>CM046031.1:58150115-58602513 GCA_025215565.1 Flaveria ramosissima | reverse complement strand
TCTCTTTCTAGCCCAATCTTCATACTACACAGCACTGACTGTAAAACCCTCCCATTTACACCACCAAATGTCCGAATTCTGGGCAAATAGTCGGGTTGAAACCCTAATGGGGTTCGTGCTATCAGGTCAAGTGTTTGTGGCCAAGAGTTGGTCGTTACTGAACAAATCATCAGGGAGCATCTTGAGCTCCATGATGAAGGCGCACCGACGGAATTCCCCAATCTGAGTTAGATAACTCTTATCTCCAAATGGGATACGGTGGAGATGTAAGCAGGTCTACAGTCTACAAATTCAACTTCTCCTACAAGTGGAAGTTCCTGCTACATGTGGTTCTTCACTGCTTATCTAACAAACCGGGGATGGGATCAAATTCCCTATGAACTCGGTGCCTAGTTCATGGGTTGGTACAAGGCCTGCGCTTCAACTACTCAGGTTTGTGCTGACTAACCTCATGGGAAATCTGCAAAGGGACACATTCTTTATGTATCCCAGATTTCTACAGCACATAATCAACTGCGAGCTAGATCAGAGTAAGCTTGTCTGTGCAGCTGCTCTGTCTGCTCCTCAAATGAGGCCGACCATCTTCAAAGTTTTGAAGAGAGTGTCTACCAACTACACTGGAAGGGATACCGCACTACTTCCAGGTATGATTGAGCCAATGGCTCCTGGTGACATCCCTGTTATCCCCACAGGTGATGAACCCACACCAGCAACTACCCTCACCATTCCAAATCTACCTTCTCCTCCAATAAAAGTCACCTATCAGAGACGTACCCAACAAACAACCCTTGTTCAATCTACTCTGATTGAACAAGCCCCTCCTCTTCAAACCAAAAAGGCTAGAGTGGAACAAGGGGCTCCCACTCAGCCAGAGGTCCCCCAATCCTTCACTATTGACCTCAATATGGGTCTTGAGTCTCCTCAGTCTCAGACCCATGAGCCCATAACCCCAGCTGATAGCCCTCAGGGTGAGTCTCTATACTCCCCTGAGCAGCCACCAAGGGACAGCTCAATGCCTTTTGACATTGATCAAAGTCCCGGGTCCTTAGGTCTTCATTCCTTCTCTTTTACTGACCTATTGACCGGAGCTGGTGAAGAGACTATGTCTCTCCAAGGCAATGAAGTTGATCCACAACACCCCATTAAGGATCAACAGAGCCTAGAGAAACCTCTTGTCTCTAGCCCACACCAGCAAAGCCCTACTGAGGTGAGTCCCACTGATGTGGAGGGGACTCATGTAGATTCAGCTGCCACTACTGAAGGAGCCTCATTGGATCCTCAGGACAGTGGTAACGATAGTCAGACTGAATCTACGGCAACCATGCCCTATGATGCCTCTGAAAGAGACATCATTGTGCAAGGGAAACCAGGGTGCCAAGAAACCACATCTGGTGGTGAGGATGAACATACTAGGTATGTTACCTCATCTCCCCGTGATTCTTCAAAGAAGATGAGGGAAGAATGCAACTCACAATAAGAGACCTACTTTCTAAAGTCTCAAACCTTGAATCAAAGGTTAAGACTTTAGAGGATAGGTCTGCCACTCAGCAACTTGAGATTGAAAGTCTCAAGGTCAAACTAGCTGAGAAACAGATTGAGAGATCTGTTAGGCATGTACCAGTTCAAGTCTCCTTGACCTCTTCCTCTAGCTCATCTACCTCTCAAGATGATGCTACCAAAAAGGGGAGAATGTTGAGGAACAAAGCCAAAGACAGGATTCCATCAGTCAAGCTCTCACTTCTTTGAGCTCAAGACAACAAGCTGCCATCTTCCCTGAGCCTCCTCCAGTTGTGTTTCAAGTGGATCAAAGGATGCTTCAGGATCTAAATAGATCTTCAACAAGTTTCCTTTTAGAGTCCCTTATTGATCAACCTAGTCCGGATATGTCTGTGATTTACTTTGGAGCTCAAGAGCTTCAGAGGTTGAATACACCTCCTACCACTGTTGAGGAAGTTGGTCAACCTAAGGCCCAAGTGGAACCTGAGATTGATTTCGAAGGGGAAACTAGGACTGATGGCCCAGCAACTGAAACAGTTGGGACAGAAGGTGTGTTTCACAGGCTTCCGAAGCACAATTCGAAGCCTCGGAAGAACCAACTCAACTTCCGAAGCTGAAATTGCTGCTGCGGAAGGACTGTTCTCTCTTTCCGATGATCTAATAGTCACAGATGCAATTCCTGGAACTTGCATCTGAGGTTAATAGGGAGGACTTTCTCAGCCAACCACTAGCCATTACATCTGCATTGACCTCAGCTCCTACCTCCACCATCCAACCTGAATCTCTCTACCCAAGAACCACCAAAGTCTAGCACTTCCGAAGACATTAAAGGCAAAAGGAAGATGACTTCGGAAGAGCCTTCAGGAAGAAGAAAGGCTGGAGAAACTTAAAAGGAAAGGAAGACTGCCAACTGGGAAACTGTTAGCTGCAAGTTCAAAAGCAGCTGCAGCCAACCAAGAGGCAATCAACAATAGAAGAAGGGTGGAGGTAATTGATAAACTTGTCAGTCTAGGGCTGCCTCGGAAGATGTACTCCTGCTACCATTAGAGAGCTGATAGATCTTGAAAAGGCAACCTTGCTGCAAAAACAGAAAAGAAGAAGCTGCAAGGTTGGCCTTGGAAGAAGAAAGCTGAGAAAAGAAAGAGAAACTGATCTGCAGCTCAGGAGAGAAAGGATCACTTTCCTACTCTCCAGAGGATTCTCTCAAGAGGAGTTGTCTCCACACAACAGTGACACGATCTTGTGGCTCTTTAACAAGAGCAAGATCAAATGGAGAAGGAGAGAAAGAGAGCTGCAAGGGAGAAGCTGGTAGAGAAGAAGAAGAAGGAAGAAGAGGCTGGACTGTCTGCCGCCAAGAAGATAGGTGACAAAGCTTGGATGAAGAACTATCTTAAAGCTCACGGCTTCTCTGGCAGGCAAGTGGGTTCAATGTCTGAGAACTCTCCAACGACATGTCAGTGACATCAAGGCTGACATTCGTGCAGGGAGAAGAAAGGAGATGTATAGAAGGGGACAGGGGATGACCTTCAAAGCCCCCCCTCAGCCAAATATCCAAACCCAACATCAACCTGAACCAATACCCTTTCCCTTCCCAATCAAAACTGAACCTGAACCTTTCACCCCTGAACCTACACCTTCACATCTACCAACTCCCTCACCTCAACCACCTAACTACCCATCATCCAACCTAAAACCTTACCCAGACCCAACCTCCTAAACCTACCCAACAACCAAACAAACCATCCCCTCAGCCTTCCAAACATCTCTCAATGGAGGAATTCAAGGCGATCAAAACCAGCTCATCAACTGCACTACTCTGAGCGACATCTCATGTGAGGAGGATACAGTCAACCTGACTTATGTTGATGGATCCTCAAGTTCCCTTACAAGAGATGAGTTTCTTGATCTGCCAAGAGGAACTTTGGACCAAGCCGCAAGACTCTTTGGCCTCAATTCAGATACATTGAATGAGGAAGAAAAGAAGCTAAGGAGAAGGCTGGTGACTCTGCTGGACACAAAAAAGGAGATAGGGTACCAAGACAATCTCTTGTACCCAGGAAGAAGATAGTCCAGTGGAGGTTAGAAGACTCTTCTCACAACTTTGTTGTTGAGAGAGAGAATGGTGAGATTAACAGGCTGAATGCCTCATCTCTGCTACACTTAAGCAGATTTGATATTGCTGAGTTAGCAGAGAAACCATTCTCCAACCCCTCAAACTCCGAAGTAGCTGCTCACATCAGAAATCATCTAGGCAGCCTTCACATGGCCGAGCTCACTGCAAGAAGCAAGGTCGAAGAGGAGTCAAAACGGAGAGAGGAGGGAAATGAAAGGATCAGCAACCAAAGGCAAAGCCTTTCTTCAAATGGTTGAAGGTCCTGAACTTGAGTCCATAGTTAGATGGAGTATGACTACAACTCCCGTCAACTAACTCTCTTCAGGGGGTCACAACAAAGGGTGCATGTCATTCAAAGTGATAGACTGGATCTCCTATCCACGAATGACTTGTACAAGCTTCTCAGCACCACTTCCGGGAAGAACAGAGAGACAGACAAATATCTTTTGTCCCTGGTGCTGAAAACTTTGAGAAGTAGAGATAAGTGAAGTTTTGGTAGCATCAGCCTAGGGGGAGTTTGTTGGATCATAAGAGGCTGTTGCAACCAAAACCATATCACTTAGAAGATTTTGAGTACTACATACAAAGGACTTCCGAAGCCAAGTGTGGGACTTCCGAAGGAAGAAAGAGCTCTTCCGAAGTCTAAGTGTAAAATACACTTCCGAAGGAGAACTCCAACTTCCGAAGGTAAAGAAGCTACTTCCGAAGGTTCAAGACTTGAAGACAAAGTTCTGAAGTCAACTTCCGAAGTATAAAGAAGTCCTTAAGCCTCGGAAGCATAGAAGCATCTTCCGAAGTATAAGTGGCTTCGGAAGAACTTGTTCTTCCGAAGTCAGTTAACCTTCGGAAGACACTTCTATTATCCAGTAGACATAAGTATGGTCTGTCTGACAGTCCGCTGCAAATCTCTGAGATACTGCATGGCGTTTTCTCAAAAGCCATGTAGTTGACCATACTTTAATCTACTGTTTATCTTTTTATGTTAAGTACAGTTGCCATCTTTAGTTGGTGACAAAAGGTAAGTCATGGACATGTCATGACTACCATATCTTAGATAATACTTTATCTAAGATACCTTAACTATAGCATTGTAGTATATGCTTTAGTCGTAGGTTTCCAGCTGGTATCAAGTATAACCGGCTGTAGGATCTAGTATATATAGTTTCTCATTGTAACTCATGTTCTATGCTTGTAAGTGTCTTGTAATCTTGAGTTGAGAAGTAATATATACAAGTACCTTGAAAATATTTCTGCTTGTTGCTTTGATTACTTATTATATTATTATCAACTCTTGTCAAAGACATTGCTTCATCTTGTTTGAGTGACTATTATAAGTGAGTTTGAGAGAAATACAAGTGTTAAGTGACAAAACCCGATCCTGCAGCATGTTTGATACGCGTTTCATTTCAGCTGACCGGGTCCAAGATGGCTGACCCAGACCTGAAAATTAAAAATGCTGACCCGGCTGACCACCCACGGCGACCGCGACCACCCTTGCGCGACCGCGACCACGAGTAGACGTGTACAGATCTGAGAGAGAGGTGGAGATGGAGACGCTGATGATTGAAGTTGAGAGAGAGGTTTCAGAGGAAGGTGTTGAGAGGCGGTGGCGGTGGCGGCGATGGAGAAGATGTTTGTGTGTGTGTGTGTGTGTGTGTATATATATATATATATATATATATATATATTATTATTATTAAGGGTATATTTATCATTTCACACTCAACTAGCAGAGAAATTTAACAGAAATGTACACAGTGGTTATTTTTCTCATTCAGCAGAGTCAGTCAGATATTAAATCAAACAGGCAAGTTTCAGTCAGATACAGATCCAGTCAGAACTTCTTACTGGGTCAGCTTCTGATTCAGTCAGATCTTACTCAGTCAGCATTAATCAAACAACCCCTAACTTTAAGAACTGTTGCTAAATAAAACACCTCAAGCTAGAGTAGCATTTGCATTTTGTTGAAGGAAGTGTGCAAGGTATTTAACCAGATCCCAGATCTTTCCTCTAACATTGTATAGTTGGGATTTCTAAGGCTGCCAAGGTGGCTTGGGACGTGATCTACCACCAGAGAAAGGATGGAGGGCTTAACCTCAAGCTTAAGAAAGTTCATGATTGAAGACAGCTATTACCAGACATTTGTATAACATAGCCTCTAACTCACCTACTCTATTATCTAGGCTTTCATAATTCATTGTTCTCTCTTGAAAGGTACGAGCATGTTGGGTATCCCGATGACTGTTTTTGGAGTTGGAGGAATTTGCTAGACTTGAGGGACATTAAAAAAAAAGCAAGACTCATTCCTGAAGAATGTTGCGTCTTTGACATATAAGAGATGTGATCTACATGAGCCACCGTTAAGAAGAGAGATGCCTTGAATCAAAAACTCCTTAGGTGAACCATTCACTATGACCAAAGTTGTAGCGGATTTTAAAACACCCATGATCCAATGACACAATTTGATTGGAAAGTTCATATATAACATAACTGAATGTAGAAACTCCATTTAGAGAATCAAATGCCATCTCAAAGTCCACCTTTGAAGAATAAAGCCTTTCATTTACTCTTTTTTTTTAAATCCAAACTATCATTTAATTAAAAATTACAGACCATCTACTATGCTTCTCTCTTGTATATAGGCTGATGAAATCACCAGCTTCAACCTTTTTTAACCAAGTTTAACCTATTTGGCAAAAGCTTTAAGATTACCTTTGATATGCAACCAATTAGGATAATCGGTCTATAACCAGGAAGGGCCTATGAATTTTTTTCCCTTTTAGATCAATGTAATAAAGGAGGAGTTGCATACTCTACTAATAACTCCAGTGACATTAGCTAATGGTTTTTAGTATAAGTGGTTAATGTGAAATACTCAACACTTAATTAAATTTAGGAGATCTTGATTCAAAGTCTCAGATATGACTAAAAAAGGTTTCAAATTGGGTCACGAGGTTTTCTCACTTAATGTTGGTGGAAGTCCTAAGGTCTTAGGTTTAGAAGCGATGAGGACGGATTAATGTACAAGCTTCCTTCACTGACTTGTTAGCCTAGAGCCTTAAGATTTTATACTCGAATAATGAACATGATATGATGGTTCAATTGCTTGTTAATGATCCAATAATAGTTCAAAAACTCCGGTTACAATTACATGAAAAGCATTAACGCCCTTTTTATAATCCTCTTCAAATAAATTTTAAAGCTTTTTTTAATATAGGAGAATGTGAACCCACTTGTTGTTGAATGTGAATGAGATGGACCCAGTTAATAAATTTAATACGACATATTTAATGAAATAATATTACATTGATGATAAATTTAATATTGTTTGAATAAAAGTTTTGTGAGATATAAATTTTATTCATTAAAGTTTCCAAGTGATTAACTAATATGAAATGAGGCTAAAAAGAACACATCAATAATGCTATACAAACACTAAGTGATCATTATACACACACCGCATCAACCGTGTGACTTTATCAGTGATCACATCAGTCATTTTTGTATCAGTATATGAACATGTAATAATAAAAACATGACCAGCGTATGTGCCATTGTAGGTTGTAACACATATGCTCATTTTCTCCCTATCAGACGGGTCATACGGCACACGTCAGTAATGGATCTCTAGTGTATTAGTGTGTGATGTGTCAATGGTGTTCCTTTAGTAATAGCCTATGAAAATAATCTGCCTTCAAAATCTGCAATTTAACTAAACATGCATCATTCTTACTTATTTGAAGCTACCCAAAACACCCATATTCATCCAACATATTCTACACCAAAGAATGAAAAATAAAATACACATTTGCACCTATTGTATTTGTATAAAAGCTCATGTAACATCCATGAGGACAAACAAATAAAATCACAGTACCAGAGACTCAGAGAGAATGAAATCTATACAAGATATTTGATTTAACAGACCTATAATAACATAGATGATTATAACTTTGTATTTGAAGAACATAACAATAACACACAAAACCGATGGTAATAACTACAATGAGCATGTGAATATTTCATGTTTTTCATCAAGTTGATGTTTTCATGAATCGCTCCAACTGTCATTGTCATCATCATCATCATCACTTCCAGCAAATGCATGACGAATTGCATTAGCTTTCTCTAAAATGGCAGCTACCCTCAAATTGGTTGTGGGGCCCTGAATTATGGGCCTTGCTGGAACAGCTGGTTTCAAGTTGAAAGACTAGCACAAAAAATGAAAAATTGTTACCAAATGTGAAAAGACAGACCGAAAATTTCAGTATTAAATATCAGCTATTCATGCAGTGAAACGTGTTATTTCAGGTTAGACATGTTGGTTTGTGTGTCAAAAAAAGGTAGTATATGTGTGGGTCGAAACGGGTCAGGTTGGACTAACCCAAAACACTGTTTCTTTAAGAATGTTATATTTTTATACATAGTTAGTGTGTCAAATACGATAACAGAATTTGTACTGTTTCAATAATAATCCTACTGTTTGAATAAAATCGTCAAATTATGTAAAAGATAAAAGTCAAAAACAAATGGAAGTTTAAAATTTATACCTTGGCCCGTATCTGTTCAAGGAAAGTGTCTTTTTCCTCTTCCTTTGGGAAGAGAGGTACTGCTCGTTCTGTCACCTTCCTCAACTGCACCAGAAAAATAAATACCATTTCATTCATTTTAATGCATTTCAAATAAGACCTGATTCTCAACATATTATAATCTAATATTTTGAATAATTAAAACAAAATGTTCTACACAGAGGTGGCAAAATCAATAGGTTAAACATAAAAGTTAGCATAATTTTGAAGAAAGCATCACCTTGTTTTTGTCATGAGCAGCAACGGCATCAATGAGAGGAGTTCGTGGTCTCTGAATTTTCATTGGCCGAATACCATTTGGCATTTCATCATCTCCTGAAGGAAGTGAAGATGTGCTCGGTAACCTAATAATTTCTGGTTCAGAAAGTGGATTGTTTCGAGATTCCTCCCTCACGATTGGCGGTTGTGAGACAATTTCTTCTGCAGGTTTCACTTTATTCACTTCATAATCATGTTCGGATTTCTCATTTCTTGATATTTCATTCTGGTTTGATGATGGCTGGGATTCAATATGAGGGAAAACTGGCGGGAAGTGGCTGATGTCATCTTGACCACCACCAGGGACGGAAATAAGAGAAGAACCCTGAAACCTCCCCATCCTCCATTGCATAGGTGGCAGCGGCGGCAATGGTGGCATCTCCTCCATGCTAATTGGTGGCAATTTCGGAAGCAATAAATCCACTACTGATGGTTCAGCAGGATCCACATTTACATGGCTATGAGACTCTAGTGTTTCCAATTGATCAGCCTTTTCTTCTAAAGAAACAGAGGGATTTGAGATAAATGATGCAGGTTCAAGTTTATCGATTTGACCATCTTGGCTGACAGATGAAGGTTTAGATTCTTGGGCTTCTGCGGACTCAGCAAAATCGGGTCCACTGTCGAGAAAATGATTACTTAATTGAACGTCAACATTTGGTGAAACATATTGCAATCCATTTTGATCATTTTTTTCAGTAACAAAAACAGTTTCATCTTGTACGTTGGAATGATCATAAGATTCCAGAATGGAATCTGATTCCGGAGAAATCACTGATTCCTTCTTTTCACCAGATTCAATCGATTCAACATGATTTTCATTCCCGTTGTTATGAATGCTATCATGAAACTGTATGTCTGGGTGAATAGAGTACGCAGAAGGAACGGAATCCAATTCTTGAGAAATGGCTGGTCCCTTCCTTTCACTTGATTCAATTGTTTCCTTATCCGGGTTATCGCTGTCATTTTCATCCCTATTTTTATAGATGCCCTCAAGAACCTGCATGTTTGGGTGATCATTATATGCAGAAGGAATGGAATCTGATTGTGGAGAAATGACTGATTCTTCACTCGATTCTTTCTCCGGGTTATTGACATCATTTTCATCCCCGTTTTCATGAATGCTATCAAGAAATTGTATGTTTGGGTGATCATTACATTCAGATGGAATGGAATCTGATTCCAGATATATAACTGATTCCACACTTGATTTCTTCATTTCACCAGATTCAACTGATTCCTTTTCCGGGTTATCAACATCATTTTCGTTCCCCTCACAGATGTTATCAAGAATTTGATTGTTTGAGTGATCATTAGATACAGAATGAATGGAATTCAATTCTGGAGAAATAACTAATTCCTCACTCAAATCCTTTTCATCAGATCCAATCAATTCTGTAGATGGTTTATCGCTAACATTTTCATCCCCATTGCTATGAATGCTATCGAGAATCTGAATTTGTGAGGTATCATTAGATGCAGAAGGAGTCGAATCTAATCCTCGAGAAATAACTGATTCCTCAGTAGATTCCTTTTCCACAGATTTATCAGAATTGTAAACGATATCTGAACCATTTTCGCCTGGTTCCTCGGTAGTAGAAAGATCCTTAATTTCATTACTTCCAAAATCATCAGGGTCAGGAAATGACTCTTTAGTTTCCGAACTAGATGATTCGTGTTTTCTCTCATTTAATTCTTTGTCGTCCTCAAAAACAAAATGATTATTGTCTCCATTTTTACCAACATCAGGATCACAAACAGCAACATCTTCATTTTGACTTTCTGAGTCAACTGATAAAGTTTCTTTATCTTTTAGTTTGGTTTCATCTTCATTAGAATAAGAAACTCTAGCTTCTGCTGAATCAGCTTTACTCTCAATAACATCATCTTCACAAATGTCAGGTTGGTCCAAAGAGGGACCAAAAGATTGCTCCACATGTGGATTCACAAGGGTGGAACTGGAATTATTAGCCTCATCAATATTAGAAGCTATAGTGTCTTCCAGTTCGATTTCAGTTTCTCCCTTTTTTGTGGGAATATTAACATCTACAAAATTGCTTAAAGACACTCCACTTAAATCTGTTTCTTTGGAATTACTTTCTTTTTGGATTGTTTCTTGATCCACAAGCAAATCTGCATTATCACTCACCTCAGTGGAATTATCAGTGACTTGGGTGGGTAAAACCCGTGGGCGAAATGGAATTTCTGTACTTGCAAAGGCATGAGGAGAGTTAATGCGACGTGGTGACGTATTATTAGGTGAAGTGGTTGTAGAATCAGAACCAGAATATGAAGAGGTTGTAATTTTATTCTTAATTGGGCTACTTGTATCATCTGACGCAGATTGAGAATCTGAAAATTGGGGCTTTTGAAGCTTTTCAAGATTTGAATCTGAATAAGTATCTTGCTTTATGATGGGATCAGAGTTGGCAGCTCTAAATTCGACATCTGTTTCAACTTCTGATTCCATGGTGGCAAGGGCATCCACGTAATTGTCTGTTTCACTTGCCACATCATCGGATTGGTAAGCATCTTCAATACCATCTTCTTTGTTTTCCTCAACAACAGATATGTGTTTTTCTTCAATGTCATCTAGGTGTGAATTCACCATGTTAAGCTCACGTGTTTCAAGCTCTGGTTCTTTATGACCATTGGTAGGCAAATGTAACGGGGAATTCACCATTTTGACTTCATGGACAAGTTTATCCTCTGGTGGAGAATTTAATAATTTCTCCATGTATCCTTTACCAGTTTCGGTGTCAAACGGAAATTTAATTTCTCGTTTCTTTATTTTTACACGGCGTGCAGGTTCACTTGCACCATTTTGCACACGCTCCTCAAGGAGTAATTGATGGAGTCTGCATTATTGAAATTAAATAAGTTACAGGTCGCAAATTCAAACCATTTAGTTATGAATGGGTCAATTTGGATCAAGTTTTATCTCCAACACTAATCAGCTTAAAAGGATACCGATCTAATGGGCATGAAAATTCCCAAAGTGTATTTTTAGTGCATTAAAACCTCCTAGATCAATTTACAGAAAAACTAGATTATTATTGAGAGAGTATAATTTTCGTAAATTCATATCTGGAAGACGTTTATAAAGGTTTAAAACTTCTGAACATATTGTATTTCAAGATAACCTCCCCATTTGACAAAATCTATCCTCACTGGTTACCCAACCCACTCATTTTGCCACATCAACACTTTATGAGGCAAAAATTTAAAAAAATAAAAAAGGAAAATAACTGAATAAGGAACTTACTTGACGTGTGACGGCTGTAAAACCTCAGGAGTATCCCCATTTTTCAACCGCGATCCCTTCTTCTATTAAATATAATAAATTTAAGAAAAAACAAAGATAATGGTAGTTAGTTATGTTAAAAGGTAGATCAATTATCTCTATTAAGGAAGTTCATTCTATTATAACTATTACAAGATACTAGTAAGCATTGAGTTCACAAGAATCCTTTAATATGTTGATACTAAAAGTTACTATAGATATCAATCAAAGAGTCAAAAAGATAAATTACATACAGTTGATCTTCAGATTTATTTTGGCATGCATGTACTAAAGAATCACATGGTTTGTTAAAGTAGAGATACAATATTTGTATTAATTAACTTCATCTAACTAACCTTTGTCTTACGGTTCTTTTTGTCCCTTTGAGCTTCGGCATTCATCATTTCATATGATGAAACTTCAACTTTATAAAATGACGGATCAGTGTAACGTTTTAAGCATGCCCCAGCACCAGCAACATCAAACCTTTTAAAAGCCACAAAAGTTGTTAATAATGTAACATCTTAATCAAGGATATTAGATAAGAAACATTTGAAGTCAATTTTGTATTCTGAAAGGTACATAAACGAAATGGAGTATATTTAAATAATTATATAGTTCCATACTTGTCTAGCAGAAATAACCGAGGTGGGCCACGACATTCTTCATAAGAATCCATGACAAACCGAGGTAAATCTCCCTTGGTGATAAGATTCTGCTCTGTTTGCAGATTAGGATGCCAACTAATACCTGTGACATCAATAGATATTAGATGAGATTATATTAAAGACTTATACAGATTTAATTCTAAAATTGCATCACCAGGAATTGATGTAACTATAGGTTTTTTTTAATGATAAATGTTTTAGGTTAGTTTAGCATAGCACATATACTTCTAGGAAATAATAAATTAGTCTTTAAGCCATCTCTTGCTAGATCAAGTTAAGATTGTCATAACTTATACGAAAAATGACATAATCCCCTAGGCACAATTATAAAGTGATAATCCAATTAGAGTAGCTTTTGCACAGGTTGAATAGGCTGGAAACACTGTTCCTCAAATATTTTTGACATACTTATATGTAACTATGAAGTTAAGTATGACAACAACAATATGTTATTACATGTTAATCTAAATTTTGCACAAAGCAATTAGGATGTTGTTGGCACTAAAAGTACTTTGCTCGACTTTTAACCCATCTGAACCACTCAATCAATTTGCTTTCCTTGTTAACTAATATTGTTTGACTTGAGCTCATTTAACCACATAGAGTATAAACAATCCCTAAACTAAGCCATCCATAAGTATATTGGTTGAAATTTAACAAAACATTTGGCAATACAAATAGATAGGTAAGTTGTGAATCACTGGTCATGTGTTTGATAGTTCATTTCATTTGGTTTTTATTATGTGTGTCTAATTATAGATCCTATTATCAAAATCACAAGAACCAACATGAGAAAAAGTAAACAATAGCAAGGCAAAACCTGCAAAAGAAAATAAGATCTAAGTTAAGGATCAAAATTCTAACCTGCACTGGAGAAGAATGCTGAATGGCTTGTTTGAGAAAGAAATGCCCTTTCAATTAAAGGGAGATCTGACTCGACCTGTTGAACACGTGTCAGTAAGCTATGGCCCCTAGCAGCAGTCACCATCACTTCTTCATGTAAACCGTGGAAAATCTCTGCTGCAAACCTTCATAATTGGATTCAACCTTTTGTCAATGAAATATCATATAGCATGCATCACAAGATGAAGTTCTGTTCTAAAAATATATTTCAGTGTCAACATTCTCACTGCCATATTTTACACATTCTCAACTTCTCTTCCTTCATCGTTCTTTCCTTAGTACCCTAATTAAAAGAAAATGGTGCCTCTAATGTGTACAAAATAAATCTTGTGGCATAAATATACTATCCATACTTTTCAACTATTTCTTTATGCGCATTTTGTTATTAGAACCATGTGTAACAAAGAATTGATTAAAGACTCATACTGCATGGGCAATACTAGTTCCATAGGCATAGACAAAATATGCAAGCCAAAAGATTAATAACACATACTTTTCCAACAACCTCTAATGATTGATAAATATAACAAACTAGCAAGTTCGTCACGACACACGAAGCTGAGCAATGAAAGCTACAGATCACCATCCTCAGTGGAATAGAATCAAAAGTTTGTTGAAGTTGATTATACATGATGAGCTAAACCCACCTAACCTTAACAACCCATGTATATTATAAATCCCATCAAGAAATATAGAATCATTCTATTCAGTTTGCACTCCATTATATAAACCTAGAAACAAAACATTCTAAACGCATTAAAATAATCAAACAACATCCAATCATAAGAATTTAATTTACTCTCATAAATTCCCCAAAATCCCATTTCCAAATTCCAATGCATGAACATCAATCCCCTAAAATTCAGCACTACCCTAATCACAATTCAAGAATCAACTCAACAAAGAAGCATAAAATCTAGGGTTTCAAACTCTAGTCCAATCCAAATCCATTTGCACTAATTCAATCTAACCACAACTGAAAATCGAACTGGGTATTGAGAATCAAGAACTGAAAATCGTTTTACAAACACAAACGATGTATACAATGAAGCGAAACAGAATCAAGAACAGAAGCACTAACTCCGCTAGGTCACCGAGCTGACGAAGAACACCAACAAGGCCGGCCATAGCGACCCCTTCAAGCAAGGCTTCAGGGTCATCTTTATCAGCTGATTTGTAGAGCTCTGGATCAGCCAAGCTGAACTCATTACGTATCTGGTACCTACTGAATGGCATTTCTTCTTGATTTCGAAATCAGCTCAATAGAGACCCATCAACGATCATAGCGAATTGGAGTCGCTGTCAATTGAATCCCGAATTGGACAGAGGAATCTGAATGAAGATGTATGAAGATGATTGTAAGAGATTTGTAAAGAGAGAGAAAAAAGGGGGTGGGGGTGTGAGGAGTAGTGGGGGTGTTGAAATGAATGTGAATGAATGAACAAGACAGAAATGAAGACGACTCGGTGGTGTATGTTTATCTTTACCCCTTATATGTTTCTTTTCTTGCAAAGCTAGCTCAAAAATAGTTTGAAAAAAGCTCGTTTAAAAAACAAGTCAAGCTTGATTCGGTTAGCTTGGTTGTTAGCTTGCTCGTGAGTTCGCTCGTTGGCTAGAATAAATTAATGACTAAGTTGTTATTTTATAGAAATTAGAAATTAAATTTATGTCGTTATCATTCGAATAAATCGTTAACTATATGGTCAGTTTTATATTTTTTGATATAAAACCCTGAGTATAAAAATATAAAGAATGATGATGTTGATAAACAATGATATTGTACTATTGATTCAATTAGTTAAGATAAATAAATTTGAAAGATTATTATATTTTGTTTTTATATATGTGAATATTGATAAAAAATAATAATAAGATCATTATTTTTAAATAAACAAGATGGCTCACAAGTTGACACGTATTTTTAACAGCCCTGAATTATAAAATCCTCCTAATATCCAAGTATCAAGTCTAAAGGTCTTCAAAATATACACAAGGCTTCCAAATGTCATATATGATGTTGATCGGGTTAGTTTTTAAGTTTTATGTGTTATTGAATTAGTTATTCGAATTGAAGATTTTTCAAGTTAATTCAAATTAGATGGAAAGCTAGTTGGCATTCCAAAAATTTCCAGTTTTGTTCAAACTCGGGTCGATTGTTTTTACAAAATAAAAGCTTATAGATAATAACTACATAAGGTGATTTAACATATATATTTTTATAAAAATAAAATCAAAAAGTCATATACACGCACAAGCACACATAGAGACACACACATATATAATTAATATTCATTATATGGGTCAAAAGGTTCGAAAATCACACATAAAAGTTAGCTTCGAAAGCCGAATTCAAAATCATAATTCAAATTCCGTTTGATACAATGTTTGATTGTTTCAAGTCCGATTGAAATAATAAAAAAAACCCCAAATGCCTCATTTTATGCCTGCCTCATTTCATGTTTTCATATCTTGTATCAACCAAATCTGAATAAAGTGACACATCACTATACTTTATGATAACAAAATTCAAAGGCCTTGAAGTATGCTTGTAACATAATACACAATAATCCAATATATAATAGTTATAATGTAATAATCAAGTGTTATCATCCTTGGTTGCAACTTGAAAAAAAAAACAAAAAGATATAACTTCCCTGTATATCCAAAAGTTACTTTTAAAGTGCCAATTGTTCAATTGTTTCCATCAACTTTTTTGTGCTATCTTCCGCATACCATAGAAGTCTTGAACTCGAAGTGTCATTAAATTAAAGTGTAGGGGATAGGGTGCACCAATAAAATAATTAGTTGATATAATAATAGTTCCTTCAACATAATATGGGGCTTAAAATACGCCAAAAGTATGATGAAAGCAGATGGAGAGGAATAAAATGCTCGGGGTGCGTACAAAACACATATCGGGGTCGCTTCCCGTATTTACCGATAAAAAAAAACAGAACATGACCATAAATATTTGTGTTGTGTAATAATACATAACGATTTCACAACATTAAGAATCGTATAATAACACTTGTATGTAAAGTACATCAAAGATAACCAAAAATAATTGCGAGAGAAAAAGATATAGTTATAAATGTCTTGTGTATTATATTTAAAATGATAGAGAAATAGATTATTAATTACGTTATAACACATGTATTAAATGTGTGGAATGAATCTAACTTTTTGAAATTATTAGTTGCTATGAAAGTTTTGTTGTTAGTTATTATCCAATGGTAAAATAAGAAAAAAATGAATAATCTATAAGATTTAAATGACAAATAAAGATTAAGAATTATAAAAGTATGTTTTAAAAAGATTATATAATTAAAATCTTATAATTTAGTAATTCTTAATAAATTATTAGCATAAGAAGATTTACGTTATAGATATATAGTTGTTTAGTTTATTTACTTAAAAACTCGTATATTTTAAATAATTTAAAGAAAATTACCAATAAGTAAAATACTTACTTACCAGTAGTTAAAGCACTCAAACAAAATCAAGCAAATGATTTTGAAATTAATACTGGAAATTTTTAGATTGCTTGATTGTATAGAGAAATAATAAAACATATCAATCTAAAATGAGATAGAGAAATGAAGGAAAGAAAATAAGAAGTTCATATAAGCAAAGAAGAATGTGATTTTAGTAAATGTTCAAAGTCATTTTAATTAAAATGTAGTTTAAGCAGGAAAAACAATATGAGAATGCACAAAATCACGTCATGTGTTTCCAAAAACCTTGGTTTATCAAAATAGATATATATTGATATAAATGTCTTTATATAGGTGTGCATGTATCTTGAAACGAATAGGAGAAAGAAAACCGGCAAATTTCTGGTTAGTTCTAGGGATAAATACAAAAGATATGAATATGATACACGAGCTAACGTCAGTATCATATGTCTAGAATAGAAAATTAGATATTTTTTAAAGTACACATGAGTATAAAAGTTTTTACTTGAATAAGATTATTGTAACAATTATCTCGTGTTTGTTTTTCTATACAATTATTAGACGTAAAAATTGACACGTAAATAAAAGTATATTTGTGATTATAGATTCATGCAAGTCGTGGTTATCTATATGAAATTGTTAAGACATGAACATGCATTTATAACACGTTCTGAACATTATTATTTCTTGAAAATAAATGATGTTTTTTCAATTGTTGAGTGGCTTTGAGTAGTTAAATGAAAACAATAGTTGTTTATGAAGTGTTTGCTATCCGTACAAGTATACTCAATAAAAGTGATATGACTAGGCCAGATGTTGCTCCCTCAATAAAGATGATGTGAGTAAACCAGAATCTGCTCTCTTACTAGCAAACTCAAGTGAATCCACCAGTTACCATGCCACCCACATGCCACAAGAGCAAACATAAGGATCCGCTTGCCACTTGAGCGAACTCGTTGTTAGAAATTTCAAATTCCTTATAATTTCATTTACACACTAGAAACCATTAAATAATAAAAAAAACATCACTTTATTTATTTATAAAAAATCTTATATCTCTATTAAGAATGTAATATCTTCATAAAACAGTTAAAACTTTAGAAGAGTCGCATATGGGTGTTAGGATAGAAGAAGTAAATAAATAAAAAAATAAAAATAAAAAGTAAACACAGAATGCAAAAGAGTAGGTTGACTTGAGTCCATATTTACATTTGGATTGTCATTTTTATGCTCCTTTTCAAGCCTAATAGGTGGATTTTGATCTTCAATAGTATTGTTGGTCTCAATATTTATCTGTTCGTTTGGTTTTATAGAATGTTGAGGGGTTAATGTCAAGTTTTACATTGTGTGTTATTATTTTCAATATTGTTTGACGATCATATGGAGATTAAATTGCTCGAATGATTCGTTCGGTTTAGAGCATCTATAAAGAACCTTTCTAAAATCCCCACAAATGTGTGAAGTCACTTGATTAATCAGCACTGGATTAATCATTCAAAGCATTCATTTCCCAACCAACCTAGTATCATTCAAGCCGTTAATTTATTTTATACTATCATCATTTTTTACGGTTATATCTCATACACAAAAAATTGTTATAATATAATATTTACTTTTCAATATTATTAATATAAAAGTTTACTTATCTATTTATAGTTGTAAAATAAATAAATTACAACTTAGTATAGTTAAAATATAATAAAATAACTAATTATTTATCATTATACAGTAAACAAAATAAAAATTTAATATAGTTCAAATCATATGATTTATATTATTTTCATTTCCAGCGTCCTATATTTTTCATTGTTTTCCCACTCTTGTGTTTTTCATAACATGCCTTCTTCGCTAAAAATGCTCATTGAACATGGTTGTGTGCGATGCCTCTATTACGAATTGTCTTATATTAGAATACAACTTATGTGTTCACATGCCCGCGTGTGTCACCTCCACCTACCATCTCTTTATATTCTCTGTTTTTAGATAGTTGCTAACTTATTATTTGGTTTGGTTTTCAGCATGTACTATGTTAATTGGTAACAACAACTACAATGACAACCAATGTTTTATTGAACCACTCTTCATCACTTCATGTGTTTTGGTTTTCCTTTTTTAGTAGTAGCAAGACTTAAGTTGAACAACCCACATCTACTTTTAATTATACCCTAAAGTACCATCAATATGTCATTATACCTACTATATCAGTTTTTAAAACGAGTCTATGAGTTTACTTTGCTTAAGACGACCCATTTCATTATTATATCTAAGATTAAATGTAATGACTTCTTAGACCATATTAAAATACATATAATATTATATATAATATTGCGAAAAAATAATCATAAGATAATAGTTTTGGTTTACAAGATTTCACTTTATAATAGTTGAAGATCCATTTTAGATATGTAAATATTGGTAAAACAGTTATTTGATTAAGCTTGATATTAAATTTAATGTTGTAATTTTGTTAAATATCAAAGTATAGTTCATTGTAGCTTTAAAATGATCAAATATAAAATGATGATATAACAAGTGTACGTTAATAATGATCTAAGCTTTGCTTTGAAGATTTGCCTTTATTTGTTGAAAGCTTTCAAACACAATCCAACTCACAAATATGGTTTTAGCTAGTGGAAACATAACCAATTAATATCATCTATATTTAAAGTAATGATAGAAAATATATTATTCTTAAAATGGACGTACCATAAATACATTTCATTAAATTTTTCATTAAATTACATGTTTTCTTACCAAAGTGTAGGCCATCGCTAGAAAAAATACCGAATATTTTTTAAGTTTTCTAGCTTTTATGGAATACTTTGAGAAATACTTCACACAAGTCAATATATTTAATTATGGACCCATTGTGTTTATTTGCGTTGGTAATTGTGGACATGTGTTTTTTCCTTGAACAGCAATTGTGGACATGTGTGATGAGAGCATCGAAAATGCAAACCTTGATGTGCTAGAATTTATTCCGCTAACACGTATTTTATGTTTAAAACTTTACTAATATTCCATCTTAATTTTTTTTATTTACAAAAAGTTAATATTTATAGAATAATTATACCAGATTAGGAAACCTGATTTAGTTAGGTAACTTTAGAGTTAAAAAGCATTTTGAGTGATTTAGTGTTCGACACTTGGGCCTCGGCTGCACAGATGACGGGCTAGGTTGTTAAGCCCAATAACCCACACTCTTAAGTCTTTAATAGCCCCAAAACTTTCGTATACAAGTCTTTATTAAGCCCATATCAAACGTTATGTCCAAGCGCCTTTTAGTCGGCCCATTATTCCTTTCGTACACAATGTATAAACATGTGTCGGCAAAAACCCGACTACTCGAGGATGTTGGTTAGATATTTGTTTTCTACTGTTACATATGAAATTCATTTACATATTTAAAGAATCTATTTTATATATGTTGTAACAACACGTACATTGTTACGATACTTGAGGTATGGTTATTTGGAGTCTTGGAAGACAAAGCAACAATTAGTCGCGTGATGAGATTATTATTAAAAATCACACCTTGGCGTGAGAGTAGTGTAGTAAATTTGGCTCATTGAGTATACCGAGTATAATAAGATACCATACTTGCCATATTGCCTCTCGTATTTTCAGTAAAGGTCAAGTCATACATGTTGAATACTATAGCAAATACGCTACAAATTATGTCTACAATACTTAGTGTTAGATATTTATTATTGTGATGCAGCCGCTACATGCGCATACTATTGTCGCATAGAGCCATTTTGCTTGGGGGTATGCTTGGTGCTTGTTTCATGTATACATGCCTTTGTTAACGAAACAACTAATATCTATCCGGACGCCTGATTCAGATAAATAGTTGAGATTTGGCCAAACGTTTGATCCAAATAAATGGTTTGTTTAGGCCAAATATGTAATGTCTATTAGGAGGTAAGATTATAAATTTTTTTCTTATTTGTTATGTGCTTCTTTATACTAAGAAGTCTGGTGTAGATAGTTTAAGTAATAATTAGACCCAAAAAATCTGGGTTCAAACCTTCACTACACAAAAATCTTTAATCACTATCGGCGTTGAAAAAATAGTATTAGACGTGTTTTAATTTTCTTCTACACATCATGAGCATTTATTTCTTCATCTAAGCAACATATTATATGGCTTTAGTCTACTCTTAGCTTTACCTTTTAGGCTGTTATTCACGTGTATTCCCATGAAATCAAGACTAAAAAGAAAGATTTTATTTTCATTTTTTTAACTGTAGAGATTTCGTTAATAAATAAAAAACTACATATGCTAGCAAGCGGGTAGACATTTTACAACTCAAACAAAAAATAAATAAATAAAAAATAAACCTCTAAGAACTAAATTAATCCACTCAAGAGATAATAATTTGAATATTTTTTATTCAAACTCTATGACTCTCTTTGGCGATACGTTTTGATTAAAGAAGACCAAAGTGTTTCTAGCTTTCCATAGTGACCTACAACATCTTAGAATCACTAAGTAGACCATTCTCTTTGCAAATAAGCACAAAATCTCACACTCACATAATGCCATACAAACCACAAATCAAACAAGTTACATGAAACTAATCGTTTTTGCTTTCGTAAAATATGAAACAAATCCGTCTAAACTACATCGAGACCAAAAAACTAACTACTTTACCTATAAGAACATTTTAATCCATGTAGTATCTTCTAAATATAAAAAAAATAATCAGCTTAAGAATTTTTCAATTATATATGACAAACACTTGGACATTATTTCATCAAAAACCAAAGAAACCTCGACACAATCTTCATCATAAACTTCAAATGTTAGACATATTGCCACAAATATATATATATTTTACTAGAGAATTCATTATTAGTAAACTCATTTGACATGTTGATATTCTTCTAACTAGTAAAAATAGTCTCGCGTTGAATAAACACTAGTCTTCAAAAAGTTAATGATATAAAACTAGTAAAAAGAAATATTTTCTTCAATATTCTTATGTATATTTTATCAAGTTTGAATAATTTGCAAAGGTAGTGTCTTGGAATGTGTGGAGATGGGTTGTTGACTATTGGAAAGCAAACTTTTGGCAATATGCAAATAAGTTATAAACTTTCATTCCTCTCTATATAAACCTCATAAATCTAAATCTTCTTCATCACCTCTCTCTCTCCCTCTACACATAGATACACATACACATAAATATATAGTTAATTACAAGTGTTGGTGTGTTGTTGTAATTTGACAATGCCTGCTGAAGTTATGCCTGAAAAAGCCTTCCAAGGGATGCATTCCCATAGTAAAGAAACCAATCCCATCTTCTATAGAAGGTACACTTACACTAGCTTCTTATTCTTTCACCTTCAACCTTGCGACCGTTATGGTTTCGTCGCTAAATCTAACGTTTTGTTTCTTGAACCCATGCAAATTCTTCGTTATTTTTGTCATATTCTTTAGGCAAATTGGATTTTAATAATCCAAACTATTAGGCTGATAATAATCCATACTATGAAATTGGCCGATAATAATCCCAACTTTTAGTTTTGTTACCAATCATAATCTTAATAGCATACTTTTTATTGATTACACTTGATTTTCACTCGTATTTCATTCCATTTCATTTTTGTGTCTCCTTATTTCATTCACACTAATCATGATGTGCAAAATCAAATGAAAATTAAGTGTAAACAAATAAATAATTATGTTGCTAGAATTGCTCTTGACAACAAAACACAAAAGTTGAGATTATTATCGGTCAATTTGATAGTATGGATTATTAACGGCCAATAAGTGATAGTTTGGATTATTAAAATTCAATATTCCTATTTTTTAAGACAGTATTTACACAATGTTGACCATCGTTCAAACCATCTCCAATAAGGAGTTTGTCGTCATCTTTTATGCACATGTAGCTGTTTTTTGTTAGCATCCCTGTTAGGGTCTTTGTTAATAGGGTCTTTGTTTTTTGATGTAAAAAATTTATCACCTTAAACTTGAAAAAAATGAATGATGGTAGGGCTAATAGATGAAGTGTATTTTTTATATATAAAATAAATAGAAAGAAAGAAAATAGAAAAAGCGAGCATTAAGCCCATCGCGTTGCGGCGGAGGGCGTTAAACGAGAAAATAAGCGTAAAAACGTTGAACCACACGCTCACGTTGCGGCATGTTAGCTCGTAAAATTTAAACCGTAACATAAGATGAAAAATATAAGGTGTGAAAGATTATAGGAGTTAAATTGTATTGAGATTAAAAGTAAGAAAAGTAAAAAAAACAAAACAAAAATGTGTGCAACCTATTAAAGACTAGATACAACTTATAATACACAAAACACTTCGTAATTAGTATTATATATAATAGTGAGGATTTGTAAAAATCTTTAGATAGTTTTGACTTTTGAGTCTTCTTATTGGGATGTTTTTAAAGATTATAAAAATCTACTATTCTTTGATGTGGAGTTGATTAGATGTGTTTTTAGTGTTTTTCTGATTCACTGTTAATGATGCTATTATAAGTTATGGTACATTTTTTTCTGATATAAAATAGTTTTGACAGCTATATATTGCATGGTTTTTATCATTCTTTTAGTTTATTTAAGAAGTTAAAACCATTCATTTTAAGAGCTGTAAAGATTTTGTATTCATTTCCATATCTACATAGTTCCTTGAACCTCGGAATAAGTATTACTTTTTTCGTGAAAAAATCAATTATTTGGAATAAAGAATACGCATAACAACGACTATTGGATTATTTTAATTATACTTTATTTTTCTCCGGTAATTTGTACGTTTCGAATAATTATTAATTGATGAAGCTCTAACAAAGACAACTAATCACTTGTCAGAAAGTAAATTTTATAACCATAAAATCCGACTCGTTTTTGACGCTATATAGTATTTAATAGAATATAAAATTTAATTAGTTCACTATTTCATAACTTCTTATTTTGTCACATACATAAAGCAAAATATTCAAAGTACCAATTTTAAACACTTGCTTATGTAAGCTTTATTTGTACCTCACCTTTTTTCATCAATTTGAAAAACTACATTTGACTTGTTTAATTGTTTATAGGTTGGAGGGAAAGATTGCAATCGTCACGGGCGGTGCCGGAGGGATCGGTGCGGCCACCGTGAGGTTGTTTGTGAAGCATGGTGCTAAAGTAGTCATAGCGGATATCAATGATGAAAATGGGCTCGCAATCGCTAGTTCACTGACTCCTTTAGCTACGTATGTTCATTGTGATGTTAGCTTGGAAACCGATGTAAAAAACCTAATTGACTCAACAATCACTCGTTATGGCCGAATTGATATCCTGTTTAACAATGCTGGTGTGCTTGGAAACCAGTCCAAACACAAAAGCATTGTTGATTTTGATGCGGATGAGTTTGATAAAGTAATGAGCGTGAACGTGAAAGGAGTGGCCCTAGGGATGAAACATGCTGCTAGGGTTATGATTCCTAGAGGTAGCGGGTGCATAATTTCAACTGCTAGTGTAGCAGGCATTATGGGTGGGATGGGCCCACATGCATACACGGCATCGAAGCATGCAATTGTCGGGCTAACAAAGAACACTGCTTGTGAATTGGGAAAACACGGAATTAGGGTCAATTGCATTTCCCCTTTCGGGGTGGCGACTTCAATGCTTGTAAATGCGTGGAGAAGCGAGGATGAACATGTTGAAGACGGAGAAATAAGTTTTCGAGCACCAAGCAAGAAAGAAATTGAAAAAACCGAAAACTTTGTGAGTAGCTTAGGAAACTTGAAGGGCACTACTCTAAAAGCCGAAGACATAGCAGAAGCGGCTCTTTACCTTGCTAGTGACGAGTCTTGTTACGTGAGTGGTCACAACCTCGTTGTTGATGGTGGTGTTACGATGTCTAAGAATTGTGTTAACTTGTAACAGAAAAAGATTCATTAAAAACTTTGATAATTATAACTGGTTTTTTTGTTTTAACTATAAGGCATTAACATGTTATAAAGATGAAAAAAATGCTACACATGCATGATTATTACAATAACTTTTTTTATAAAAATATTTGCATTACATTATTCTCAACAAAATTTTGCATTAATGGTTATATTCCAAAACTCAAAACATATTGCTAGCTGTTAATAACTTAATATAAAAGTCAAAGATGGTTGGTGGATTCCACAAATATCGTACCGGACCGGTTCGGGCCGGATTTCAACCATAAATTAAGAGCATGGTGTAAAAGATATCATAAAGACATTCAATACCTTTCACCTTGTTATCACATATAAACACATAATGTTTTATTTGTTACACCAATGTGGGACAAAAATGTTAGATTTTTAGAGAGACCCCCTTTACACCCTTATTTCCAACATATATTTAATTACATATATAAATATAATTAAAATATAGTTAAATCCGGTCCAACCGGTCCGACCGGTCCGACCACCAAACCAGTAAGGCGTCCGGTTCGACATCCGATCCGGTTCTGAAAACATTGCTTTTAGGTCTTTAAATAATTTACAAAATATATTCATATTTCGTATTGTATCAACCGTAGCGTAACGGATGGTATAACGTTGACATCGTTTTTGTATATCATAATGTTTCGTAATCCAATCGCTGTAATGGATCCATGAACGTTAATACCTTATATAGATTATGCTTTATTAAGTTAGAGATAGATCAAAATTAAGAATAAGAACATATAAAAAATATGATTCAATGATAAATTTAATAAACGCAAAGTTAAATAGGTTACATAAGGTTATAACTGGATCACATGATAACATATACAATTTAAAAATGTGTCAAAGGCAGGATTAACCCAAACCATTTAACATGCTAACGACATGACTGACACGTGTAACTATCATGTTAAATAGATTAATTGGTTAACGTAACATAGTTTACGATTTATTAATAAAACGACTTAGGTTATAGTTTTATAGATTATTAAATATGGATTGTTATTTCAATAACTTTACTTTATGGTATTCATTGTGTTTATTATTTTCTTAACTGTCTTTAGTGAGTCATGACAACGCCTGTTATGTCATTACTCATTCGTATTATTTAACCATTTGTATTTAATTGTGTTAAATGTGATTTATATTTTTTTTTAAACTGCTGGTTAGTTATTAGTATCATCAAGATAAAATGACATGTATTGCTAACTCTACTTAAACCTTGTTCATTAATGGGTTCTAACAAACATTTAAAAGAGATTAAGAAAAGTAACACTCAACCCCGTAAACGTTAAGGAACTAAGGTAAACGTGACTCTTGGAATTTAAACTCAACATGTTTGGCTTACAATATTTATATCCATATTATTACACAAAACATTTGATGGGAACAATGGAACATAATTGTAATTTTACTCAATGTTTAAGACATTTAAAACAACATTTTAAGCACAATGTACAAATGTTTTATACAATAATTCCTAAATTACCCCTATTTAATAAACATTTACTAATTAATACATTATTTAACGCATATTAGATTATTTAATTCAATATCTTAAGTAATAAACTTTTACTAATTAATACATTATTTAATACATATTAGATTATTCAATTTACTATATTAAACATTATCTTACTTATGATACTTTATATTAATATTTACATTTATATTTTTTTATTAATACTTTTATAGCTAAATATTATTTAAATACTTAAGCAGCTGCAACAGCAGCAGCAACAACAACATATATAACGTAAGCAACAACATATAACTATTTAATGTAGGCCAAATTAGATTGTGCACTTCATAGGAGAGTAGGTAACATTTGTCGTATCGTATGAGTCAACCCAGTAGTATTGATAAATACACAAATGTTGATGTATATGCATGAAAAGATATGTATTATTAAAAGAACTACAAGTTCCACTCTAAAACTAAATATGATAGAAAGAGTAACACAAATGTTTTCTATATGGCCCTTTTCTATAGTAATTAACATCAATTCTCTCATTAAATTTAAATCTTTCGGGCCTCCCTCCAAAGATGATTTACCTGATTCAAGTTACTTCTGTATCATCGTGTTTACTTTTGAGACACACCTCTTAACTATCGTACATAATAACTTTTGATACAAAGCATGGATTGATTTTTCGCCGATTCACTTTTTAGCGAAATCACACGTTTGATGTCACTTGCCGGAACCAAATGACAATAAAAATAGTAAATCTTAGATTTATATATACAACTGTTTTTTATATTTTTCTGGTATGAGGTTCTACGCCTATTTCGTATTGAAAAGAAGATTAGTGAAAAGTAGTGCTATAAACAACCCAGTTAGGATGGGCTCTAGATCGGCTTGGTTTTTGTTGAGCTAGGTCTTTTATCTTGACGAGATTAAAATGTTGACTCAAGCTTAGCTCTCGAGCCGACTTTTTAAATAAAAAAGTTATTCTTTTGTTACTTTTGGCGTATTCATATATTTAAAAACAAAAATAATAATTTTTATATATGTTTGTTTATCTAAACTCGTTAAAATAATGATACGAGATTGATATTTCAAATACTATAATTAACTAATAAATATTTGTTTATAGTTTGCATAAATTATAATATAACCTTTATTTTATATCGAGCCAGTGAGCGAGTCAACGAGCCGGCGAACAAGTGAGTTACAAAAAGAACTGACTTTGGCTCGAGTATAACTCATTTACAAATAAGCCAATTTTAATCGAACTATTTTCGAGCGAATTATGAGATGCAAGTTTTTTGAACATTTATAAGATATAGAAAATGCATTAGGATTTGGGGATCTACCTTTAACGATTCTAACTTGATATCATTCACTTTTATAATTATTATACAAATATAAAACATAAAGAAACACAAAAAAATAACTGCCGACTCTTTCATGGTGTAGGTTAGTGCAATATATGGCAATATTCTAACAGGTAATGTATCCTTTTGAAAAAGATGACGACTACTATTAAACACATAAATTATCCTAAACACAACTTTGATCTTAATTATGACAAGTTTTAGTGGTGTTAGCAAGCCTTAGAGTTTAATAATAGCCTTGATTAAAAAATATGTGGATTTTTTGATCTTCAATTACTAGAACATACCATTCGACGGACGATATTCTTTGACATTTTTGAACATTATACTCTTTAAAATTTGTGTAAGCTAGACCTCGTCCGTTTTTTGATAAAATAGATAAAGTTGCTATTGATTTTTTTTTTCGATTTGTTATTGGCATGTAACGAAACATAAGTAAAAAAGGTATACTCTTGACTTGAAATGTAATTTATATAATTTTTCAGAGATGGCCCTGAGAGAGGGGAGGGTGGGGTGGGGTGGGTGACCACACAGGGAGCAATCTTCTTAGAGGACGAAATTTACTAAAATATAAGTTAATAAACTTATTAGTAAACCCAATAATATTTATTATTATTAACTTATTTAACCTTACTTTAAAATCCATTAACATCTTAAATAGTTTACCAATACCATTTACTCAATTTAATATGAAGATTTTATCGAGAACTTTGCTTTAAAAAACAATAAGAGAGCATCTCGATTCGTTTAATTGAGTAAATTAAATTATTTTGCCAAGATACTTTCGTTTTGTTTATTGTTAAAACAACTATAGTCGTATTATAGAATTTTATATACAAGTTATTCGGTTTAAACTTCTTTTATATGTTGTCGTACAGAGGCCCATTTTTTGTTCTCGCCTTGGGCCAGGATCTCTTGGGAATTCTTGATGCGCGCTCTTAATCTTTAATATAAACCAAGCTGTCTTGCATATGAAAACTCTACCTATAGTGTCAGATGTTGGAATTCAATTTAACAGATAATTCATGATATTGAGAACTAATAAACATGTAAATTTAAGTGTTCAAGATTTACACCTGATCAAAATAAACTTATAACTAGAATTTGAAAAAAAACTTCAACACAAAAATAAGAGTTTCAGACAATAGAATATAGGTCCAATAGTTAGGTCAAACCATCTATGACCATTTGTCAAGTGATGTGCTCCATTGATTATCTGCCACATAACTCTATAGTTATAACCTTTTTAAGTTGTGTATCTTTTTAAGCCAATTGCGACAATTATTAATATGTCATCTCCTAAATCACATTCATTATCATTTAGTTTTATAAACAAATAAAGAAATTTATTTATTTATGTTCAGTTTTAATAAAAAGTAATTTTGTCAACTAATGTTCAATCTATTAATCACATATTAGATTCTAAGTTTTTGATTAAGTTATTTATCATAATAATAATAATAATAATAAAACGATGTAGTCTTTGCATACTTCTCCAATATAGGAAAAGGTTCGATAACATGCTTTTAACCAAATACACATGCTTTACAACTCAAAGGTGTAGCTTAATTGCTGTCTTTTGACCATTACATAACCTCATTGGTATTGGATGCTGCCATTACATTGAATTGAATACTTCAAAAGTAATTAGCATTTTATACAAGAGTGTTTATTAGTTTACAAGCACATACTAGGTGCACTTTTGGTTTATGTATTATAAGTGTTTCAATTTTAGTTTTTATATTATATATCTATAAGTTTGTATGCACCGGGTGGTCAGACTAATGAAACTCAACTAACATCTGGATAACTTTTTTTATTGTACTATCTAGTAAACGATTGTTTATAGTTATATATTCTAAAATGTAGAAAAATAAAAAAAAAATAACTTCTATCCCATAGATAACTTCATTAAATAAAATATAAATACACCATGATGATCCATCACTAATACTTCTAAAGGGTCACGTTGGCGACGGTGAAAGGCCGGGGAAAGCCTGGGGCCAGCCAGGGACACCATGCCGAGGCCCAACAAGTTTAATTTTCACAGGATTCACTGGTACCACTACCAACCTTTTAAGCTTTTTTATTAAAAAAAGGAGGAAACGAACGAAAACTGGAACAACACCATGTAAAATGGAGAAACTGGGAAAAACAAAAATAATTGATGTGGGCCGTGGGGCTGATGTGACACAAACTGAAAAAAAAAGGTTGGTTGCGAGTGGCGTAACATAATCTTATCATGTTGATGTATTACTTTATAAGCCTGTTAGTCCACACATACACCTACACTAATTAAATAGCCCAAGAAGTTACTTGAAGTTCAGCCCAATGGACCAAGTTTCAGCCCACTTATCAAAGTGTAACATTGTAACAATTACCCGCTCTCTCTAATCTAAATAGATCTATTGATTGGAACGATGATGATTTGGAACGATGATGACGAACTCAACGCAGCAACAATACTAGCCTAATATATTCGTTGTCAATATTATCTATACTATATATAAAGCATATGAGATGGATATTTTAAAATACCATAAAATTAAGAACAATTACTTTATTTAATGCATAAGATACAACTAATTTTAAGGGTAAAATAATATTTTTTACATTATTTACACATTACCCCTTACGATTAGTTACATAATAATCTTATACTTACTAACACTTACATAAAATTTTACATTATCTACACATACACCAAAAAACTTAATTTATTTTAAGATTTCAGCTATTTCTTTTAATTTATCATGTTTAAAAAAATTTTGATACTACAATTATAACTTGTGTTTATTTTTAAACGTTTTGTTGTAAACTTTTTGCTGAAGCGATTTGTATTTTGTAAGGTACAATAAGTTAATGTGTAAATATACAAGTCGTCATGCAAAACTCATTTATTTGGTGTTTTAAAGTTTAGCTTAGAAAAACATAATAGGCGTTTGTAAAAATACTATAAGAATAATAAAATATTAGAAACACGTGTCGAATTTAAAAATGTCGTCCCGCGGCATTCCGCGAACACTCTTCTAGTATAATATACATTTACTCATTCATGAAGGTCGGTGCTTTTATTGATATTTATCAATTTGAGTTATATATATTTAACAAAACTGATATATAATGTTTTATGAAATTATGAATGTTTCTTTGCATCAAGTGTATGTCTTTCGATATGAATTTTAATGAAAAATGGATCGTCTCAACGCTCAACAGACACCACTTCAGTTTACAATTTAAACTCTCAAACTTTTAGTTTTTCAAATTGAACCTAGCTATGTAACTTTCGTTTGTACAACTTATTTTAGAACAATAATTTGTGAATGTGTTTAATTTTTTTTGACTTCGTGGTATAAGTTTTGTTAAAAACAGATTAGTACACACTACACACAATTTAGTATTGTATTAAATTCCAATTTTCATTGATTAATATGCTTTCTATAATTATAAATGAACCATATTTACGTGTTTTTTTTAATATTTGTAAGAAGAATTATTAGTCTCGAGTGTTAAACGGTTGGAATGGATTTAATCCCCACCATCATCAAGATTCACAATGAACCCCTACATTGATTCTCTTTAGTCTTCATCTATCACCAAATAATACTACGATGTGTCTTTGAATGATTGTGATGAGTTGTTTTTGGTCCCATCTCAATTGATTAAGTAGATCGATGTGCACGTGAGAATGACTAGTACATTTCATGATGAGAATGACCAGTACATTCATGACATTCATGACGATAACGACTACTACATTTTATTCATCATGTTGAGTTGGTTTGATTTCAAGTAATCACATTAAATTGTAGGATTGATGAGGACAAGCGTTTTGTATACTTGTGATGAGTTGTATCTATGTTTACAACCCAAGATCCCCTACACATATATGTACTTAAAAATTTGTGTTATTTGTCATTGTAACGTTTAGAATGAAATGAGAATAAACCGAAGAAAATGTTAAGAACAATATTTGTTGTAATATTTGGAAAATTTGTTCAACTTAATATTTAGTCTGACCGGTTCGACGAATAAACTAATAAGACAACTAGTTCAACTGTGATGAGACATAAAACACTAGAAAAGTATTGTGGACCATGGGCGGACCTACATAGAGCCGAGGGGTAGCCTCCGCTACCCCTCAACTTTTTACGAGTAGTGTAAAGAGAAAAAATTACGGTTTTATGTAAAATAAAAAATAATAATTACGGTTTTATGTTACCCCTGAGAAAATATTACGTTACCCCTAATTATTTTTTTAAACTCAACACACTATAGAAAGTTTAAAGTTTATAATAAATAATCTTATATTTTATGAAAAAGATTACATTATATAAAAACATAAATAACTAATAAGCCCAAAATATAATAATTATTAACAAGTCCAAAATGAATATAAGCCCAAAAAACATTAAACAACTTAAAAGATCTAACTAATTAGCCTAAATAACTATAACTCAATCAAACATAAAACTTAAAAATAAAAAAAAAACAAAAAAAACCATCCATCGACCATTCATCCCTTCCCAGTTCCCACAGGCCACTGCTAGTTAGCCACCATCCACCCACACCGCCGATCACCCCACGTCCCCACCGCTGGTTGTTAGGCCGACCACCACCGAACTGCCGCCTGCTACGGCAGCCGTTGCCACCGCCACATGTGATCTTTCACCAATTCATCGCCCACTTCAAGATAACATTTCTAGGTTTTTTTCTATTACACTATGAGAATAAGGATATAGGGTTTATGTTGTTCAATTTTAAATCTTTAAGTGTAATTTGTTATAAAAATTAATCGTTATTTGGTTTAATTTCTAATATTTAGGATTTATGCAATTAGGTGTATGAAGTAGGGATTTGAAAGATGAATTAGATGTTTGATATTAAAATTAGATATTTGAATTATGTTAATTCTTAGTGCAATTTGTAATTTTATTGTGTTATGTGTTATATAATTAGGGAGTTTAAAGATGAAAAAACAAGTTTTACAATTTTTTCAAAAGAAAAAAATTAAAAGTACGGTATTGGTTATAATAATGATGATCATATTAGGTACAACTCCTTTGAGTTTAATTCATTCGGGTTCAATTCCTTCGATACCAAATGGATTTGATTTGAATGATTTTCCTTTGAATCCCTTTATTAATATAAATATACGGTAAAAAAATTTACGTTACCCCTGAACTTTATGTCTAGATCCGCCACTGTTGTGGACAACAATTATAAATATATATTTGTAAACCCTTTTCCATCTACATCTCTATTTCTCTATCTACTACATACAATTAAAAGAACTTAAATTTCATAAATTTTGCATTTCATATCAAGTCATCTTTATATAATACTTCTATCTAGTTACATTTTTGTTTAATAAAACTTTTACAAAACTAAATACCTTATTTATAACTGATATACACACACAAAAATTTGTGTAAGAACCATATTCATATCAAGAACTACGTAATCACCTAAGAAATTATAGATATTTGTGTAACTTTCTACGCGTAAATAAAAAAAATTATTTAAAGACATATGAGTTCAATGTATAAGTTTTTCTAAAACTACTTTTTTACTCATAAATGTCATATTCCTGTACTAGCAAGAACTTAAACCCATATCATATTTGTATGACATAATCACCAATGCTACAAGGTTACAAGATCATGGCCGATTCAATGTATAAGATTAACTTGCATGTGTGAGGATGCATTAGCTTTGTTGCATTTATGTAAAAGGGACCTCAAGGATCATTTAGGATCAATACAATATAGATGATTGCAATATATAAGATTTTTGGGTGCAAAGTACATGACCTTTCTTTGTTTCCCATCATCTATTATTCACTCATTAATACACACACGTATACGGTCATCAATACACACACACACACGTATACGGTCATGCTTTAATTAGAACCATCTTAAATAATGAGAAAGTACCATTTTATTATTAAAGATATGTTTGATGAATATTGTTTTTATTACCCCTCCTATAGTGAATACGTGCGGTATAGTTTTCAATATTACATTTGTTGAATTTTACTTATTTTAAAAGTAGATATAATTAGACACACTCATGACTTTGTGGATTAGTGATATTAACGATCGTCTTTCATAAAAAAAATGCTAAGATAAGATTCATATTTTAAAAGTAAAAAGTAAGTATCATATTTGTTTTTGTCATTTATGATTTTATTTTAAGTGTGACTAGATTACCTCTATATGTATTTAACGTACTCATTTCATTTTATGAGAGAACTTATAACTTGTAGTAAGGAAGGGTTCATCAAGTGTGAAAGGGACATTTTAATGTATTATTTTACATGCAATTTTGTTGAAAGAGATATTGTGTGGGGTTTAGTGATCGGGAATGTCGAAAGCAAATGATATAGACACACGAGTGAATACTAGTTGGATCCAACTGGAACCTTAAATGCTCAATTTCTCTCTTCTTCTATTGTCATTTCAAATTATTATTTATTTTATATTAGCCTCAATAATACAAGTCATGTATAAATAATAGAAGTAAAATCACATTTTGATATCTATATATAATATAACGAAAAGTACATAAATAATTCTCACAACTTATTTATTATAGAAATGATCATCATGTTATAAATATGACTTAACAAGATGTTAGTTTTTCATCTTTATATTTTAGCAGGCTCATACACACCTCACATATGTTTTTTTTTTTCATGTATGTTTTTTTTTTCCTTTAACTTCCTTACTCTCGCTCGAGTAACGCTGCATAGTTCATATGGCTGATGTGCAATAATTTTGACGTCAAGAATCTTAATAAGTCTAATGTGTTGTTTCTATTTGTGTACTAAAATGATAAGTTCTTTACGTTAAAAGAACTGATTTTACTCAACTAATCTAGGGCATAATTATATATAGGTTGAGACAACAAATTCATAAAAATCGTTTCCGGATTCTTAAAAGATTGTATCTTTAATCATATTACTGATCAGACAAAAGATTTGTGATTATTGTTTGATTCACTTCATCATTGTTTGGTGATTATTTGTTTTTAATAAAAAATTATACTAGCAAATATCAATGTTTGTTTTTCATATGTAAGAGGGTATAGTTGCACAAGGAAATAAAAGCTATTAATTCAATATTAACTTGAAAACTATTAGATCCTTAGCATACAATCTATAACACAATATGTCCGGAACTGGTATGTTGTGTATTAAAGTAGACATATAAGTTTATCAAATTATTTACTTTACCAAACTAGACATTTACATGTATTACCAAAACACTAACAAAAAGTCACTCAAACAATATGTTCATTTGCACAAAATCTAAATACACGAAACATTCAAATATTCAATCATATTTATTCTTAAAGTGGAAATTTAATGTGTACTTTGCTTAGAAAACTATATGTACAGGTTGATCATTTCATTTTTCTAGCAAGGGCTTAAACTTTCACATGACATATTGTGGCCGGCCTGGTCTTATCAAATGAGACACATATTGTAAACATATATTTAGAATATTAACATTTAACCTATTTGTTTATGTTTTTAAAAAGCTTTTTATAATATACAATTATGCAACAATGCATCACAATAAACTTGATTGTCAATTTTCTCGCTAACACCTTAGCGTAACATGTGAAATGTGATTTCAACTTCTCGCTTTTTAAGAGTAACATGTGAGAATGTCTTTTATATAAATATATGCTTTTAGTAGCATGTGTTACATAAGCTTACATGTTACATTGGACTCATGAATCCAATTATTATGCATATTTATTGGTGTAATCTGTGGAGTATAACCTCACATGTTATGCCGGCATGTCTCGTGTATTTTTCTCATATTTTCATTACAATTATAATGTATTAGTACGTGTGTTGTGTTTACCTTGTTTCCTATAATTATAAAAACATGCTAAAAGTAAAAAAATGTCCTAACAATTATTAAGATGAATAATTGTGTTATATGTTGAACACATAAAAGGCGCGTATAATAGCAACAATCCCCTTTGCTATAAGTTTTATAAAGATTGAATTAAAAGAGAATATTATGAAATGAAACTTTTTCGGCTGAATTTTACATTATATCAACATTTTATAATAATCTTAATTTTCGTAAGTAGAATGGCTACTTCCTTCTAATTTAAAAGGTTTCTGCTTTACGTTTATTTAATTCAGTTTCATAATAAAAAAATATACTTATAAAATGTTCAAACTTCAAATTAAAAATCTTCCTTTCTTGTTCTTTACTATTTTTCTTTCCCATCTCCTAGAAGCTTAGAATGCAACATTATAATTGTCAATATAAACATTAGTTTCTAGTAAACATAACGATTCATTACGAAACATATAAACCAAAGATAGTTTAAATATGTGGTCAATTCGGCCGTTCAAAAAATATATGTTCAAATAAAAAACAAGATAAATAATAAATAAAAAGCGTAGGTCCCACACTAACTTATTGTTTGTCCAAACTACTATAAAACCCATGCAATATAGTGATATTTTTAGTATATTACTCTCAACTTATATAGTTATTTATACTTTATAATCTCTCGCCAAAAATGGAAGACATTAACGTAAGTGAAAATGAACTTCAAAACCAAGCCATCGTCGATACTCTTTACAAGACATTAGCCACCGGAGACACTAAAAATGTCACCGGAATATTAGCCGCTGATCTCGAGTGGTGGTTTCACGGCCCTCTAAACTGCCACTACATGATGCGTATGCTAACCGGAGAAGCTCAACACATCGAGTTTAAGTTTGAACCTCGAAGTATAACCCCCATTGGCGACGAGATAGTGATTGCTGAGGGCTACGAGGGAGCACATGTGTACTGGGTACACGTGTGGACCTTGAAAGACGGGTTGATCACCAGATTTAGGGAGTATTTTAACACGTGGTTGACGGTTAAGGAGTTGAAAATGAAGCCCGTTGGTCGGGTGGGGAAGGAGAAGTGCTCCACCGTGTGGCGGAGCCAGCCTCGAGATCTTTTCCAACGGTCATTGCCCGGGCTCATGCTTGCTATTTGATAATGGTGCATGATCATGATCACCATTGTTGTGCAAAAGTACCATCTATGTTATGTTCTCCTTAATTAATGTAGTTATGAACTCCATGAAACAAACATTAATTGTACATGTTTTAATTGATTATGTGAACATTTTGAATATTATGTGTAGATTTACCGAATTTTGCAATTGTATTAACCGTTTTCAACTTTTGCAAACGATTCATTCTATTAGTTTCTAACTATTTTATTTTATGTTGTTAATGTGCCTAGTCCTATGTATAGATAGGAATGTACATGGGCTACGATGTTTAATAGCTCTTTGGGATTAGATTGATAAAGGTTTGATAAAAGTCGAGTTTAAATTAACAACCTTGATCTCGAACATAATTCAATTAACCTCACATTCATATTTATAACAAATATTTGTACTTTCTTTCTTTTTCTTTAATTTTCACTCTTTCATTCGAGTACGCTTCGTTGTTCATATGGTTGATGTGTAATCATTCCAACATCAAGAATCTCAATAAAACAACACTTTTGATTCTGTTTCTGTGCTAAAGTGACAAGTACTTTAATTATATTAAAACAACCGATTCTACTCACGTAATTTAGGGCAAAATTCTATAGAGATCGAGAAAACAAATTGGTAATTAATAGTCGTTTCTAGATTCTTAAAAGATTAGTTTTATTATTTTTTGAACTCCTTGGTGACTCACAAAAAAATGTATGAGATTATTCTTTGATTCATTTCATTATTGTTGGATGATTGCTTATTTTCAGTAAAAAATATAAATGGCAAAATTACATAAGGAAATAACAACTTCTAATTCAATTTTAACTTGCAAATTATTAGATCCTTAGCATACATTTTAAAACACAATAGGTATAGAACTAGGTTGTAAAGTAGACATATATGTTTATCAGGGACGAATCAATTGAGAATTTATTTTTTTTATGAGAACTATAGATTTTAATGTGAGCCATTAGTTTTTAATGACAAAATGGTAAATAACAAAAACATGATAAAAAAATTATTAAGCAAAAAGTAACATAAAAATTAAAAAAATAAACACAAAAAAATATTTCTCTCGTTTTCATTTTTCATAAAAAAATAAAATAAAAAACTCGTTTTTTTTTAAATTCGTTTTACATATGTGTAAAACCAGATTTATAACAGGATTTACACATGTGTAAATAAAATATGGAAGATTTTTCTAAAAAAAGTATATCAATATGGTAGGCGTTGGAAAGATAAGAAAATACTAAATTTATGGTGAATTCTTTTTAAAAAATAACTTCGTGAAAAAAAGTTATAAACGTTATAAAAAAATGGAAATGACATGTGATTTGCATGTGACAAAAAATGTGTGTCTCATATTGCTTTTTAGAAATTCTCACAAAAATGGTGATCCTCAAGATAACCATATCCATATTTTTCAAATTATTTACAACAAACCAGACTTTTATATGTATTTATCTAAACGTTAACATGTCCATCTAGTATTAGACTTTTACATGTATTTATCTAAACGTTAACATGTCCATCTAGCATTCAATAACATGCAATTCACTCTAAGATTGACACATTCAACTTGACCAAAATTCACAAAAACAAAGTAGTCATTTGCACAAAATCTAAACAAGTGAGAAATTCAAATATTTAATCATACTCGTCCTTCAAACGAAAATTTAGTTTACACTTTGCTTATGCACTTTGTTGTTTGATCATTTTATTATTCTAGTGCTTAATCTTTCACTTGATCAATTATGGTTTGATATTAGCAAATTAAAGACGTATTATAAATAACAGGAATTTTAGAATTAGCATTTAACTTATACGTTTAGATTTTTAACATTATAAAACTAAAGGATAATAGAAACACTAAGACCTTTTGTTAACTGAAATTACATTAAGTCTAACGATTTAATATTCTAGATTGTTGTCACTAAAATAACTAAATTCATCTAAAACTAGGATTTGAACCCCGCGCGTTGCTGCGAGGTTCTTTTGTAACATAATGATTACCGACCTAACCATTTTAGTACAATCGATGATGGCTAACCCATTTAGAAAGGATAGAAGACATAGTTAGTTTGAGGCTTTCAATCGCTACGGCCTGTGGTGTTAATTTAGAAAGGGTTGATGAAGACCCTTTCTTTTCTAGGGTTGAACACTTGAACCTATCCAGACCCGTTTGGTTAATTTTACTAATTTAAATTCAACTCATCTTGATCACCCTAAAAATACATGTAAACTCACACGAGCCCGTAATTTTTTTTCTTCAGCCCAAACCAACCAAATCAAACCGCTTGAGTCAAGATTACCGGGTTTACTTATCTTTCTTTAATTTCCCCTCTAGCACTTTTAATTTTGTTAAAAAAACACAAATATTTGATTGGTACATATTTAGTCCTTATGAAATAATCTCTTACCTATTTAACCTTGCAAATAAGGCATGACTTATGGTTTTTGAAACAAAAGAAAACGAGATTAAAAACATTAATGTACTTTGCGATTTTTTGTTTTATTCATATATTTTAGATAATGTGTAAATATCGAAAGTGAATTATATAACTAACGTTCATTTCTATAAAACTTTAACATGTGTGGTTAATTTGGAACAAAATTTTGTGTTCTGGATTTAAAGACCGTATGTTCGAACAAAAACCGAATCAGACCGTCCCAAATATTATCATTGGCCCGTTGCAGCGTACAGGTTTGTGACAGTTTTGTTTATTTATATTATTTTTCAAATGACATCAACACAATCAAGGTTTCGTTTTTCCTATACAAAGTTACGTATGTTATCAACGCGTGGGTTTGCGACAACGTTTAAGTGCTATTATTCTTATTTTTCACGTTGTTCCCCTCAACGCATAAGCTTTTGAAGTCAGGGGCTGTTTGACAACATCTGAATGATTAAGTGCTGAACCAATAAGAGGTCTGAATCATTAAGTGCTAAATCATTAAGAGGTCTGAACCATTAAGTGCTAGTATATAATTTAACTATTCAAAAACAAATGTCTGACCAATTCAGATAATATGTCTTAACCATTCAGCATTAGACCTCTTAACCATTCAACATCAATATAATGTTTAACCATTTAGAGGTAAATCTCTTAACCATTCAGACATGTGCTCGCGAAACAAACAGTCTGAACCATCAAGTGCTGAACCATTCAGACATCTGAACCATTAAGAGGCTGATTAAGAGGCTGTCAAACAGCCCCTTAGTTTTTTTCACGGTTTTGCTGCTCACCTACAATACGGGGGTCTTGCTACTAGTTTACATGTATTTATCTAAACATTAACATGCCCATCTAACATTTGAATATATATATATAGAGCTAACATTTTGTTCACACCAAGATTGACACATATGTATTCGATCTTACTTATCCTTTGAACGGATAATCTAGTCTACACTTAGCTAAAAAAAACTATATGTATTCTGTGTTGGTTGAACATTTCATCTTAATTTCTATTGTTTGATGTTTCACTTGATGAATTATGACTTGATCTTAGCAAATAAAAGACATGTTTTATAAACACACATGCATTTAAGGATTAGCATTTATCCTGTACTTTTAAAATTCTAACATTAGCAAATTAGAAGAGAATAGAAAGATGTAAGACCTTTTTTTTTAACTGAAATTACATTAAATCTAACATTTTAAAATGCTACATTGTCAGTTACTAAAATTGCTAAATCCATCTGTAGATTTTCTAACTTTTAACTTTTACGTTTAATTCCCTGATTAAAAATAATTTTATAAAAAAATCCTATATTTTTCTCTTATATTTCTTTCCCATTCCCTAGAAGGACGAGAATGCAACAGTAAAATGGTCCATGTAAGAATATAAAACAAAGATAGTTTAAATATGGGGTCAATTCCGGCCGTTCAAAAAAAAAAAGAAAAAAATACGTGGTCAAAGCCGAACTAAGAATATTTAAAAGTAAAAAAACAAGATTAAATAAAAACAAACGTAGGTCCCCTATTAACCCATCAATTGTCCTTATTTCTTTTATAAAACCCCTACCATATAGTGATATTTTAGCATATTACTCTTAATAACTTATTTTTAAGTTATAAATCTCCTGCTAAAAATGGAAGATATCAACATTAGTGAAATTGAACTTCAAAACCAAGCCATCGTCCATACTCTTTACAAGACATTAGCCACTGGACACACGAAAAATGTCACCAAAATATTAGCCACTGATCTCGAGTGGTGGTTTCATGGCCCTCTAAACTGCCACTACATGATGCGCATGCTGACCGGAAAAGCCCTACACACCGAGTTCAAGTTCAAACCTCAAAGTATAACTACCATTGGCGATGAGATTGTAATAGCTGAGGGCTACGAGGGAGCACACGTGTACTGGGTACACGTGTGGACCCTGAAAGACAGGCTCATCACCCGACTTAGGGAGTATTTCAACACATGGTTGATGGTGAAGGATTTGAAAGTCAGACCCGTTGGTCGGGTGGGGCAGGAGGATTGCTCCACCGTGTGGGAAAGCCAACCTCGAGATCTATTCCAACGGTCATTACCGGGGCTCATGCTTGCCATTTGATGATGGTGCATGATCAACATTGTTGCGCAAATTAAAGTACCATTTACTTCCAGTTTCCCTAAATTGGTGTAGTTATAATTTATAAACTCCACGAAACAAACATTCAATTTGTACATGTTTTAAAAAATATGTTAAAAGTTTGAATATAATGTGTAGATTTACCTAATTTATAATTGTAGGAATTGGTTACATTGTTACAACCTGTGTAAGACTCTATTGATTCATTCCATAAGTTTTAATTATTTTGTTATACATTGTTAATAAGATGAAGATGTGCACACTCCTATGGGCAGATAGGAATATACACACCCCACTTTGTTTTATAGCTTTTTGGGATTAGATTGGTCAAAATTTAAAAAGAATCAACTTCAAATCAACAAGATTCATCTCGAGCATGAGTTTAACATCACATTCCTCTCTCTCATTCGAGTAACGGTTCGTTCGTTGTTCATATGGCTGACGTGTAATTATTCTTACGTTAAGAATGTAAATAAATCTAGAACGCCGATTCTATTTGATGCTAAAATGATAAGTATTTTTTTTAAATAAAATCTAGGGCAAAAATTTTTAAAGGTGGAGACAAAAAATTGGTAAAATCGTTTCCGGATTCTTAAAATATTGTCTCTATTTATTTTTGAACTCATTAGTGACCGGGAAAGAAAGATTATCATTTGATTGACTTCATTACCATTTGGTGATTGTTTATTATTTAATACAGAACTAGTTATTTGCCCGCTGCGCATTGCAGCGACATAATACACAGCATAACAAAATATTAGTTATTGTCTACCTAACTTGTTTTTGAACTAAATTAACCTCAAAAATAGCTTGAATACATTGAATACAAATGTAATATATTTGACCAGACTTTTTTTTTTCAAACGGATTATATCGATTCAATAAAAACTTAAAACGTACGTAAAAATGCACGTTTAATGATGCTGTACACGGTTTATCACATATTAATTCTCTGTTTTTACTATGCACCATCTTTAATAACTTTTATAAACGATTCATTCGATTAGTTTCCAATTTTTTATTGCTAATAAGATAAAGATGTGCGTAGTCCTATGTACAAATAGGAATGTACATGGCGCCATGTTGTTTGAGAGCTCTTTGGGATTAGATTGGTAAAAATTTGAACAGATTCGATCTCAAGCATGATTTAACCTCACATTCATATTTTTAACAAATATTTGTACTTTCTTTCTTTTCCTTGAATTTCCACTCTCTCATTCAAGTAACGCTTTGTTGTTCATATGTTTGATGTCCAATCATTCCGACATCAAGAATTTCAATAAAACAAGGCCTTGATTCCATATGTGTGCTAAAATGACAAGTACTTTATATTAGAACTATCAAGAGCAAAATTCTGTAGAGATCGAAACAACAAATTGGTAATAATCGTCTTTGGATTCTTTAAAGATTATTTTTATTTATTTTTGAACTCATTGGTGACTAACAACAAAAATATGAGATTATTCTTTGATTCACTTCATTGTTGTTGGATGATTGCTTATTTTTTTAATTAAAAATATACTAGCAAATATTAATGTTGTTTTCATATGTTAGAGGGTATATTTGCATAAGGAAATAACAGCTTTCAATTCAATAAATAGATTAATCTTGATAAAAGAATATTAAGTTTTAGTTTAGAATATCAAATTGTTAGGATGGATCATTATAGAGTTTTATTTGATTTGTCATGTTTACGGTTTTATTAGATAGGATTTTTATTGAGTTTGAGTTTGGTTAGGATTAATATTTATTTAATAAAATAGACATTAGGTGTCAATATAATTTGTGATTTTTAATATTAGTTAAAGTGTTTTGGTGTGTTGCTTCTTTGAATTTTCAAACAATTAGTATCAGAGCTTGGTGTAAAGCTCATACCTTAGAAGCCGGATGTCAAATCTTGTTGTGGAGAAGAAGAAAGCATAAACCTCTGTGGTTTCAGCGGTGCAAGAAATCTGTGTGATTCAGTAAGATATCAACCTATGTGGATCGTTATACCCGTGTAGTGCAGTAAGGAGGAAGAAATAAGACTTGTGTGGTAAAGGAGAAAGATCTAGAAGACCCGTGTGGTAGTAATCAGACAATGAGACCCGTGTGGTGCGAATAAAAGAAGTAGATAACATGTATGGTGATCGATAGAGACACTATGATCATCCCACCAAAATAATCCACTGCAACTTCGCTTCAGTGTCCGAAACTTACAAAGACAAACTATAACACGTGGGTGGTTATCACGAAATCAATTTTGGATGCTCAAGGTCTATGGGAAGTTGTTAAACCAAAGATTGGTAAAAAGGCGGACAAAAAGAAAAACAAACTTGTGAGAGTTATCCTCTACCAAGCACTATAGGAGAACATTCTTTTGCAGGTCACAAGAAGTCAGAATGCTAAAGACATATGGGAAACCTTGCGTGTAAGGTTTCTTGGTGCCAACTTGTTCAACAAGTTCGTTTGCAAACGTTGAAACGAGAACTGGATCAACTAAGGATGGAAGAAAACGAGTCTATCAAAGACTTTGCCAGCAAATTATCCTAGTTCATGACGAAATGGTGATCGTCAAAAAAATTGCTTAATAGTGTCCCGGATCAATATATTGTGATTGTCGCCTCAATAGACCAATTTTGTAGATTTTAAAACTATTACTTTTATAGAAACGATAGGAAGACTCAAGGCTTTTGAAGAGTGGATCAAAGGTTGAAAAGGATACTAAACTATTATTTACTCATTCCAAAGGAAGTTCAAAGCAAGAAAACTGTAATGATCGCTATGGCGTGGTCAAGGTAGAAACGAACATCGTAGCTATGGGCGTGAAGATCAACTAAGGTGGATAATGAACAAGATGACGGAGGTAATGATAACGAAACTTCTAGGGGAAGAAATCAGGATATATGTGGCCAAGGAAGAGGATTTGTACGTAGAAAAGGTTATGGGCATGGGAACTTGAGAGACAAAAGAGAATTGAGATGCTATGAGTGTGGAAAGTATGAACATTTTACATATGGGTGTCCTAATTGGAATAAAAACGAGGAGAACACAAATTTTGCTCAAGCTCAAGAGTATGATGAAAGACCATTGTTCTAATGAAATACAAGTCCATATCAAGATTAAAGGGGAGGATGAAGAGATTTAATCTAGATAAAAGATGATTAAGTTTTAGTTTAGAATAAATATCAAGTTGTTAGTATGAATAATTATAGAGTTTCATTTGATTTGTCATGTTTATCGGTTTTATTAAATAGGATTATTTTATTGAGTTTTACTTTGCTTACGATTAGTATTTATTTAGTATGGATAGAGGTTATGAGTCAATGTAATTTATGGTCTTTTGATATCAATTAAAGTGTTTTGGTGCGTTGCTTCTTCCAATTTTCCAACAATTTTAACTTGCAAATTATTAAATCCTTCCCATACGTTTTAAAACACAATAGGTCTGAACTAGTATGTTGTATATCAAAGTTGGCATATAAGTTTATCAAGTTATTTAACTTAACAAACTAAACATTTATGTGTATTTATATAAACGTTAACATGTCCATCTAGCATTTCAATAACATGTTATTCGATTGACACATTTAACTGACCAAAATTCACAAAAACAAAGTAGTCATTTGCACAAAATCTAAACACGTGGGAAATTCAAATAGTTAATAATACATATCCTTTAAATGGACAATTTAGTTTACACTTTGCTTAGAATGCTATATGTTCTCGATCGTGCTTGATCTTTCTCTTGATCAATTATGGTTTAATATTAACAAATAAAAGTCATATTTAATTAACAATAGGAATTTTAGAATCAGCATTTAACTTATACAGTTCTACTTTAAGATTTTTATCATTATGAAACTAGAAGAGAATAGAAACACACTAAGACCTTTTGTTAATTGAAATTACATTAACTCTAACATTTTAACATTTTAGATTGTTATCAGTAGAATAGTTAAATCCATCTAAAAAGTTTCTACTTTTAACTTTAAGTTTAATTCCCTAATAAAAATTATTCTTATAAAATTTTTAAATTTCTTTATAAATTCTTCCTCTTTTTGTTTTTCCTCTCTACTCATTTTTCTTTCCATCCCCTAGAAGCTTAATTGCTAATGAAACATTTAAATAGTCCATATAAGTGTCAATATTTAACAGAAATCATATAAAACAAATATAGTTTAAATATGTGGTCAATACCGGCCGTTCAAAGAACAATATATGTTCAAAAAATATATGTTCAAAGCCGAGACTAAGAATATTAAGAAGTAAAAAAAGATTAAATAAAAAAACATAGGTCCCACATTAACCCATCAATTGTCCAAATTTCTTCTATAAAACCCTACAATATAGTAATATTTTGGTACATTACTCTCAACTTATTTAGTTATTTATAATTTATATATATAAATCCGGCCAAACATGGAAGACATCAACGTAAGTGAAAATGAACATCAAAACCATGCCGTTGTTGATACTCTTTACAAGACATTATCCACCGGAGACACTAAACATGTCACCGAAATATTATCCATCGATTTGGAGTGGTGGTTTCACGGCCCTCTAAACTGCCACTACATGATGTGCATGCTAACCGGAGAAGCTCAACACACTGAGTTCAAGTTCGAACCTAGAAGCATAACTCCCATTAGTGATGAGATAGTGATCGTGGAGGGTTATGAGGGAGCACATGTGTACTGGGTACACGTGTGGACCATGAAAGACGGGTTGATCACCCAATTTAGAGAGTATTTTAACACGTGGTTGACCATAAAGGAATTAAAATTCAGACATGTTGGTGATCGAGTGGGGCAGGAGAACTACTCCACGGTGTGGCGGAGCCAGCCTCGAGATCTTTTCCAGCGATCATTGCCGGCGTTGCTTCTTGCCATTTAATAATGGTGCATGAGCGTGATCATCATTGTTTTTCAAAAATACAATCTACTTTTTGTTTCCCCTAATTGATGTTTGAAGTTATGAACTCCATGAAACAAACATTTAATTTGTACATGTTTTAAATTTTGAATTACTTATGTGAAAATTTTGAATACAACATGTAGATTTACCCTATGTTGTAATTGTATGAACTAGTTACGACTTGTGCAAACAATTCATTCCATAAGTTTCTAATTATATTGTTGTACATTGTTAACAAGATAAAGATGTGTGTGGTCCTATACGTTTGAGAGCTCTTGGGGATTAGATCAATAAAAGTTTGCAAAAAGTGTCGAGTTAAATCAACAAACTTGATCTTGAGCATGAGTTTAACCTCAAATTTATATATTTTTAAAAACCATTTGTACTTTTTTTTCTTTAACTTTCACTCTCTCATACAATCACTTCAACGCCAAAAATCCCAATAAATTAAGGGCGTCAATTCTATTTGTATGCTAAAATGATAAGTACTTTATATTGAAACAACTGATTTTACTCAACTAATTTAACGCAAAATTATATAGAGATCGAGAAACAAATTTGTAATAATAATTTCCGGATTCAAAGATTATTTATTTATTTCTGAACTCATTGGTGACCGACAAAAGATCGATATGAGATTATTCTTTGATTCACTTCATTATTGTTGGGTAATTGCTTATTGTTCAATAAAAAATATACTAGCAAATATTAATGTTGTTTTCATATGTTGGAGGGTATATTTGCATAAGAACATAACAACTTTCGATTCAATTTTAGTTTGCAAATTAAGAAATCCTTATCAGACCACTTTTTAACACAATAGGTCTAGGATTAGTACGTTGTATATCAAAGTAGGCATATAGGTGGTAGGGAAAAATCACACCACAAACGGTTGACAACAAGTGCGGAATTAATCCTCTTTTGGTCAAAAATTTCTCCAACCACAATGAATGTATGAGATGCAAAAAAATAAGACATACCAAATACGATAAAGAAATACATCCAAGTTTAGCGTAGAAAACTTATCACGATAAGAGTAAAAATCCCATTACTACTAAAGCCGCTTAAAATCTACTATCATTAGAATCAAAGCATACAAAGTCTTCTCTAGATATACTAGAGACATACAACAAACATCATATACTTGAAAACATTTACTTCAAGCATATGGAATCAAAACAAAGACAAAATAGAAGAGATATCACCCAAAAAAACTACAGCTGCAAACAAGCATGGTAAAACCCGACTTCCGGACTTGATTAACATAAACCCACCATTGGATAAGATCACTCAGGTGTTGTGAAGATGCTAACCAAGAATCACAACGATTCAACGTCAATTGGATGTTAATAATGCTCTTCTTCATGGCCAAAAACGAGACCACATACATGGAACAACCGTTGGGCTTTGCTAATTCTTAATATCCGATTATGAGTGTCGTCTCAACAAAGCTCTCTAAGGCCTGAAACAGGCCCACAAGCTTGGTTTCATCGCCTAAGCTCCTTAACATCTTAAGAGTGTGTTCTCCTGTAGTTAGAGTGATATATCATTATTTATCTTCAAACGAGACTCATGTATTAAGTATCTTCTTGTATATGTTGATGATTTAATTCTCACCAGGAATCAAGAACACATTCTAACTTCATTTATTGCTACGTTGCATAAAGAATTTGTCATCAACGAACTTGGACAACTAAATTATATTTTTAGACTTGAGGTCACAAACATTAATGATGGACTCTTCCTCTTCGGTCCAAATATGCTTGTGACATTCTTGCTCGAGCTAATCTTCTGGACTACAAGCCGATTCACACTTCGTTGGTTGCTAATAAAATATATACTACCAATGGTGAACCATTTCAGGAACTAACTCATTATCGGTCTCTCGTTGGTGCCTTACAATACTTGACTATTACTTGCCCTAACATATCGTTATCTGTCAACTAGGTGAGCCAATTTCTTTAGTCACCCACCACTGCTCACTTTTAGGTTGTCAAACGCATACTTCGCTTGTGAAGGGCACCTTGGCTTTTGGGCTAAGTTTTTCTAGATACCACCATCGAACTATCCTGGGTTACTCTTATGCGGATTGCGCTAGATGCCTTGAAACTCGCCGCTCTACCTATGGTTATTCTATCTTTCTTGGAGGTAATCTTGCTTCCTAGATTTCCAAGAAACAACCATCAATCTAGCTGTGAATCTTAATATCGTGCCATAGCCAATTGTGTATTGTTTGAATCACACATCTTCTTCAAGAGTTGCATGCGTTACCTTCGGATCGCCCAACTCTTCTTTGTGACAACCAGAGTGCTCTATTTCTTACTCAGAATCTGGTATCTCACAAAAGAGCTAAACACATTGATATCGACTATCACTTTATTCGAAAACTTGGTTCCTCCAGGAAGCTACGTACTAAGCACGTGTCTACCAAGCTTCAGGTGGCAATATCTTAATACATATCAATATGAATTGTGAGAAGAAATAAAGAAAAATGAGTGAATTAGAATATATAAGAGAAAGACGGATCTAATAGAATAGAATTTAAAAAAAATAGTAAGACCTTTTTTTGACTGAAATTACATTGAATCAACTTTTAAAATAATCTAGATTGTCCTTAGATTATGCATAGTGGTTGTTTAATTAAACTGTAATTTAAATAACATGCAGATAAAAATCATTTTACGAAAAACCCCTTTTAAATCAAGTGTGGTGGTTAATTAGTGTTTGGAGCCCCTATTGATGAAACAATATAGGAAAATTTGTGTTTGGCGCCCGTTAAGAGCTTAGAGCCCCTTTTAATTATTTTGTAACGATGTTTGGAGCGTCACTTGTATTCATATCATCATGTTTGGAGCTCAAAAAATGTCCATTACGTATAGTTTTAGTAGAATGCTAATTAATCTCTTCAAAAAATTTTCAACCTTTTAACTTTAAGTTTAGTTCCCTAATACAAAATATTCTTCTAATATCTTCAAACTTCTTATGAATTCTTCCTTTATTTTAATCTACCTTTCTTTCTTCTTCCATTTCCTAGAAGGTTAAGAATGCAACATTAAAATGGTCATATAAATATAACCATTTACAGAAATCATATAAAACAAATATAGTTTAAAGATGTAGTCAATGACTCTATTCGGCCGTTCAAAGAAAATATGTGTTCAAACCCTAGACTGAGAATGTTAAAAAAAACAAAATTAAATTAAAAAATATAGGTCCCACACTAACCCATCAATTGTCCAAATTTCTTCTATAAAACCCATGCAATATAGTGATTTATAGTATATTACTCTCAACTTGATTGATTATTAATTTATACATAATATTTATAATCTTTAGCCAAAAATGGAAGATATCAATGTAAGTGAAAATGAACTTCAAAACCAAGCCATGGTTCATACTCTTTACAAGACATTAGCCACAGGAGACACTAAAACTGCCACCGGAATATTAGCCATTGATCTCGAGTGGTGGTTTCACGGCCCTCTAAACTGCCACTACATGATGCGCATGCTGACCGGAAAAGCCCTACACACCGAGTTCAAGTTTGAGCCTCGAAGTATAACCCCCATTGGTGATGAGATAGTGATCGCTGAGGGCTATGAGGGAGCACACATGTACTGGGTACACGTGTGGACCCTGAAAGACGGGCTCATCACCCGACTTAGGGAGTATTTCAACACGTGGTTGATGGTGAAGGAGTTGAATGTCAAACCCGTTGGTAAAGTGGGGCAGGAGAATTGCTCCACCGTGTGGCAGAGCCAGCCTCGAGATCTTTTCGAGCAGTCATTGCCGGGGCTCATGCTTGCCATTTGATAATGGTGCATGAGTATGATCAGCATTGTTGTGCAAAAGTATCATCTGCTTTATGTGTCCCACATTTGATGTAGTTACGAACTCCATGAAACAAACATTCAATTTGTACATGTTTTAATTAATTATGTGAACATATTAAATGTAATGTGTAGATTAATTTACCCAATTTATTATAAGAATTAATTTTGAATTGTTTTGTTGTACTATTAATATTAATAGAAGAAGTGACTTGCACTGTGGGTCGGTAAAATTTTAAATTATTTCGAGTAAAATTAATGAGCTTAATCTTGAACATTTAATAAAGCTCAAGTTAACGGGCCTAAGCCCAATCCTCATTTAAATCTCATTTGGTTATATAACAAGCTTTTATGGAGCATTAATGCTTAGACTCACAAGCCTAAAGGACCTAATATGGCATATTAAGGATTAACTATTCAAAAAGCAATACTTAACTTTATGGTAATTAAGTGAAAATTCAACTATTAATACTGTTAATTTCAAGGCTATTTCTGCTTATAGTGTCAAGGGCTTTGTATCGATAAAAAGCGAGTCACATATCTATGTTATAAGATATTTTTGATGATATTTGAATATAAAGTAGATACAAAAAATAGTTTCATCATTCCAACATGAACCACGATATACCAAAAAAAAAAACTATTATCTGAGTGATTCGAAAAGTATATATTTAAGCAAATATTTAACCATAACATATCAACCTGATTTATATTTTCATTTAGGCAAATTAAGAAAACTTAGTCCCACATAGCTATTTTAGAAATTGCAAACATTTTTCACCTAACTTTAAACTTATGTTAAAGGAAACATAAAATAAATCGTCACAAAAATGTCATCTTCTATAACTCAAGTCTCAAACATGCTTGCATACAAGAAATAAGAATTAGCATAATTAAAAAAGCTACCTTAAATAATTGCATATTCATCAACGACATATAATAGCGTAACAAGGACTAAGAGTATAATTCTTTTACGAAACAAGGGAATGTAATTAATTGGTAGAATTTAAAATTTGTTTTAAGTTTTAACTTCGGATGTTTCTGGCTTTTTTTCTGTTTTTAAGGTAAAAGACGTTAGGAAAGAATTTAAACATTTCGCTTTCTTACTATCTATAACAATAAAAATCTATGCAGGAAGCTTTGTTTTACTTTAGTCAAAACTAAGAAAATTGGCTTTACAAATAATTAATTGTTCCTGTGGATGTCAAGTGTTATTCTTACCGTAATTAAAGGTTGTGAGTTTGAGTATTAGGGGTGACAATTTATCGTGAATTATTTAGATGTTATCATCTTGATATTATAGGTGGTGTTGCTCAAAAAATATTAAAAAATAATAATTGTAAAATTTTAGTAGCTTAGGTATTATGAAAACATTGAGTCATCCTCAAATATTCTCTACTCATTCCTCTAAATGCCTAAGCAAAGATTACAGGCAGTGACAGCCATACATCAAGAGACAATATATTTGACAACTTTGCTTCTTAAACTTATTAGAAGAATTTGTTAGGAATATTTTCAAAATGACAAAATAGATACGTAGTTTATTAGGTTTTGTTGCAAGTGAAATAAAAGAAATAAATAAATAAAAGACATATAGTTGATTTGTTTTGGTTGGTTCCATAAAACGCATCTACATGGTAAGTCACACCTATTGAGAGTAGTTAAAAGTTGATGGTTAAAGGGTTTTGACAATTCAATTGGTGGTTACGAACGAACCAGTACGACTTTCTATGATGGTCTCTATTTAAACGAGTTTCATGACCATTAGAATGGTCACGAAGATGTCTGTATATGATAGTAACCTGAAAATCATTTATACAAACACTCATAGACAATGAAACTATAACCATTGTTTTAGGTTAGTCCCTATCGTCATTCGTCACTGATATGTTCCCACCAAACGACTACATACATACATCAATCGAACAAACTAATTTCCAACCGAACACCATATTTGCTACAATCAGCTATTGTTGCCGATGCTATATCTCTACTGATACTTGTAAGCATCAACCTTAAACTTCTAGTTGATTTCATTTTTGACTTTAGCAATATTTATAAACGGTCTATATTACACGAAAATACTAAAACCATCTATTCATGGTAAAAATAGGAGTCTATGTCATATGGATCTACCTTCGAATCCATCGGGCCTTTGAAAAAAAAAATTCAACGAAAGTCCAAAATAGAGAACATAATTCTAATTCTCCATTGAATATTCATATCGCTTTAAACCCCAAAAGACCCTTCACCGTTAAAATTTCATGATTTGACTCTTGTAATTCACTCATTATTTACTAAAAGAACATCCATATTAAAATATCATTAATATTATTTAACATGAAAATGTTATAACATAAGTCTTTTTTCTTATTTGTCTTAATTTGTAAAGTATGGGTCCCATTCCTTCACACTTCCATTCACCTATAAAATCATACACCCCCTAACATTATTTCATATTCTCTACTTGTTCAAGGCAAAACAAATGGAAAATTTCAATAGAAATGAACAACAATCAAAAAATCAAGCAACCATCAATGCTCTTTACACGTCACTCGCCGCTGGAGACACCAAAATAGTTGTTGGTCTCTTAGCCCCTGACCTCGAGTGGTGGTTCCACGGCCCTCAGCATGGTCACCACATGATGAAGATGCTGACTGGAGAGGCTCCACACACTGAGTTCATGTTTGAACCTCGCAGTGTTACAACCCTCGACGACCATGTAGTGGTCGTTGAGGGTTATGAGGGCGCAAACGTGTACTGGGTACACGTCTGGGTATTGAAAGATGGGTTGATAATCCGGTTCAGAGAGTATTTCAACACGTGGCTAACAGTGAAGAAGTTGAGAGTGAGACGCGATGGGTGCCCGCTTGGTCGGGTAGGCAAGGAAAACTGGTCCACCGTGTGGAGGAGCGAGCCTCGAGATCTTTTCCGGCGATCGTTGCCTGCGCTCATGCTTGCGATTTGATGATACATGGGGTACAATTATGTCAAGAGCATAGATACGTTGTTGTAACTTGTAAATGAGAGCATTTGCATTAATCAAATCATTATTTGCGTTAAATATGATTTGGTTGTGTTGTCATTTAGGGTTTATGTGTTTCTCATGATACTTTTTTTACTAAAAATTAACAAATGTTTATTTTTTAAACAAATAAATATGCAACTATTTTTCAGAATATATAAACATATAAGCAACCGCGCGTAATTTGTAAACTCTTTTAATAATTTATTAAACCCATTTTATATTTAGTTTTCTTAGTATAAACAACAATTGTGGACCAAAATTCTTTAGTGAAGAAAACTACATTTACTAAGAAACAAGTAGAGTATATATATATTGTCAAATACAAAGTGTAATGTTCGGTCTATTCTAGGATATAAAAAAATATGTAACTAAAACTTTCGCTAAAATAAGAGTAGGCGAGTAGCCAAGTTCAGGTTAAACAAGCAAAAAATATTTAAGATATTGGGTCATGCTGAATAAATTATTTAAAAACAGATATTCGATAACAAAAAAACCACATGTAAATAAAAGGCTGAAAAAAAATCACAGTTTAAAAACAAATATTCAATAAAAAGAAATATGTAACTTTATAGAGTAGTAACCAAGTTTTAAAACTATTTCAATTATATCATTCAAGTTTAAACAATATTCCAATTAAGTTACTCACGTTTCATGTTATATTTAAATTAAAAATTTTAACATGCTTTAGCATCTTTTTTTTAAGTTATAAAATATATTTTTCTTTTTTTAATGGGGGGTGGAGTGATGACGTGAATTTTAGGTAATTTTTATTTTTTAATATAATCAACATGTTTTTCTTGTTTTTTTAATATAGTTACATATATAGAAAATCCCGACCCCACATCTTCTCCTCTATTTCTTTCTTGACTCAATATAATTTGATGATTACTCATTTTGATGGTTTAGTTATCTAATTTAAGCAAAATATACATAAGTGGCATAATTAAAAAAAATTAAACTTAATCTATATTTTATAACATTGTTTAGATGATTGTTTTTGTAACTATATGTCATTATTTATTTTCACTAATTAAAGTCTCTTGAGGCATAGGCCGAGGGACCTTGGGTTCTCTTGATAAGCTTGAGGGGTCGGGTCATCTTGTTAAAGCCCTTTTAGTTAGTTAGAGCCCATTTAGATATTATTCTATTTTTCTATTACTACACTTTTTAGAAATCTCCTGATATACACTAAATAACCGTTATACTTTTTATCTTACAAGATTTATACTCTCAATTCTTTAATAGAGAGGAGTGACTTTACCAAAGATCTCCTCTTAAGGACAAAAGCCTATGTAGTTAGTGTCAAAATATATGAATACATTTTTTAACAGTTAGCTTAGGCACTTCACCCTTATATTCAGTGGCGGACCAATTTTTTTTATGAGCGTTTGAAAAAAAGTTAAGAGACGTTGATTATCACTAATTATTAATAATTTTTATCGGATTCAGATCAAACCAAGTCGGATCATGCAATAGCAAACCAAACCAAATATAATATCCAAAATATATAAGAAAAGTACTTTATTAGAAATGCTTCATAGAAATATAATCTCTCATTGAGTATGATAAGTGGAAACTGATTTGCATTCTACAAAATCCAAATAAAGATCATTAAAATCAATATATTCGAGACTTGTAGAATGAGTATAAAATTAACTGAGTTTAGTTAAATTAGCTTTATAAACTAATAGTTAAATGGATATAAGAGTCAATTGTTTAGTTTAGACTTAAATTGTTTAATTTAGTTTATTAAATCAGCTCGAATTATTCAAATTAATAGTTTTATATGTGTTAATTTGTTTAGAGTAAATTACCGTTTTAGTCTCTGTAGTTTGACGAAAATTACCATTTAATAATCATATTAAATGCTTAAGATCTTATTTATATTGTTTTCAAATTACATAATAAATTTTATTAAAAATGTAATTTCTTTAAAAGTAAATACATGTTAAAAAGAGTTTTAAAAACAAAAGTTTAAAAAATATTGTTATTAAATTATTACTTAAGGTGGTTGATTATAAGTAATTCAAATCATATTTATCTAAAAATTATAATATAATTGCTAACTGTTAATTTAATATTTTTATTCAACTCGTGTAAAATACGAGTTTCTAAAATAGTATTATAATAAGATAAAACGTAACTTAAAATATATGGTAACTTTAACAAAATGGATAAATAGTTTGTAACAAGCCCCAACCCTTGTGGTATGATGGTAACAATTTTGATGTCTAACATGGAGGTCATGAGTTCAATACCCACTAACAACAGCTAACATGAAGTTTAGCCGTTCAAAATAAAAATGTTTGTAACATCTACATGCTTTACCCTGAAATGTTAATGGCAATTTACACTCACTGATTAATATGTCGACAAACAATCATACAAAGTATATATTGATAAATTTTCTACTATTTTCGTTTCATATCGTAATAAACGTAAGTTTTACTAATTACAAGTTGTGAGCTCGTTTTGTGTTCAAAATAAAACTACAACTTGCTAAAGTTTATTTAAATTAACTTGACTTGAATTCTAACTTAAATATATTAGTAAGAGTTTGATTGTTTGCAACTCTATTATTTCATGTTTGGGATTGCTTATTTGAAGCAACTTATTTACTTGTTGATGATTCTAATAAGTTATAGTATTAAATGGCCTATTGACTTATTTCTCTCACAACTCATCACAATGTCAAACAATTTATAACTTTTTACACAAGTTAATAAGTTATAAGTTGTTTTAAATAAACAATCCAAAGTCATTCCTTAGATGTCTTAATTTCTCATTGAGGTATATTAATTTATAATATTTATCATTATGACCTCCTATATTCATATTTATATTAATTTAAGGCTCAAAATAATCATTTATGGTGAGTTTGTGTTTCCAACATATTTGGATCGAGTTTCTTGGTGTCACAATAGCTTTTGTCACACATAAATGTTGTTATTGCTAAGATAGCAACGTATCCGAATATGAATCATAGGATACAATCATGCATGTTCTGTGGTTACTAACCATCCATCAACCAAAAGGAGACATGTTTCGTCACTTTCTTCCACTTATAACACAAATAAAAAACATGTTTACAAATAAAACTTCTTTTTTATTTTTTTGCGCGTACGATTTTTTTCGGCATGTGAAGACGTATAACTTTTTGATCTACGTAAATTGGATGTTAGTGATGATTATGAACGGTTTCATGTCAAAACAAGACATTTTTAATGCCTTATAAAAGAGACGGGCTGATTTATCCAACATTAGTTTTATCAAATCCAACATTAGTTTTATCTTTTGAATTTTATGAATAACAGTAAATTAAATCATTAGTAGTGATGAGTGTGATAAAGAGCATCATATAGAAAAAAATGTTCTCACGTAGTAAGTCACATAAATATTATGATGTGATTGGTAAAAATTGTTACAGTGGTGTGAATGTGATCACACATCTTGTACTTATTGCTTAAACATTATATATATTTAAATTATTATTAATCAAATATATAAACATTACCTAAAAATTAATATTCGATATTTTAAAAATTAGAAAACATTTTCTAATATACGTAAATATAAAATTAAAAATTACATTTCATATTTTTTGTGAATGTCTTGCTTAACTGTTCTTAAGTCGTTTGTTATTTGTCTGTCAAATTTAAATGAAATTTTCTATACGCTATGGTTCATGGCTTGGTTCGGGTCAACGGGTTGGTTCAGGTTCATGGCTTGGTTCGAAGGTTTGGTTGAAAGGTTTGTTGTAGGGATTCATAGTGATTAGAGAAATTAATTTTTCTTGAGATAGTGTGTTGTAGTAAAACATGCGTGGGTAACTATTGTATTTTTTTGTAACAGCTGGTTAGTTATTAGTATCATCAAGTTAGTAATATTTATTTATGTCAAGGTTTGAACCTTAAACCTCCAAAAGAGACAAAGCTTCTCACCTCCCCCTTAACCACTAGGTCAAAAGATCATTAGCAGTCGCTATTGTACTTATAGGCTGAATAATTAATTATAAACTTTTATTTGGTGGTGGGCAACAACTAACATTTAAAAAGAAACGATCGAAAATATTAATGCCCAATAATAATTATATTTGCCCCGCATTTGTGATTACCTTCACGCTGCTACCAATAAGAGACCTGTCATGGAAAGGAAGAAAGGAGTACCCTGGCGCGATAGGGAATCACGATCATGCTTCATGACTCATGCCCTATTACGTTCAGTCTTACATAAGTCATTAAGTTAGGTAACAGCCTGCAACTATAAAACCATAAAAGAATGATTTATTTTTAATGATTCATTGTTTTAACTTGTCACATTTGGAATTTAAAAATTATAAATTCCCTTACAAAATTATTTTAAGCTTTAAATCGAAGAAACTTCATAGATACCATAGAAATTTTCAGATTATCATATATATACAATAAAATTAAAAATATTATATATATCATTTTCTAATTCTTAAAATCACTACCAGAAAGAAATGATCATTTGCGACCGTTCTTTCGCTCACAAAAAGGTCTTAAAAGTCATAGCGCAATCGTTTTGCAACCAAAAATCCAATGGAAAAACACACATTGCACATGGCTTATTGCGATTATTTTATGACCGCTATTGTATTTGCGGCCGAATTTGTGACCTCTTCCACTGCCGCAAGCCTTGCGACTGATTTACCACCATTTGTTTGCAACTGGCTCCTATTTGTGACCGTTAAATTGTCGACCAATTTGTGACCGCCAACTCAACATTTAGGATTGTTGATAACTTTAAGGCTTAAGAACAGTTTTAGGAAATGGGAGGCACACGAGATGATACGATGATGTCTATGAATTGAAACCTTAATCTAACCCCTTATAATTGTGACCACAAGTCAATCACAAATTTACTTCTTATTTAAATTTTGCAATCAACAGAATCAGTTACTAGTTTTGCAACCGATTTGCAGTCATTGCTTAACATTTAATAATGTTATCTTTTTCATGTGATGTTTGTGACAAAATTGCTACTGGTAATAGACAATTGCATAGCATGCGATTGTGTTGTGATGGGGTTCGGTTAGTCTATCTTTTACAACCGTTAGGTCATTTTGTGACCATTTTCTTGGGTGACCAATGCCCAGCTTTCTAGAGTGCTATCAGATGTATTCATTTTAATACATTTTAGTAAACAATTTACAATATGATCATTCTATTATTTTCTTTAATTTAAAATTTTACTGTTACTCATGTAAAATTATTACTAATAAATTTTAGGGGTAACTTTATAAATTAGTAATCAAGTTTTAGAATTATTCTAATTAGATCATTCATAAAGTTTTTTATTCCTATCAATTCACTCGTAAAATTTTTGTCCTTATCAGATCACTAAAGTTTCAGGATCGTTCTAATTAAGTCATTTATAAGTTGCAAAATATTTTTAAAAAATCAAAGTTTTTATCAAAAATTAACAATATTTATAAAAAACTAAATTGTTTTAAAAAATTGTGAATTATTTAAAATAATTAAAAAAATATGAGTGACCTGATTATAACACTCCTAAAACTTTAATGACCTGATTGGAACAAATAAAAGTATTAATGACCCAATTGGAACACTCTTAAAACTTTAATGACATGATTAGAACAAATAAAAATATGAGTGACCTAATTGGAACACTCTTAAAACTTTAGTGACATGATTAGAACAAATAAAAATATGAGTGACCTAATTGGAACACTGTTAAAATTTACTTACTATTTTGTGAAGTTTTTCTTAAATTGTATTATTAATAGTAATATATGTTTACATATTTTTTAATAACTTTACTAGCTATGATAATAAAAATATTTTTAAGAAATTACAAAATACGAGGTTATACACAAATAAACTATTCAAAAACATCGATTGAATATAAAATGATACTTCCATTTATATTAATTTATTAGGTTTTATCATGAAATGTTACAATTTTTTCTTTAGAGTAAAATATTGTTTTAGTCCCTGTGGTTTGACGAAATTTACGGTTTCAGTTCAATAGTTTATTTATTATACTGATAGTACAATAGATTTAGGGGTTTGTTTGAATTTCAGTCCACACCACTAACCCCGTTAGAACTTTCTATTAAATTAATTTGAAATGACAATTTTACCCTTAGAATTAAAATTCAAAATAATAATTAAAAAATAAAACCCTGCCCCAATCTGCTTTCTTTCTCTCTTCTCTCTCTCTATCTCCAAAGAAAACCCAAACACATTCTACCACCACCTCCACCACCATCTCCATCCGACACCTCCACCACCCTCTCCGGCGCCACCTCCACCACCACCGTGGCCTCTACCTTGCACTCTATCCTAACTCTCCTTTGAACTGTAGATATCAATCACACCTAACAACCCTTCCTTCCACCGCCATCGACTTCACCATCGATAACAACCACCAGCGTCGCCTGAAACCCCTTGGCCACCACTATGAACCCCGATTCCATATTTGAAAAGGTTATCTTGTGTGGGAATTAGAGATTAGTTACCATCATGAAACCCTTAGATTTCTCTTCTCTCTAATCTCCATCTCTCTTTTTTGTTTATCTAATGATGGATAAAGACACAAGCAGTGATGGTGTGCAATGAGGGTGTGGTGGTGGATCAGTGGACAAAGCGATACGGTGGTGTGGCAGCAAGAATGGTAGTGGTGGTGATAACCTAGCGAGTGGGGAGGTGGTGGTTTGGGGAAGAGGGTGGCCGGTGGTTTAGGGTTTTTATTTTGACTTTATGTGTAAGAGTGAGAGCGTGAGATAAAAAGAAGTCTTGGGGTGGGGTGGGGTGGCCATATTTGGTGTTAGCCGGCTAGTTTCAAGCGGTGGCGGTGAACAATGGCGGTGGGTATGCTCCCTGAGGTGGCGGTGATGGTGGAATCTCTAAAGACATGTAATGTGTGTGAGTGACTGAGTAAGTGAGAGAGAGAGAGAGAGAGAGAAGAGAGATAGGGTGGCGATAGGAGGGGCCGTGAGATGGGGTTTTTACTCAATCTAGGGGTACAAACGTCTTTTTAAATTGTTTAACAGAACAAACACTAACGGTATTAGTGGTGCGGGCCAGAATTGAAACGAACCCTAAAACTATTGGACTGTCAGCGTAATAAATAAACTATTTTACTGAAACCGTAATTTTCGTCTAACCACATGGACTAAAACAGTAATTTACTATTTTATTTATTACTATATATTTTTTATTTGGGAAATATTAGAAATTTATATTGTTAATTAAGAACCTCATATGCATATTTCAAAGTATAATTTTATTTTCTAATAATATTTTAATTCATATTTCAGCAAGTTCTAAAAAAATTATAATTAATATCATTTTTGTAAATAATTGTTCTTAAAATAAATTTATTTTTTAGAATATATATTTCTAGGGGCATATCAATTAAAGTCTTTAAAGATTAAAACAATTATTCGAAAAATAATTTTAGTTCCACTCAAAACCTTATTGATCGAATTCATTATATTTTTACGCTTTTCGAGTTGGCAAAATTACACACTCTTCTATAGATACAGGGTTATATCTATAATATATGATTTCTTAAGAATAATAAGATAACTAAAATAACTAAATAAACTAAGTAAACATCATATTTTAAAGTTCTCCAAATACAATCATTAGGTTCCTTGATCAATACATTAAAGTCTTATAATCGTGTGTACATCCATACAAAATTGTTGGGCAAATAAAATTACACACTGTGAATTACTTTATGTAAATGGTGGGTCACAAAATCCCCTAATACAAGCCCTAATTTAGGGTTTAATTTGTACTTTTGCAATTGTCGACATCTTTAGAAAACAAATATAAAACATAATAATGATAAGTATCATGTTAAAGATAACATCCTATGTCTAAAAAGCCATCCCCTAAGGTTATCGTGGTTCGTCATCCTAGCTCGCCAAGGCTAATGCCTATATATAGCGTTTCAATTATAGTTTTAACCAAACACTTGTATCTTCTAGTAGTATCAAGGTAGATATATTAAATGCTCATAATGTGTAAAATTATAGTTAAAGTTAATATGATGTTTAATAAACTAATTGACTATTCTAAATACCAAACTAACTTAATACAAAGCGTAAAATTATTAACACGACTACTCATATGCTTTCTATTTCTCTAAACAAATCAACATTATTTGAACAATGATAGGATCATTAATTACTTAGCCTATTTACATAACATATTGATCATATGATGCATCTTGAGTAACCAAAGCTTAATTATATATAAGTATCGACCTCTTTCTTTTTATGATTTGCGATTAGATTTGCACCCAACATTGTTTCCTTTTGTTTGATAAAGTACTTCTACTACTACTTTGATGATCAATGTTGTATCCCCAACGCAATATTGACGTACTTTGTTATTTTACTATGGAAAAGACTCGGTCATGTCACCTATACCAATCATGATACCCGAATTGAACAATAAATTTACCTCTATCACGAAAGTAGTTTCTAGCTAACGATGTTTGATGGGATCTATTTAGCCGGATGTAGCCATCATGTGGGCTGAAGAGTGGGGAATGGGAGGATGATGGGAATCTTGAAGATCCTGTATATAAGGTCATGATGAATTGAAACAAACACACAAAGGAAAAAGAAAGTGATAACATGTCCTCAACAAGTGTTTCAACTTGCTTGTACTTAAAGTTAAACGATAGTACTTTTTGTCCTGAGTAAATGTATTGTTGTCACGTCGCGATAGGCTCCTTGTGAATGAGACATCGAGTTAGGCTTCTTGTGAATGAGACGAGAAGTGGTTGTGTTAAATAACAATCACCAACTCACATAACTTTTTTCCTTGTTATGCATAGATGTTTGTTTTTGAGTAAAAATTGTCATTTCACTAGACATAAATTGATTGAGTCTCGATCAACCTACGTTTGAATACTTGATATTATATATAAAAATATATTTTACTATATATAAACTAAATTATAGGTCTTTTAATTCGTATATGTTTGAATGTGTCTCGGATTTAATTTACATGTAGAATGCTTTTAATTATATTGAAAGTTCGGTTGGTGTACACAAGTTTTCAACCTAATAGAGAAAATTAACAAAAATATGTGAATATATTATATAAAATATACCAAAAAACCAAAAGATTGTCCTTTTACAGATGAAGAACTATTCTAATATTTTCGTTGATGGTTGATGGTTAACAGTTATAACTCTTGATATTTGGACAATAGTAGGAAACATCAACAATAACTTCATTAACAACAACCTGACACTTGCTAGTGATGTCCAGGTTACCACGCTTGTCCATTGGTACAGCTAACCAAGTTGCTATTGCTTATTTATTATTGTTGATAGCACTAGTGTTGATATGTATAGTTACCACTGAAGTGTAGTTGTTGCTAATAATCGCATCAATTACATGCGAGGCGGACCTGCTAAGAATGGGGAAGGGTCAATCAACCCCGTAGAAACGCTTTTTGATACTAAGCGTATAGTATGGATTCATGATCAAACCCGTGTGTTTTTTAATGTTGACCCTTACGGAAAAAACTTTACGCCTTTTAAGCCTAGATAAAAAATTTTAACCTTTAACCCACCAAAATTTAAATTAAGAGTTTATTGTTGTTAAAATTACAAAGTAAAATCTAATCACCAATTAGTTTATTGTATTAAATCTACTATATAATCCCAATTTATTCAATTGAAAGCCTAATCCTGTTTTGCATTAGCCCATAATCATTCATTAATTACCTATAAAGTTCACCTAAAAAGTTCCCTAAAGTTGTCAAACCTAAATAATGAAACTAGACAAAAGAATGAGTCGGTTTGAAATCGAAATTGGATACAAGATTTTGCGAGTAGTATTAGTTATTCAGAAAAGGAGTCATTTGATACACCAAGAAATAGTAATTTAAGAAGGAATTTTGATTGAACATGTAATGGATCGTTTTTTAAAAAAGAAATTGACAGAGAACAAGTATAAAACAAATTATATTTTAATAATTTTATATTTTTCTTGTTGTTTTATGTTACTATACTTTATTAATGTGACATGCTCAACCCGAACTAAAAATTCCAACATCAAGTTAAGATACATTTAAGAACGGAAAAAACTGACCACGAAGAAAACAAAAATTCTAGGTTCGCCTTAATTAATTTCTTTCTTTAATAAAAGTTATATAAATCACGTATAATTTTATGCTATCAATCCAACTTCTTATGGAATTTGTACACGTATTCTTTTTATCCATGTGTTTCTTGATGGACCTTTTTTCAATATTTAATTTTTTTTATTATAATATGTACACGTTTATGTATATAAACTTCTTTTAGCATTCTTAAATACTTATATGACCACATGTTATATAAAAAATTGCACGCCAATATTAAGAGTGATCTTTCACATATCTATCAATGTAAAATTATTTTACCATGCACCATTATAAAACATATATTTAATGACATAAGATAACTTGTAATATAAGACTATTGTTAATTTCATAGTTGTTTTCAGAGTTGAATTCTATAATGAGTCACCTATTTTACCTGCCACTACTTATAGAGGATCTAAGAACCCAATAATATCGTAAGTATAATTAAATTAGAACTATATATATATATACAACTATAACAAAATTTTATTTTATGGCGTAACTAAACAGCTAGCCAATGAGATTTAAAGGAAAAATAAATAAATTTAGAAAATAAAAATTCAGCCTGACCACTCTGGTCTGGTTCACTGGCTCACCAGTTTGTCCGATAGAGACCATTAAAAGATCGACACATAACTACATACCAGCCGGCTAGACACTCGGTTTCCGCCCTAGTGGTCCAACAGACTAGTCTGATCCGATAGTAAAAACATTACTACTTTACATATAGAAAAGGTCAAAACTTTGCGTTAGTGGTGATCCATGTGACCCTTGTAGTTGAGTGGTTCACAACCTGTTACGATCGGAACCCAACCTAACTTTATTCATCACACACACACACACGCGCACTTCTGCACACAACCACTTCATTCTTTTTGTTATAAATAAGCTTGTAACTAGATCATCAGTATTCACTACACAAACTCTCTCTCACACACACTCACTCACTCATGTGTTAACTATTGCTAGCTTCTGGAAGTAATAGTACCAGAGTTTGACTACAAGATCATATCTATGAGGTAGGTGATGATCAAGATGGAGAAGCAGGGTACGTGCATTACTAAATCATCATGGAATTGAAGTTAAGTTAACGAACACCATCATTTTGATCTCTTATGATCACTTCAAAATTAATATGTTCGTGGTTGTAGTTAGCATGCGGACTAATTAACGCGTGCTAACAATAATCAAGAACATGAATGAGTTAGTGGTTCATGTGCCCATCTTCGCCATCATGACCGCCTTAACCTTAATTAGCGTCGAAGTTATATAACAAAGATCAACATTGCTTCACTTTGAAGACTCCATCACAAACCGGTATTTTGTAGATCAGTAGATGTAAGTCCCACCGTAACATACATATGGATTTTATTTTATTTTATTTTTACTCTTTTTAATTTCCACAAGTACTTCATGCATTCATATAAAAAACTTATGTTGATTTGATATCTTTACAATCGTCAACAAATGTCTACTGTAATAAGTTAAATTACAAATAATAATCTATATGTCACACTTGTATAGGTGGAAAAAAAACTTCATACTTGTTAATGTGCATAAATAGTTATATAAATGCACTTAAATTTCTTTACTTTTGACTGAGGGAATTTAGCTTATTTTTTCACTCTTTTAAGTGTGAATATTAGAGGTAATTAGATACAGCAATTTTCTTTAGGATTCTTGAAGAGTGTATCTCTAACGTTAATTTTATATATAATTGACATATTATATAATACATTATTAACTATATGTTGTATATTATATTATACATTATTAACTGTATGTAGTTTAGAAACTAGGATGAATAGTGATTGGTTGCATTACCAGGTGTTTTTGTTTTACTTTTTTTCTATTTTGATTTGCAAGTGTGTATAAAGGAGTTTATAGAATAAGTAAATATATCTATAAAAACTATGTAATTTCAACTAATTTACTGGAGTTAGAAGAGGAAGAGGAAATCACGTTCATTAGCAACAGTAAATGAGTTAATCATATTAAGATTGTATTTTTCACACTTGTTGTCTCTCTCTTTTAAAGGATATACTCCAAATGCTGAACAAACCTTATAGCAATGGAATCAAGTCGATGCACAATTTGACCATGGATTGATCGCAAATCACTTAATTTCCATCTTCGCTTTGAAAACCTAGGGAGCATGGTACAACCGCAATCAGTCGTGGATAGACATTGCAACTCTATTAAGAAAGATTAAAGCGTATGATTTGAGATGCATAAGTTATTATAGTTCTATACAACATATAACAGTGATTTGAGCTTTAACTCACATTTCAACATCTTTTAATATTTTCACTCAAACACATAAATTCATGGACTAGTGGACCTAAGGCAAACATACTAATTTTTAAGGCACACATTTTACATAGAAATCTAACTAGCATGAAATACATCTTGCAATGATCGAGTTCTAATATAGAATAAGTTAGGCTTATATTAAGAAAATCTCTAACCACGATACCTATCATATATTTTGTTCATAATATATTCTTTTTATGCACACATCATACTATACATTTTATTTGGTGCAGATGAATTATAATTACAAGGAACAATACACAAATACTTACTTGAGGTACTTTAGGTTAACCCAAATAATATAATATTACATATTATATAGAGAAATAACTTTTTAAAATAAAATAATCCAAAAATTAATTTCTATTAAGTATTTTAGTTATAAACTTTTAAAAATTATATCTCAAACTTTTAAAATGGATTATGCCTTTACATAGCAAATCAATTAAGCTCGTTATTCTATATAATTTTTTTATATATACAACACGAATATATGATATTTGTTGGCTTGGATTTAGCTTAAATGGGTGCATGCATACCAATGTATTGTCAAACCTGTGAATACATTTAACTAAACATGTCAGGTTTTGGGATAACCCGTGTATTTTTTATTTCTTATATTTTATGTAATAACTTAAACTGTTTTAATAGTCTATGTCAAAAATATATAATCTATAGGTTTTTATAGTAATATATATGCAAAAGAAATATAACTCATGAATGGGTGAGTCATGTTTAGGGTTTGTGTGTTAGAGCTGATTTTATACTTTTTATCGTAACCAGGTTCGAGTAAAAATACTTGTTTTGTGTTGGGTCCAACCGATCAAACCTTAAACAGACCGCTTTAACACTTTCATTCATCAAACAAAATTATTTGATCAATTACAAATACAAAAGCTAAGTTCATTTGGTTTTTTGTTTAATAAGAACTTTAACCAGTTGTTGAGAAACGTAAAGAATAGTAATAAGTAAACTTTGCAATTAAACACATTAATTAATAGTTTATATATAGATGTTACTATATATTTCAACAGAAAACATACGGTAACAAAAGGCATTCTAACTTAAAATAATAAGGATTAATAAACAATTTGAATAAACATATCTTTTTTGTATTATAAATTGAAAAACCTAATATCAAAAATCATGTAAACTATTGCAAATTGCATGAGATATATTTACGAGGTGGGTGGTGAGCACGATGGGGAAGCAGCAGGTCATGTGCATTCACCAACTCATTATGCAAACAAACAACACCACTTTTGATCTTTTGCCACCCATAAAGCATCCTCTATATGGCAAAAAAAGGTCATTGAACATCTTTTGAGGCATCAAAAGTGGTTGCTAAAGCTCTTTTCAGTTTTGTTTTCTGTTCCATGAGTAATCTTAAAGTTAGGATTTCATGTTTGGTGAGGGGTAGTTAACTAGTTATGTTTTACTGAGTGTGCTTAACCGATAAATGGCTCAAAACACACGCATTCGCATTTTTCACCTTTATTAGACATGTGAAAACTAATTAACGAGGTATTAGATCACGCCCGGTTGTCCTCATCACTATATATGACACCACGAACATTCGTTTTTAGGAAACATATATAAACATGATGGTTTGATCTTGACAGGTCAAGATGGTTCTAGGGTTGAGACTGAAAGTCAATGGTTTTACGACTCGAATGAGGTCACAACTCACAAAATTAATAAATCTAAAGAGCTTGTTGTAGCAATGACTTGATTACTTTTGTGATTGGACCTACATAAGCTCATTTTATTTGATAGTTGTTGAAACTATTAGCGTGAATATATTAGGTATCGTACATTATAACAAAATTTGTCATAAGTAGGAGCTTTCGATTTGATTTGTTTTCTCTTACCTATACTCATTTGTACATTAATTAAAAAGTTAATAATAATACATAAACCATAGTTTCTGTTAGACATATTATTGTTAAGCTAAAACTATATGAGACTTTGTCTGGACTCAATCATGAAATATATGGTTTTAGCTTAACTAGAGGTGCAAAAGTCGGTTATTTTAAAAGTATTTGGTTTGGTTACTAACTGAACCGGCAGGGTCGGTTCTATAAGTTGTGACGCATTGAACTTGAGGCCCAAAAAATAAGGGTCTTCGTTTATAAAAAAAATTAATGGGTTTTGGTATTATATGGCTTAATGGGATTTGAAGAGGGAAACACATTTGATAGTTGAGCCCCGATGAAAATTTTGATGATTTGGTAGGTTATTAAAGAAAAACAGTTACACAATTCACAAAGCAAACGACAATTCCTAAGTTCATTCTTCTCCAATTGATTTGATCAACTTCGTCTAGGCCTTTTTTATTTAAAGAAATCAACTATTAAGGACTTAAGTTAGTATACCAAATTTTTTTTGATTTATTGCTTTTGTTCAAAAAATTTTAATTAGGTTGTTTTTGTTTAGATTGCGTTTTTCAAAAAGGACTCATTTTTTTAGTTCGATTGGGGCCCCAAAAAACTTTGAGCCGGCCCTGTGAACCGGTTCATGGTCAAAAGCGGTTATTTCAAAGCCTGGTCTTGTTATTACCAGGTTTGAGAGGGTATAAAAATAAGTTATTTCTAATAACCGGTAATTTTTAATCTTAATAAATGGTTTATAATCACTTAATAACCGGTTAAATAAAATTAAGTGATTCGCGCAAATACTAACCGCTTTCTAACTGGTGTCTTTTACATGTTTCTACAGTACTGGTTATTAACAGGTTCGGTTAGCTGTTTGGTTTCCGATCGAGTCGGTTAACCCAATGTTTTGGAGACCGGATCGGACCGGCCGGTCCGACCGGTTCGACCGAGGATCGGTCCGGTGGCCGGTCCGGTCAGCTATGATTCGGTTTTGAGAGGTCGGACCAGGAAACCGGACCGGTTCGGACCGGTTTTTGGTATTTTTTTTATTTTAATGAGTAAAAACAGGGTGTTAAACCATAAATTAGTACGTTGGATCTACAAATATAGTTAAATTTTATATATAACTATAAAATACATATATAAATCATATATAAATTACTTATATTTAATTACATATAAAAATATATATAAATATAGTTAAATCCGGTCCAACCGGTCCGACCGGTATGATCACCAAACCAGTATGACGTCCGGTTCGACATCCAATCCGGTTCTGACAACATTGAGTTAACCTGTTTTCCCCCCACTCTAGCTAAATATTATACGTAGGAATGGATAAGGGACTCTTAATACAGGCCGGGCCTCGTTTCTTCTAATGGAAGAGGAGTTTATTGGGCTGGAGAAAGGGCCCAAATGAATCAGCCCAAGAATTTAACTTTTTGGGTGTAATTCTCATCCTTAGTCTAATTTTTGTCTTAAGACGATAAATCTATTATACTCTTACATTTATTATACTCTTACATTACATCTTAATATATTACACTTTCTAAGGATAAAACTTTAGACCTCCCTCGTAATGATGCAAGACGTCTGGACCTCTTCCGGCAATACTTTTACTTTATGGTATTTATTTAACATTTTGATTGTTTTCATAAAATATAATTCTACCTTGTATAAAGGTTATTTAAATACTGTAATGAAAATCAGAAAATCACTGTATAAATAGGATTATTAGTTTTCATATTCTCTTGGCCATAATGGTCCGGATAATATTCTCTTCAAAGAAAGAAGCATTCAATGTATATATAATCATTTTCTGTTTACATTTAAGACATATGTTTCATTTATATGAAATTTAATTATATTATGCAATTCTTTGTGTTTTATACCCAAACCACCAAATGATACCCGGGCTCATTTTCCTTAAGTGGGATTCGTCATATTTATTCGTTCAAATCAACTATAAAACAGGTATGTTAGTACAAATTTAGTCATATCGGTACCATACTAGCTCGACTCATCGGAATGGGGTTTGCTATCGAGCAATATTCGAGTGGCTCGCCACAACAACTCAGTAAACCGATATGTGTTGTGAGTCCACGGTTCGTGTTGCCAAACCCTATTCACATGTTGAGCGGGAAGAAACTGCTAACTCTCTGTGACGGAAACTTTGGTGTGACTGACGTCGACGGTAACTTGATGTTCAAACTCAAAGGGAAACTATTAAGCTTTCATGGTAAACGTATGTTGGTTGATGGGGCTGGAAATCGTATCCTCACTCTTCAGAAAAGGGTCAGTTTGATCACTTTTATGCTTTTACTACACCAACACATTTAAATAAGCAAGAGCATTTATTCTTGACATGACATGAAAATAGTCATGTGTTTTGAGTAATATATACATTTAAGTTTAAAGGTTTTTAAAAGTTTCTATGTTACATTTTAGAATGGGATATCTAAAAAAACATTAATGTAAAGTTTGATACTTTAATTTGAAGTTAGCCTTTGACTATTTAAGTGAAATTAATTTCCTTTCTTGAAATAACTTTTTATTTCCACCTACTTGATTTATTACTCCCAACTATCCATTCTCTTATCATTTCCATTCAATTGCTAAAGCTCGAGCTAACTATATAAACTAGAATTTGTTAAGGAAATTGAAATTTAAAAGGAAAAGAACAATTAAAAAGACACCATTTACAAAGTTTTTAGCTTTTTTAAATGTTACAAGTCATGAATTATATTATACATGTCTACTTGTAACGCGACACGATTAATTGTGTTTAGGTTAATGTTTGATGTCATTTACACCAATAAAACATGGTCATGTTTGAACTCACCTACTCAGCTTGTCATCCCAAACTCGTTCAACCCTCCAACACGACACAATTAACAACCACATGATTTAAACTCCGTCAACAGCCTGTTGTAACCAATTAATATAATTTTGTTAATATTCTCAGCTAACGAGTGCCCGCAAAAGGTGGCAATGCTATAGAGGAGACAGCACAGACCCAAGAGATCATATGTTCTCTGCTAAACAAGTTAACCGAACACACATCAAAACATCACTTGATGTATTCTTGGCCTCCAATAGAAACCAAGATGTCGCTGACTTCACTGTCAAAGGTAACTGGTTTGAAAAACGTTGTACTGTTTATGCTGGAGAGAGTACAACTGTCATTGCAGAGGTAACTAATAATCAACAATCTTTCATTAATTACTCTCAACATGCATCATAATTATCTTGGCCCCTATTCCCTAACTAAGGTTTATGGTGATAATTAATGTAGATAAGCAAGAAACAACCCGTTCAATTCATCACTTTTGGAGTAGATACGTACACGATCACAGTTTATCCAAATGTTGATTACGCTTTCATTGTTGCACTCGTAGCGATTCTCAATGAGATTAACGACGAGAAAGATGATGGTGAAAAATGAAGTAGAGGGCGCCCAAGTAGCAACTTCAATATTATGGTGTTATGTTTAGTAAAAGACTAAATAATATGCCGTATTTGTAGTTGTACTATGTCTATGGATGTAACTCATCAAGTGTATCTCAAATAAAGCTATCAATAATACTTTTTAATTTCCTTCTAAAATTATTTTACATCTTTTAGTGATGTTTTACAACAAGCATTTCGGATATATAATTAACATGTCACAACTCACAAGTCAAAACCTGTTAACCAGAATAGTTAAAGCCCAATAGGCCCAAGTACTCGTTATGGCCCGTTTAAGGCCTGGTTTTTAGGACTAGTCCCAACTCCCAATAGTCAATATAGGTGAGCCCAGTAGGCCCGTACTTAACAGCTGCATGTTTTTGTTTTTTATTGTCGTTACTCGTTACCATGACGCAAAGCTGAAATTTCAAAACATTTTTATCACTATAAAACGTGCAAATAAATCATCATAGATTAGTGATTAGTCTGTATTGGAATGACATTTACGAAAAACGGGTTAAAATATTTGTGTTTTTTCTTCGTCTTGAAATCTTGAAAATATACTCTTTTTTATATGAATACGAACATGTGGTTTTTTAAGCAAGTGAACACAATCAATTTAAACAAACCCTCCTCGTTTTCGTTCGATTCGTTCACATTCTTAAGAATAACATATCAAAAGCATAAATAATTAAATGATAACTATTAAGAGAAGTCTCTGACATTGTATTCTGGAATCTTATTTGGAAAGAAAAATAGAAGGAAATGAACGGAAAATGAAAATAATTGTGTTTATGAGGGTTTTTTCAATGAAAGAAATTTAAGTAAATTTAAAAGATTTATGTTTCTGAGTTGTTTAAAGGACAAAAGAGTAAAGAAAAGAGATAAAGTCTTTTACTAATCTTTCATCCTAACTTTTCTTTCAAAATTAAATGAAATAGTAAACAAAAGAGATAAAGTTTTTTACTAATATTTCATCCTAACTTTCCTTTCAAAATTAATGGCAATATATATAAAAGAAAGGAAACCTAGAAAATTTTTATCTTGTTTCTATTTCCTTCAAACTCTAAAACTAAAATTTATAATATTTTTACTTTAATCCCACTTTTTCTTTCTCTCCTCAATTCACTCTCTTTGTTTTTCTTCTCTTATTAGTTTCCTAACCCTTCTTTTCTCTTTTTACGTTTATTAAATTAGAAAACGCAGTGTAAGTCTAATACTAAAACAATTTACCTCCTATCAAAAGTCACGAGTTTAAATACAGAATAACTTCTAATAATCTTAGACAATGCGTAATTATAACGCGTGTTTCCCCACAAATAAATTTAAAAAAGTAAACATAAAGAGAAAATTCAAACAGTTGAAAAACGAGTAAGATATATTCAACACGTCATGAAACATATAATGTCTCAATTTAAACTCAAAATTCCCACCACCACCATCACAATTCACACATTCACAATTCACACAATTCATCTCTACAATGTCACAAGTAAGCTACCATAAGCCACAAACGGCTACTCCGATTGCCATCGTTAGCCCTAACTTTGTGGCTCCGTATCCGGTGGATCTTATTATCGTGAAGAAACTATTGGCTCTCTCCGACGGCAACTTCGGCGTCACCGATGTTAACGGCAACGTTATGTTCAAAGTCAAAGGCAAGCTCATTAGCCTCCATGGTCGTCGAGTTTTGCTTGATGCTGCTGATAATCCCATCCTATCCTTCCAAAGAAAGGTCTTCTTTCACGCTTCTGATTTTGTTGCTTTTTTTTTTTATTCGAGTAATTGTTAGATTTTGAATTTTGAGAGTTCAGAGGATGATAGGTGGATGAAATTCATAGAACTGATGTGATAATTTCAGAATTCGTTGATTTTGATGAGGTGATTGATGTTAGAAACACAATCAGTTAGGTTGAAACATTATTACATTAATAGGTGGATCAAAACGATACAACTGATATATATGATAATCTCAGAATTCGTTGATTTTGATGAGGTGTTGATGTTAGAACCACAACTAGTACAATCACTTAGATTGAAACATTATTACATTAATAGGTGGATCAAAACGATATAACTGATATGATAATTTCAGAATTCTTTGATTTTGATAAGGCGATTGATGTTAGAACCACAATCAGTTGATTGTTAACAATTTTAGGTTGAAACATTAGTAGGTGGATCAAATTGATAGAACAAATATGATAATTTCGAAATTCGTTGATTTTGATGAGGAATTTGATGGTAGAACCAAAATCAGCACATTCAGTTGATTGTTGGCGACTTTTAGGTTGAAATCGACGTTTGCATACCTCAAAATAGAATTTAGGGCAAGTAATTAACGGAACAATCCATCAATTTCATGTTAATATCTCAATAATACCAAATTACAGAATGTAAATGCTCGATTTCTACATTAGAGTAGGGGAATTAGTGAATTACCATTAATAAACAATTTAAAGTGCTTTGAATGATCTTCAAATTGATTTGAGTATTTGACTACAAATTGATAAACTGAGGTCACAATATGCTTTGAATGATCCAACCAATAGCTAACGACACTGGCGTCTGTTTGTTTGTTATTGATGTTTTGAACAGCTGATGAGTATGCACCATAGATGGGTAGTCTTCAAGGGAGATAGTTCTGATTCAAAAGATATCATATTCAGCGCTAAACAGTCGTCTTTGATCCAATTGAAGACGTCACTCGATGTGTTCTTCGCGCATAACGAACACGAAAATGCTTTTGACTTCAAAGTCAAAGGCAGTTGGTTTGACCGATCGTGCACCATTTACGCTGGAGACGGCACCACCATCATTGCTCAGGTAAAGTGATAAATCATTTTTTTGATCTTAAGGTTGTTCTAACATAATCAAAACATGTTGGGTCGGGTCGGGTTGGTTTGGTTTTAGTACTTCATATTAAAATAGTGTGTTAAATATGATTACAAAAATGAACGCAGATGCACAAGAAGCACACGGTTGAAAGCATTGCGCTTGGAAAGGATACATTTAGTGTGACGGTTTATCCTAACGTCGACTATGCCTTCATTGTTGCACTTGTTGTGATCCTACACGAAATCAATGAACTGAAGAAGCAGGCGGCTAGTCAACAATGAAAAATATTTAAACAATTGTATTATAGATTGTTAATTGTTAATGTTATAATGTATGTTGTATTATATGTATATACCTGAAATTCAAAAGTTGTATCATATTGTTTGTGTCATTTTGAATGTAAACATTTTTACATGATAGTATTTATACTTCCTATAAGTAGCATGTAAAATACCAAACATTAAAGAAAAAATTGAAGAGTCCCGAATACGAGCATGTGAGATTAAGAAATATGAACATATAAAAACCAATGTTAAAAAGGTTATCAACCACTGAAAAAATGCTTATACATCCGGTTTTTTCTCCCATGAAAATCGACCATTTTCAATATCCCTATTCATAGAAACACTCAACTTGTGTACGATTTATGTTTTAACGATATTTGTTGAGAAGAATTGTAATCTAAAACGATAACTTGATCTAGGCAAGATGATGCCAATGCTACCATTTGCACCACCACCATCGGTCGCTAATGCTTATACGCGAGTTGACAAGGCCACGAGCGAGTTCTTAAATAGTCCTGATTGGCGAATCAATATCGCAATTTGTGACACCATCAATTCTAAACCTTGGTATGCTATCTATGTCCTATGATCTAAATCATCAATGTGTGGTTTTGGTTAAGTATATGTAAATAAACATGTTTTTGAGTTTTGGTATGTGTTTTGTTAGATTCTTAGGTTTCATGCATGTTGTTTAATAATAGTTAAGTTCTAATAGATCAAATGAATTTAGATCTTCAAATTTTAATGGAAAAATATGCTGTATGTTTTGACAAAAGAGATTATATGACATTAAGTCCCACCAATATAAAACTGGACACTTGCGATCGTCAACCCATCATAACTCATTCAGATGCGAATGAAATCATTTCACGAACATTTTTAGCCGTTGAAATGGTCAACGTAAAGAAACACATCATCTGATGAAATGTGTAACCGGACTTTTTATATTTTATCTGATCTGACATATGATATGTATGTCAAGTATGATTTAATCGATGTTTGCAAGCAAAAACCATGGAAAAATAGTCTAAATGTCTTGATATGATCTCAGGCTTGCAAAAGACTATATAAAAGCTGTGAGAGGTAGATTACAACACAAGAATCCAAATGTGCAGCTGCTATCTTTAACGGTATCTCATGTTTTATAAAACTTACAATTACCATTAACGATTAAGCGAATCGTATAGCACTTCTTTCTAACTTCACGCTCGTGTAGCTTTTGGAAACCATCGTGAAAAACTGTAGCGAAAACGTTCATTCGCAAATTGCTGAGAGGAAAATACTTCAAGAGATGATCAAAATTGTCAAGAAAAAGGTTTTCTTGTTCTCCTTTTATTATCATACTAAAAAGATTTTCTTTTAAAAAAACATCTAGATTCGACTCTCAGACAGTAATATAATATTACTCTCACAGAGTCAAATCTACTAAGTATATAGGTTCACCGGTCGTGAATCTAGATGTATTGGAAAATTGACGGGAAATCTGTTATTGCAGACGCATATGCGTGTAAGGGAGAAAATCTTGGCACTAATAGATATTTGGCAAGAAGCATTTGCGGGTCGAGGAGGAAAAATAACTGCTCAATATTATCGCGCTTATGAAGAACTAAGGGTAAGTATATACGACAGGTGTATTAGTTTTTTTACAGTTGGTTAATATATGTTCTTGTTAATTTATGTTCACGGGAACAGCGCTGTGGGGTTGAATTTCCCAACAGGTCACCAAATACGGCTCCTGTCATCACGCCCCCGGTCAGTTACGGATACCATCAAGCAGGAGCCAGTTCCTCAACAAGACATGAACCTGAAGACAGTGTGAGGTATGTAAAACAAGTTGGTTTAGTGGGTTGGATAACGGGTCAAAATGAGTTCATGCTAAAACTGGTAACTTTTGTCTGATAGTTTGTCGACTTTGGAGTCTATGTGGGACGTTTTGGATCTCTTATCTGAAATGTTAAAAGCAGTCGACCCAAAAGACCGGAAGGTATGGTTAACCGTTGCAAATTCATTTATCTGTCATTGACCTCTACATAAATATCCTAGCTACTAGAGTTGGTAAAACGAGCCACTAACGGGTCAAAATGGGTAAACTTTTAGCAAAAGTAAAAAACGATTAGTACAAGAAGGCCTGGCCCGGCCCATGTGCACAAACTTTTTCATACGTTTTAAATAAACGCGATCATTTTTAACCCGTTTGACTTGTTTTCTTCTTGCCCGTTATAAGTACATGGGTCGAAACTGTCACCATTCTACCTGTATTAATCTGGTGCAGGCTGTGAAAGACGAGGTTACGACTGATCTTTATAACCAATGTCGATCGAACCAGAAGAGATTGGGGTATACACTATCTTCAACGACGTATGTTTCTCTCGTGTATCACGAACAAACTAAGCTCATTTTCAGAGGTAATAAACCTTAACAACTTCATGTTTGTGGCAGTGATGAACGGATTCTTCATCATGGGATTGAATTCAATGATGCCGTGCAGTATGTCATCGAGAAATATGATGCTATTGCCTCTGGTTCCCCGATTCCTGTTAAACCACCGGGTTTGATGACTCAGCGCCCACGTGTCACACACGTGGAGAGTAAAGAAGTCAACCAGAAACCAAGTGTTGCAGCCTCTGCACCAGTTACTTCTTCTACAAGTAAAGAAATACATGAAGAAAAAGCTAACATTTCTTCTCCAATAAGTAGCAGGTTAGTTTTTGAACCATTATTATTATAGGCAACAAGATTGTTAATTCGGGTCGGGTCGTGTGGTTCATTTTTGCAGGTGCTTTGAAACACAGACCGTTGCGTCTCAAGAGGACAAAAAGGTCGTGTCGGATCTGTCATTGACTATGGCTCTAGTTCCATCAGACCCACAGCCTCCAGACAATAAGAAAACTGCAGAAGACGATATGATTGACCTTTTAAGCCTTGCACTGTCACCAGCCAGCCCTTCCAACCAAACACCTAACGGTTCAACGGCTGCGGAAAACCAACCACAGGTTGAACCGCCAATGATCAGCTACGTCGTACCATGGGCTCAGACCCAACCACAACTTGAATATGACCCACAACCACAGTTTCAAACGGTTCAACAGCAATCCAACTACATTCCACCACCATGGGCACCAACACCTGGATATTACTGCAACCCGTATGCTCCTAATCATTCATCGTCATCGTATTATAACAGCAGTTCTGGAAGTGGTGCGGGTTCAAACCAATACGTTCCTTCGTATAGACTGTTTGAAGATCTTAATGTTCTTGGTAATCTCAGGACTAATGGCGCACCAGGGACTTCGGGACCAAGTATGCTAGGTGCTAGGAAGTGATGTAACCAAATATTATGACAATCATCCAAGTGAATATGTTTATCAGTAGTCTTGCTATGAATGAGATGTACTGGATATGGTTATGGTTATGGTTATGTTGACTGAATATGTATAATTCTATATTTCCATACCTTCGTATAAATTTCGATAAAGTATGTTCGAATGATTTACTTCAATAATCAGAAAAGAATCAGTGGGCTTAATAATCCTCTGAGTGTTATAAATAAAGGGGAGGCCTATATGAACGAATATCACCAATCTTTCCATAACCAGATCGGACGTCTTACTGGCCTGATGGTTGGACCGAATTAAAGAACCGGATGACATTATATATATATATATATATATATATATATATATATATATATATATATATATATATATATATAATTCAATATACGTAATTTATATCATTATATGTGTATTTTATTGTTATACATAAAACTTAACAATAATATTATGTCTAACACGTTAATTTATTGTTCAACACCCTATTTTACTCATTAAAATCCAAAAAAAAATAAAAATCCGATCCGACCACCGACTCAAGACATACAAGCCAGTCGAACCCCTTCAAAACAAACTGCTGCGAACCGGTTTGGCCACCCCTCTGATTCCCGGTCGGACCAGTTGGACTAGGAGGTCGGATCCGGTCTTCAAAACAATGAATATCACACAAGTGACAATTTGCAGTCCCATATAAGTTCAGTTATATCAAACAACAACAAAGTGATCATAATCATTAGTCAGAAAAGGGAACAAATTGAAAAAGATAATACAATCATCCAGTTTGTTTTCAGCTGGTATGAGTTTCGTTTTGGGTTTTCTTAATTAAAAACCGTTACTATCGGTTTAGCTCACCGATTGACCTAAAACCCATAAAACCCGGAGAGTGAACCTCCTGATTCTCAGGGTCCCTTTTTCTGTAAAGACTTTTAAATAATTAGGAAAGTTTCAAAAGTAAACACTTTCTAGCCCAAATTCCTAAATGTTGAAGTATGACAAGAATTGCTCATCATTATAACAGCAACAAAGCCAAAAAGCTTCAACTTAATCACAACTTCACAAGGAATTTCCAAGTACATATAAATGCAAAGATTTTACATGAGGAAAGGGATGGTACATCTTTTTACAAATTAGAGAAAACAAGACTAATAAAAGCATAAAAGCACACACTACACAAAAGAAAATGAAATATTTACAACATTTTTTATACCTATGTATTCATCAAATTATTTGCTGAAAGCCTCCACCAGATATACTTCTGTTTTTCCAGATTCACCAACAGCCTTCTTTTACCCAGGAGGCTTAAACGAATGTATTATATCTTTCCAAAACACCCCACGAGCCCGTTTGCATTGCTTTTTAGTTAATGTATGAAAACCGGGCTGTATTTTGACCAGAATGTGTGTGGGTTTATCTTGGTGGCAGGATTTCATCGGCATATATGGAAACACAGGAATCAGCAGCACCGGCTGCTAGTAGTATTTGATAAGGGTGAAAAGCTAGACAGCTAACAGACCCGATTTTTTGGGCCATGAACGTTGGTGAGTAGCGAATGGTCCCCAGTTGTTCACCTTCGAGATTGAAGACTTTTATGAGTTGTTTCGCTGAGCCACTGGCTATAAGTGGTGCGTGCCGATGTATGGCTAACGCAGTTAATGAGCCACGGTGTGCATCTATGGTCAAGTAGGCATCACTTTGATTTCTGATATCCAAAAACTGAATGTCTCCTGCTTGAGATGCGCTCACAATCTAAAATAAAGATAGTGGTGAAGGTGGTGATTATTTTTTCAAAAAGATGAAATAAAAATATAGAGGCCGCGAAATGGGTGGACTGGTAAACGGCTCAAATGGGCTTGGTTCAAAACCGTTAAATTCTTCACATGTAATTTTTTTATAAATTTGGTGTTCACAAAAATATCTTGTTCTTCAAGAACTACTTTAATGAAGCAAAGAATTGGACTCAAACCCAAAACATATTTACAACACACATCAAGACCACATTAGATCCAAAATATCTTCTAAAAAGATTGAAAATTAGCTTCACAATAAACAAATAAAAAAGTAGCAAGTTGCTTCCTTTTACCTTTGCTGGATCAAGTCCAGGTTGAAATCCAATTCCCACAACTCGTTCTATACCACCAGCTCGTTCTACTCTACGAGTGTGGGGTTGTGTAACACAAACAAGCCTGAATTAAGCAAAACGATTAGATAGAAATTTAGCAAATTAATTGTATAAAAACAAAAAGCACCAAATTTTTACTTTGTATATGTTTACAAACTAGGAAAATAATCATATCATTACCCATCAGGGGTTCTAATATCATATAATCTGACAGAGCCGTCCACAAAGCCAGCAGCATATTGACCCCCATGAACTTGAGAAGCAGCCTAAAATCAGAAAACAGGAAATTACTGAAATACTAAATTATACATGACAAAAATTTTCTATGAAGTTTAGACACAAGAAAAACATATTTAAATATGATATAGATGCACCACAGTACCAGTGCTGAAATGGTGCAATCTGATGCAAGAGGAATAGAGCTTAGAAGTTGCTCTTTATCCAGGTCCCATACCATGGTTGATGAAATTTCACCAGATGCATACTGCAACCATAAATGGGTAACTCTTATGAATATGATTATAAAGAGATATATTATTTAAATCATATTCTAATTAAATGATTACCATATAGCCAGACTGCTGCTGCCAATCAACTACAGCACTAACACTCCTGACACCAGGTCTATGACCATGAATAGAAGAAAAAGCAGTTACAAGTTTTTGTTTGCCCCTTGAAGTGTAATCTTTCCATATCCGTACATTTCCATCACCTGCATAGATGTAACCAAATAAATTCAATAAAACCATTAATAAATGGAAGACAATACGAGTAAGCATGAATATAGACATGGGAAACTTACTTGAGGCTACAAGTAGCAAGCTTTCATAGAGCTCATTCACCAAACAAAGTTTTGATATCCCTTTATCAGGATATTCATGATTATTAAAACTGTTCAATAATGTTGCTTCCTCATAATTCCATATCCTAGAAAGAAAGAAGACCACAAAATCAGTAAATCTTCTTTGGAAAAAGAAACAGACGATTATCAAACTTAGAAAGTAGAATAGTAATACAGGCTGCAAGAGAATGATGTAAAATTCCAGTTTCCTATGTCATATTTTGACACACTGTAAAAAAAGTATAACAAATTTAATTATTTTTTTCAATTTTAACCCAATAAATACACCAACAATTTTGTTATTTTCCCACACAAATTCACTCACTTTTCTACATGGATGGAATGACGATTAGATTTTTATAATGTAATGTTTATTTAGTTATGTAATATTTTTATTAAACTTATTTAGCATTTTTATTCCTTAATAATTGTTTTAAAACAATAACTACTAATTATATAAAAGATACTAAAAAAATAACTTGGGTAAAATCTCACTCACCATCCACCCTTGATCGAGTGAGGGGCTAGTTTATGTGGCGCTTATGTGTTAGTGAATGATTTTTCACTCTCACTTACCAGAAAACATACCCTTATGGAACATGCATCCAAATAGGAAGAATATAACACTGACACACTGTATGTAGTAACATTATACCATCATAATAAAGGAAAGATAATTAACCCTAATAATAAGCCTGATTCAATTACTATACTTGACAAAGTAAAGTAAGCAGTAATATGGTACTAAATTAGAAAAGGGAAGAAATTAACTACACTAAGTTACCGAAACCAAAGTTTTTTTATTATAAAGGGAGTACACGTTACTGAAACATACTCTAACTTCAACTAGTCATAATTCATGGACATAATAAGTAAACTAAAAAATTTATCAGCTTAAATAAATTTGTTGATATCTGAATTAATGCTTTTAAGATATCAAAATATACAATATGGAAGAAAGAAAGCACAATATATATAGTCGATATGCCCAACTCAGCTTGCCAAGTATTTGGAACATTTTCAAGAAAACCTAGATATCGTGAAACCTAGTCCCCCTCTCAGGTATAATAGCACAGACATACATAAAAAAGAGATTAACACAAAAACACATAATTAGACGCACAGCCACTGATACACACACACACACACTAAAAAAGAATGTGAAATAGTAAATAACAAAAATGACCTATTTAAGAACCGTAATTAAATAAAACTATTACAAAAGCCAACAAAGTAAAATGATGACTTAGATTAAAAAAAAAAAAAGAAAAGAAATGTAAGAGAATTATTACAATTTTCCACTCTAAATGTATTTATTTTTTAACTTGAACCCCAATTTCACCAGAATAGCCTTACAAATTATAATGATAAAAGTTACTTGAAAGATGTCATAGTGGAGCCATCTCCAGATGGATTCTCAAAACTTTGATTGTCAAGATTTAATGTTCTTCATATATATACGGTCTAGACAAGAAGATAAGAATAATGAATGAAAGTATAATTAGCAATCATAAGGATGGCCGAGTGGAAGGTCAACATGATAGTATATCTCCAAGGAGTTGTCCCAGGTTCGACCCTCACCGACTTCAACTCTTGTTAGAAGATATGCATTCCTCCAAAAGAAGAAGAAAAAAGAGGAATGTTTGCCTAAGACGTCAGTTACAATGTATCTGTGCTCCCGGGGTGATGTGCCTGGTCTCTATAACCAGTTACAAAAAATATATATTATTATTTCTTAATTACCTATATACACAAAATCAATAGTCGAGTACTTGCTCTAAAGAGATGTAATTTGTAACCTCACGGTCCTCACCCTTTAGAATGGAATCAAGGCTTACGTGTTGGGTTGAAGAGGCTGATGTGTTGGGATGAAGAGGTCTGGCAAGCGCTGTTAGAGCCAAGATTTTGCCCAGTTGTGGTGTAGATAGCATTCTTCGATTTAAACTTGCGCCATCTACATCACAACTAGGCTAACAATGGCTCTAAAGTCTAATACCACTTGCTGACTTCATCAAGCCCACATGAGAATCAAATGGCTCAGCTGACAGCATCCGTTGAAGGGGAGGGCTAGTAGTGTGCTAGTGCGATCATTGGATTAAGGAAATAACTGTTGGGTGCAGACCAATCCCACAAGGGTAAAAGAGAGATTTCAGGGCCAGAGCTTAGTGTGCTAATATCACCAATTGGTAAGTTGGTAACAGAAAGGAACCCCGTGTCAGGCTTACAATTTAGGCTAAAATTCCAAACATTTCCATATAATTATAAAAATAACCACATCTATGCGGTCATAAAGCCAACACTACTTCAACAACTAATCTAGGCAAGTGTTAAAACATGGATTCCAAATTACTAGAGTTTCTTGATTATCCTAATTTCTAAATAACTTTCAGGTTTTACTTTGTAATTAAATAACTAAGTTTTTATAAACTTACATTGATCATTAGAATAAATTAAAAATTATAAAGGTCTTAGGATTTGGCTTCTAATTATTCATGTGTTCAATCTTTAATCTATAGAATGAAATACTAATTATTTCTCAAAACCTTATAGTATTTCACTACTTTTAAAATCAAATATCGTAACATATTTGATTTCATGTGTTTCACTTGTACTCATGATTATTCATGTTTGTTATCACATAACCAAGATGAAACTTTATATTAAGAAACAAAACCATCTCATAGAGTTAAGTTTGAGAGGTCTAGTGCTTTCATTTCACTTAATTCTGCCTTTTGAAAATATGTTTTTATTATATCATGTTAAATACCAATACCCCTTAATTTATCCTAGAGAAAAAGAATGCCAACGACAAAGAGCAATCCAAGTATTAGAAACATAGAGAAAATAACGCTAGCATACCTGATACATTCACCCTCATCTGCAGCAACCACTATTGGCGAAAAAGGCTGTAGCAAAGATGTTCTAGCACCACTCTCAAATTTTGTATCCCATCGAGCAATTGGATTATGAAGATTAGTACCAGCTGAAAAACGTATGTGATAAATTTATTAATAAACCATAAAGTTAACTGAAGAAAGGAAACGACAATTATTTATCTCGGGGGACTCACAAGAACGTTGGCATTTTGTAATTTGTTCAAAGACAATTGTTTCCCTTTCTTCACGTTTAACTGCAATTTCATCAGTGTCATCGGTTGCTGTAAGAAGTGGTTTCGAAAAATGACTGCAGCTCCAGTTATAGATGGTTGATTGGGGAAGAAAACTGCGGTCTGATGAACTGGGAACGCCATGTGAACCCAAAAGCGGGTCGGCTAGCCCTGAGTCCATTAAATGTGGTCTAAACTCAAGAGAACAGACCCTTCGCATTCCAGTCAAGTAATTTGGTCTTGGAGGGCTAACAGGAGGTGTTCTAAAAGTCAATGGATGACCTGTTCCTAGCACACACAAAAATATACGTCTGAAAAAAAATTTGGAAGGTGGTAAAACACTATTTAAGACTGATTGTCGGGACTTATAATTGTAGCAACTTAAAGTTAAAGCTTGGACAAATATGGTTATCACCCATTCCATAGCAAATAAAACAAGTTTAGCTGAATAAACAAAGAAAACAATATTTTCCATTTTGTTTTGAAAGAGACTGTTATAACTTATAAGGAACTGATTAGAGTGGGTAAATACAATATTTTTCACGTTTTGAAAGGGTAAATATTATAAGAGAGATTAAGAAGAATATATTCTGAACTTTTTGATGAACATGCATGAAATTTTTCCATTTTGGATAATCAGTTCCATAAAGTTGCAACAAAACTGATCATCTAAGGGTAATATATAAATTATTTATTTATCTCTTTTGACCTAATATAGAATACTCTTATTTCTATTTAACACACCGCTATACATTTCTCACAGAAATGACCTTTAAAGACTTAACCATTCTTATCTGTTAATTTTTTAATATTTTGAATTTTCTAAATACTTAAACAACAGATATTACAACTTCAAAAGGCTGTATCACTACAGAAAACTAGTTCAACAGTTTAACTAACGACAAGTGATTATCTGATTGCGGTGATTTATAATCAAATATTCACTATCAAAAATTCAAAACACACATTCAAACACAAGAAATTATGATTTTAATGAGGGCATCTGTAACAAATAACATTAGAAGAAAGGTACCTCCATTCATATCAAACCAAGAAGACGAACGGGCTAATCCAGCGAGGCTACTGGTGGTGGTTGAAGATTCTCCCACGCGTAAACCGCCAGTGACGGTGGCTTTAGCAGACTTTGTCACCACTGGTTCAATTCCAATAATAGAAAGAACCCGTCGACCCAAACTCGAAATCCGTGGTGATGGGTCTTTTGCTAATGTACACATGGCGGATACACATTGTGTATACAACCCGTTGTCTAACTGTCTAGGCTTTACATGATTAACCACCCCATTTGTGATGCAATCATTTAGCATGCCGGGATCTGAGTGTTGTGATGAGTCATCAGATAGTGGTGACCCATGCATAATGCTAGAAGTAGCAAGCGGGCTGCTGGAGGAAACCCGCCCATCTCTAGTAGCTGATTGGCTGTCACCACCAATCCGAGACAACGGGCCAATTTGAGAATGTTGGGTAGGAGTATTATAACCACTAACTGAATTCCTAACTGTAAAAGGAAAAGAACTCAGCACAGAGTTAGGCTGTGGTTTCCAACCTGCAGCAGCTATAGATTTCAGGTTTCGGTTGTGGCCAAAAGCAAACCGCGCAAGAGCTGTAAATTCAGTTTAAAAAGTAATTAATGTTCATCCAAAACAAATAGAGTAAATATCACAAATTGAGGAAGTAACTAAACTCAACTTAGCATGTACAATGCTAACAACAATAAAATATTTTCATCTTATATTCATCATTATAGTGGTTAACCTTAACCAATGAAGAGATGATACATACACCAACTCTCATATTCATTCCACCACCAGAAAAGAGTTTTGACCATTTTGCCCTTACACCATGAGAAGGTAGAAGAGCAGGATGTAATCGCAAAATGGTTAAATTTTGGTACAGTATATAGGGAGAGAAAAAGTCGTGTATAATCACCTCCCTGATTTATGACCTCCAAAAGGTTAGTACAAACAACAAAACATACCTACTGCCAGCTCAGCCCTAACTAATGGACTTCCATCTGAAACAACACTCAAAAGGTTTTTAACAATACTAATTTCAGCCCCAACTTTTTCATCATCATCACGTTCATCATCTCCAACTTCCCTAGATGAATCAAATCCGACATCAAGTAAAGTGCCCAATGCAAATACAGCAGAAGCTCTGACCTGAAAACATCGTTTTTTCTTAACTGTTAACAGAAAAAAAAAACACCAACTCAAATTATTGAAGTGTTTTGTCATAAAACAGCATTGTACTTTTTATAATGTTACATTTTAGTACTTGTACTTATTTCATGTCATTTTAGCCATTGAAGCTTGTAAAAACCATTCCAATTAAGTCATTCGGTTACCACATAACTTGGCAGTCCAAATGTGCTTTTCAAATAAGCATTACTCACATGTCATTAAAAGATAAAATATCTAATTTTCATAAAAGTCACTAAAAACTAGAATAACAAGTTACCACTTACCACGTACCAAATGACTAAATTAGGACGTTTTTTATAAACTTGTATAGCTAAAATGGTACTTAAATGAGTACCGTAAAAATGAAACACAAGAAAAAGTACAGGGTTGTTTGGTTTGAGGGTTTGGGGTCGAGTCATGAATTTTGTATTGTTTTAGCATGTTTAATTCAAGGTCATGGGTTAAAAAAAATGAGGTAGTTAGCCATAAAAGTGTGTGCCCTCCATAGTCCGTACCAACCTAAAGGGCTGAGTTTAAAAACCCATCCCCATTCCTACTCCATCGTTTATTAAACCCATACACATAGTGATAGCCAGATGGAAACCAAATGCCACCTAAATTGCTATTATGTGACAAAAAATCTTATCCAGAAAGTGTAACGATTAATAAACCTCAGGTTGGGGCTCTGAAAGTAGAAGTGAAAATACAGTAGGAGCATTAGATTGCAGGCCTATAATTTGTGCTTCTGTGAAATCTTCCCATAGTTTTCCCAAACAAAGACATAACCACTGTAGAAAAAGTGGTTCGGTTTGAGTGTCATTGGGGGTTGAACCACATTGAAGATGTTTTAAACACACATGAATAAGATTAGCTTCAATACAAGCTTCTTGGCCCTTTCTGTGTCCATCAACAATGACTGTTAAAACAAATGCAGCCATAGCACGTTGTTCAGGGTATGCTTCCACACTATCCAAAAACCTGATAAAATATATGTGGCCCCCATCCTTCACCAGATCCACCTGGCATGACTGTCATATCAAAAAAAATTGACCTTAGTCAACGCAATCATGCTATATGAAAAAAATAGAAAGACGGCAATTTCAATGTGTTTACTGATGTAAGGGTTTCCGGCTTATGTTTTTTCTCTAACAGGTAAACTTTAAAAAAAATTAATAAAAGAATGGGTTGAAAGGTTCCCAAAAATTTTTCTTCTAATGTGAAACCTTCTAAATCATTTACTTGCAACAAATTTAATTAATATACAAGTAATATAAATTTAACTGTAATTCACACATTAATTGTTTGAAAAAGATTTAAAACTTTGAGACAAACAATGTTTCAGATCAACCAATCATCCTACCCTCCATCATTACAGCTTACCTTATCAAGTGCTAGGATCTTTGTCCAGATGAACACAAGAATTTGTCTAAGTTCAGGTGTAGTCGTCTGCAATAGCTTCAAAACATATGGAAAGATTCCAACCGACAAAGCCTACCATGAAAAAATAATCTTTATAACATACCTTTAAGAACATGTCGCACCCCAGTGAATAACTTTTATTTAAAAAAGAAGCTAAAATAACCTACCAAATCAACAGCCCATGAACCCATATCAAGAAATCTTCCAAGAAGCACAAGGGCACGAAATCTATGGCATTGACTGAGTAAAACCTGAAAGACAAGACATTTAAATAAGTCGGCACTAGATAATAACGATTAATTATTTTCATCTATTACTTTATTAAACCTGAACAATAAATTACACATTCATGCATAATTTAGATACCTGGAGAACGATAGGCAACTGCTCAGGCGGTTTCTTATGTTCAGACCCATGATTGAGCCACACCTCAAATGCTGTCAGTTGTTCTGTAAAAAAAGGACTTGGCTGCAAAAAAATAATACCAAATTAATAATTATCAATAATTAGGAGAAAATTTTGTGAAAAACAACATCCAAATCCCAGACCTGAAATTCTGCATTAGGGTCCTCGAGCAATGTTGGAAGCTGAGAAAGACAAATCTCAGCAGCCATATCCCATGCATCCCTGCAATGCACATACAAGGCCACATTTAATCTAATAAACTACCAACATGCAAACAGGTGTCTGAGCAAACCTGTTTTTATGAAGTAATATATAGTGACAGTGTAAAAAAACATTTGCCTACCACATATGATGCTGATGAGTTGGCGGCAACATTGGATAAGAAACAGGTGAACAATTTGCAGAACGCATTATTCTCTCAGCAAGTAAAAAGTTCCGAAACAAACTCGCAACCAACAGATCTTGCCTAAATAGCCTCTGAAATAAATCTGAAAAGGAAAATAGACTATCAAAACCAAGTGCTCATATCAACTTTCAATCCTTGATAGAAAGAGATAAAAGCATAATAACAGTATTGTTATCAAATATAAGTACCATGTGGCAGAACATTCCAGGCGATTGTGTCTGTAACTGCAGTGAAAATCCAGTTCAGCTCGCCAAGCAATGTTTTACGGTCGGTTTGGCGGCCAGGAATTCTGTCTATAAGTGAATCATCAAGTGACTCATGCAGTAATGAACGGGTGCAAAACCTGGTGAGTTAAAAAATATAGGAAGATCAGTGTTTAAAATACAATGAAGTAACAGAATGAAAGGAATTTATTTACCCGGGCGGTAATTTCGACCTGTTTACTTATAAATAGGTTGACTCAGTTTAGTGTTTTATCTCTTACATGTAATTTAAGAAGATTGTTACATATAATACTGGTGTACTTTCACTTTTGTCATGTTTTAGTCAGTCTACTCTTTTTGTGCGTATAAGAGTCATGTTTCAGTCAATGTACTCTTTTTGTGCGTATAAGAGTCACTAAAAGATAGATATTTTTCCAGTTTGGGACATTAAGCGAACTTTTTGTACAATTTGCGACATTAAATGGACTTGTTCCTAAAAGTTCTTGTCTCTTAGGCTTTATAAAGCAAAGTTGAAAATTTTTGGACAAAAGCATAAAACAACAACCTGACCCGACTCATTTTAACTTGCTCCAAAATCTAATTAATCCAAACCCATTTTAAGCATTTGACCTACCTGCTTGACCCACCCAATTTGCCACCTCTCTAACCAACCAAACCCATCCCGGCCAATTGCATGTTTTTACCCAAACCCACTTTGACCTGTAAACCACCCACCCATCCAATCCCACCATTTTGCTACCTCTAAGTTTAATATTTTAATGTCAACACAGTGATTTGAAAGAGCATTCACCATCTCAAAGCAATCTTGATGGGTGTTGTAAGGCAGGAAGTAAAAACATCAGCAGGAAACTCACGACTTTGTGGTAAAGTCTCATGTGCTTCACAAGCTGCGAGTAGTATACAGTCGCGTGGGGAAGTTCCTGAAGAACTCGATGGAGTCCAATCCTGGAGCTATATATTTGGTCTAATTATATATTTTGTCTAAGACTAAGAAAAGATTAATGATATCAAAAATTCAAAATGTCAAAAGTTAATAAAATTGTTATACCTCAATGAAGGCATTAACTATCATCCCTGCAGCTGAACAGTCAAAAACATATATTGATGGAGTCTTCAACCATGAATCGAGGTCACTGATAGGCAAAGGAATATACTGTGTATAACTCTACAAAATTAAAAAAAAAAATTAGTCTAGCAATATTAATTTTAACTAAGGCATGAAAAAATTCCCAAGAGAAAAATATACATTACCCTGTTAAAAAACCAGATTTCACCATTGGCAGTTGGCTTAGGTACACCATGGCCATTATAATGAAATAAAACCCTTTCAGATTTTGCATATTTTCGACATGTGGTACATAGTTTCTTCACTTCTTCTACAGTGGGATCTAACTGAATCTTGTATTTGGCCTGTTTCCAATTTCCATTAAGTTCAAATGATACTAGTATAGAAATTTGTGAGTGTTGAATGGTTCAATGAAGCAATAATCTGTCACCTTAGGTTGCCACCTTTCATACTGAAAACTCAATGTTTTCCCGATAGTTTCAAGTGCTTTTTGTGGTGCCATGGAGAATGGGTCTGAAACCAAATAGATTGAACAATGACATGTGGTAAGACACTTTCAAAATTTTAAACACATTATAAAACCAAAAAGAAGGGCTATGATTAGGATGTCTAAGGACAACTTATATAATTGAATTGAACTATCTGCAGCACTATATAGCTGAAGAAAAAAAAACTCAAAAGTTTTGAAGAAAAAACATATGAAAATAGGTGTTCCAAATGCAGAAATGAAATCAAATAATGAATAACATTTAAGACTAATACAAGAAGGAAACATGAACATCATAATATACCTATCCAGCACTCCATTCGGGCACAAGGTGAAATCTTTATAACATCAGGTGGGTCCACGCTAATATTCAAGCATAGAACAAGCGCTACACATCCTGTTTTCATCTGCAGTTCAGAAAAAGAATTTAAAACCAGAAAAGTAAATAAATAAGGCACGTAATTTTGATGAAAACTTTACTAGCTGAAGAGATTGGCTGTTTTAGGGAAACCTCTTATTATTTCCATCAAAAGTTTAATATAACATTAAATAACTGTAAGCTTTATCAGCTAATATTGCAACTGCTTCAGGATTTCTACTTTATTACTATATATAATCAAAGTCATACTGATTTACAAGCATATCATATTCTAGGAATCTAGGATTATTTGTGCGAAAACATGCATATAGAAAATTGCACAATTCTAGTGTTGTTTAAACCTTAAGAGGCAATACTGCCTTTGCTTTAAGGAACTGCAAGACATTAGAGTTGTACGTGTATTTTGATACATCTATATTCTAGGTAGATATTACATAATCTAGAATTAGAGTAAATCCTAGAGCAATGACTTAAAAAATATAGTAACTAAACTGCCAGTAAGAAAATAACAACTTGCCAACTACATAAAATACTTTCACAATTTTAGCAAAACCACAGTATATCTCTTCTAATCTAGATCTTCACCAATGTGTAAGTGTAACCTACATTATATCAGCTATAACCAGGCTAATTCCTCAAAGAACTTTCAAAACAAGTACGCGTATCCATTTTTAGTTCAGAACCCTTTAGAAAAAAAGTTAATTCATTATTGCAATATTGCACTTCTATAACACCTACAAATTACTATCTTCTTCCTCTCCGGCAACTATAGTCTTTTCTACCATGCTTGGAATTACTGAAATGAGCTAAAAGAACTAAAAGGCATTCGCACCAAAAAGTCACATGTTTGTTACTTCTCATTCTACCCCCCAGTGTAACAACTAATAATATGAACACAACTAATCTTATGATCACATGAGTACACACTCATTGCAAGTATCAAAAGAATAAGATTTCTGTTATCGAACATTTAAATTGAACATTTCAGCCTTAGCCCATAGAATCACCATCATTACAGCAGCAGCACCAGGAAAAACTTGCTCGGATAAGCATTACAAAGACAGAATCTTCAACAAATATCTAAACAGACAACTATATAATCATGGGAATCCTAGCTAACAAAATGAAACGACTTTTGCCTATATCCAACACTAATAGCATACATAACCATTGACACAAATAACCCGGGTTTGGGAACTACAGTATATCTGGCAAACAAACACATATGTATAGCAGAAAAGTAACTCCTAAGCAACCCAAAAACTAACAAATTACCCGGTCTTTAGGCCGCCATTTCGAGACCAACCCGCTTTCAGCCGGACCAGAGGCGGTGCACGCCTCAAACGCATCATGTCGAAGCTCAGTCAAAACAACATTTTGCGGCAAATAGGCCATACTAGTAGCTGGAATCCCACTAACCACCGCATTACCATTCCCACCTCCACCACTAGTACTACTACCAACAGTCTCCGAATCCTCCCTATCCATATTACTAAGATTCTCCCGACTCTGCGCTCCAGCTACCGAATCAGAAGAAGAATCCCTCCCCCTATTAACATCCACCACAACATCATGAACAACAACCGTGTGATTCAAATCCGAATGGTGCGAATTCGAGTACCGATCGAGGTGACTAGACACCGCGGCCACCATTGACGCCTGCGACCGTGAAAACCTAGACTCCATCAAATCTCCCAATGCCATTCAAATCGAAAGCCAACAACCAAACCCTGAGCCCTAGATACAACCAACCAACAAACAAACAAACCAACAAACCAGCAAACAAGCAAACAAACAAACCGACCGTTGAAATTGAAACGGCGAATCGCTAATCGACGAAGCCGCTAAACCAGCGGCGCATGGAGATTCTTCTGATGAAAGAGAGGGGATTATCCAGCTTCTTCCAAAACCCTAGGATGGTGGATGATTAGATGTGAATCGATTGTGCGATTGGAAACCCTAAGTGATGAGATGATGAAACCCTAGAGGAGAAGAAGAAGAAGAAGAATAAGCAGGTGATTGACGATGGGGGGTGTGGAGGCGCATGTACAGTAGTGGGGCTGAACACAGGAAAGAGAAAGAGATGGTGGATTTTCTAGACTTATAATATTTGATGAAAAGCTTTTTATAGGAAATAGGAACATACAACCCTTCAATTCATATAACATCACATGCTAAATTAATCTAATCACTTGGCATATGATCCATAGCAAGAATCATACCCGATAAATCTCACTCATAATAATTTTGTTAGTAGGATCGAGGAAAGGTAAGATGTAGGGAGGTTGTTTCCAAAGCAACCATCGGTTTTAAAAACAGACTTACACAAAATGCATAGTAAAAATATAAGATGCTAGCAAGCCTAGCATGGTAGTGACATATTAGAATGAGGATATATAACACACATTATAGGCTCACAAAAAAATATGAACAAGTATATACAACTATAGAAAAGCTAAGCTTTTGATGTTAAAATCTAGACATGCATTGTTCTCCTAGAAGTCTTTTAACTTTAAACATATGTCTTTGTGAACTCATATACTGACAAATCACACGTATACATCTCAAAGGCGTGGTGGAAAATATGATTGGTTTGTTTCTCACCATAGAGTCATTCTAAAGCACACAAAAAAAATTTGTAAATATTGCATAAAACAGTTATAATACACTGTTTAATTACCATGTCTATTGATATAGATATAGATATATAATAATGAATATGGTATTATTTAGCAGAAAGTCTTAAGGGAGAGGGTTTCAATAATTTAAACATATCTGTTAATGAGCAAAGACAAAAGAGGTAACAAGTATATTCAGTTACAATCTAAAAAACAATATAATATAATAAAGATGTATTTTAGAGTTAGATTAGGTTTAGATTGTGTGAACTAGAATGAATATGTGTTTTCTTGAAAACACTTAATTGGCTAATTATTATGTATGAGTCAAAGAACGAAATAAATGAAGTGTCTTGTATGTTTTTTCCAGCATGTTTAAATATAGAAAGCAATTAGTGCATTAAATGTCAGTAAACCGACTTAATGAGGGTTTATTTATTCGATTTTTGTTTTCACCTGATTAATAATTTAAAAAAGTTGCATTAATAAATGAAATTACACTACTTGGAAGTGAGAAAATCAGAAAAAATTTAGCGTAAAGCTTTTGTCAAACATGAAAATAAGAAGTTTATAATGTAATTGTGGAGAATTTTAGATTCGTGAAACATAAAAAAATAAGTTTACAATAAATGATTATGATGTTATATTATAATCATAATTATAATTATAATTATAATTATAATTATAATTATGGTAATATGATGTTTATATAAAAAATCTAAATAAATATGACTTCATTGTTTCATCAAATAGACCATAAACTAAGAAATCTATTGAGTTTATTGAATGTCTACAACTTTATCATAGACTACCATATGTTTTTCAATATGCTTGATGATATCATGATGTGGTTTCAATATACGTCATTTTTGTTTGAGAAATATCAACGTCATTAATATGTGATAAATTGGTAAAATACAATATTTGTTGCCAAATTGATGTTTACTTCTCAATTATGTGTGTGGTGATTCAAATATTTTATATATTAGGCGATGGATTTACTAAATTTAGATTATGTGATATGATATAATGGTTATTAGAGATTTAATTTTATCAAGAATTTATATACAATTTAAAGTGACGTGAACTGTTTCTAAAAATCTTATATCAAGAATTTTATTATGATTGCATGTTTGTTTCACATGACATGATGTTATTGGAACTCGTGTTTGTTTAATTCCTTTTCTTCTTTTGCTTCCATCGATTTTTTTAAGAATATTAAGCCACATTAAGCAACGAAAGAATCTTCAAGCCTAACAATAAGTTACGTGCCACATCCCTAAACCAACATAGGTTCGAGCCTTGCAACCCTCCCCCCAACCCCCAACACGTGCGTTTTTCCTTTCTTTTTTACCTTCACCGATATTTTTGTGCTTTTAAGAATATTATATGGATTAATCATTAAAAAAATTCGCTAGCCCAGCGGTAAGTCATGTAACGCATTTACCAATCAACTCGGGGCTTGAATCTCCCCGGCGCACCCACCCACCCACATGTGAGATTATATATATATATATATATATATATATATATATATATATATATATATATATATATATATATATATATATATATATATATATATATTATTTTTTTCCATATTTTTTAGTTTTTTTAATTATTTTTTGTTTGTCTAATGTTTTATTGACCACCTATTGATTTGATTCCGTTTTTTATTCTAATTTATTTTTCTATTTGTTTAGGGTTTAAGATTTAAGAACAATAACATATTATTTTTATGTTATTTTAAAGTTTAAGTTCTTAACAACTCTACTGTATCAATGTTAAAATTATTAAAATTGGTGCCTGTAATGCGGGATTATAGTACTAGTTTTATTAATTACTAGCATTACTAGCATTATAGAAAAAGATTGTCACATGCATTTAGTGTTTAACATGTTAAACCAATAAAAGAGCCCTACAAAAGGACTAAAAAAAAGAGAAATTAGAAAATAAATTTTAGTCAATGAAAGAAAGCAAACGAAAAGACAGAAAAATAATACCCAAACCAAGGTTCAAACTTGAGTTGTTGGTGTGTGAGGCTGGCGCACTTATCACCAAACCAAAGGATAAATTACGTCAGCTTATTTAGCCAAATTACCTTTAGACACTTATGAAGAGATTCAGAGCATGCTGCAAAATAACAAATAAAAAATAAAAAATAAAATTTGTACCGATCGCAAAATGCCATGTGATAATGCCACCCAAATTAACCAATGTTAATTTAGAACCGTAGACCTTTTTCTTGAAATGTATATTATTATAGAAACTCTTGGTTGGATTGTTATTGGTTGTGGACCCTTGCAAATTATGGTCAAACTAGAAATTCAGCCCCCGCGATACGGTGCTTTAATAACTTTATTAAATGTGTTCTAACAATTAACTTCGTTACGTGTGTTATGACGGTGACATTAAAGCGATTAAGTACTTAGAGAAATGTGTGAAATTACAAAGGTTTGATATTGATAGAAAAACGTATTATACCTCGCATATTGGTACGTAAAGGAACGTGTGAAGTTGTGGTGATTTGATATAGATAAAAGAAGAATATTATGTATAGCACTACCACAAACCTTATGTTTGGTTACAGAAAACAACATATTTAACGTGACAAAGGTCAGTGGCTTTTTATTGCCACTGACCTTTGTTTTTAAGGTATAGTAATATGACTTGCACTTCAAGCTGGTAAATGTCTTAAGACAATTATGTTGCCATTGAAGGCTTCATATGAAGGTCTTTGTAGATGCGCATAGGGTGATGTTTCTATTAATGGTCCACGCCTTTTGTTTTCATCGAGTCTTTTGAATTAGAAGTTAGTTTTTTTGGCCGGTTATCACATGATTAGCTATAATATTAGGGTGTATCTAGGGCAATAGCATTTGGGTGTTGTTTGAAGGTTATGGTGTTCATCCTAATTTTATTCTATGTATTAAATCCAGTAGCCTATTGATTTTTTTTATCTCTATTTAAGAAAAAGAACTACATGATTCCGAATGAGAAGATTTTGATTCCAATGAAAACTTCTTACATCTATCATATAATCCTCGTTCGCTTTATGTTCTATAATCATTAGGCATTTTCGAGACAACGCATTTTGATGTAAACATAATGCTTTTCGTCCGACGTCAATAACTTGTTTACCTTGTATCATTTCTACTTTTGCATCAAGTAGGGATTACACAAAAACAACCATGAAGTGAAAGTTGTCAAGTAATAACTTTACAAGAGATAGAAACATGCGTGGCTCGAGGCTATGTCATAATAAACGAGAAATACATATAACTATCGGCTCAATATATAGAGCATACAATAAGAATCATTTTGTTTTCGAGGTCGAAAGTATAGTGCTATTATTTTGCGAGCACTTTTACTATTGTAGAAACGATGAGGTGTTGGCTTTTCATACAATAGGAAACCATTAGAGCTGGTTACTTATACGACCCGCTTCATACTGTATTCAAAGCTTTGACATTGCATGATCCATAACGTCGACAAGAAAATCTACAAAACAATAAAGGCAAAAATTTTAAAAATAATTTTTAAATAAAATTTACTAAAAACATCATAAGTTAAATGTAAACACACCTGCATCTTGTTTGTTGAAGCACAACGGTGGAGTGATTCTAAACACATTACCATAAAATCCACCTTTGCCGATCAACACCCCCAAATCTTTCATATTGTCCATCACTTCCAGTACTTCTGTGTTTGCCGGAGTTTTTGATCTCCGATCGGTGACAAGTTCCACGCCAAGTATCATCCCTCTTCCTCGTACGTCTCCGATAACTTTCATACACCAAAGATTTAACATATTAACAAAACGAGTTTAAACTCCAGCCAACTATGGTTTATCACAATTTTACATAATTTAAACATGATCTACATCGCGATTCATCGACCATGAAAGTCAAAGTAAACACTAAGAAAGGCGAAACCAATGTTTTCATAACCAATCTGAACATCAAATCCACTGCCTGATGGTCCACTGGCTGATTGATTTCAAAACCCAAAAAGATTAAAATATATATGACCAAATTTTAAAAATACATAAACCAATTTTATCATTTGACCTGAATTTGCAATGTTAATATAACATAAAGTCTGAAATAGATAAAGTGAACGAGACACTTACTTTCGTGTTTATCTTTAAGGCCACAAAGACGTTCCTTTAAGTAAGATCCAACAACGTGTGCATTCTCTTGAAGTTTTTCCCTCTCAATAACTTTGAGAACAGCATGACCAGCAGCTGTACTAACCGGATTTCCTCCAAACGTATTGAAGTAATTTCTACGCGTTAAAACCTTTGCAATCTCCGGGGTAGTCACTACCGCGCCAAGGGGAATCCCGTTCCCAATACCCTATGAGAAAACATCATAAGTGTTTTATGTTTAAAGTGTTTTAGGTCAACTCAATCAGACTGTCAAACTGACCAACTCATTTTATTATATATTTACAAAATACCTTTGCCATTGTGACTATATCAGGCACGATGTCATGGTTTTGAAATCCCCAAAAGTTGCTTCCGGTTCGAGCAAATCCACACTGAACCTCGTCAGCGATCATGAGCCCTCCGGCTTTCTTTATGGTGCTATAAACATTAGGCAAGTAATTCGGGGCCAATTCAACGATTCCTCCAACCCCCTACGATTAGAGTAAACCCTTAAGGATTTGAAATAAATGTATTCAACAAATTGTTGAATGGAAAAACAAGAAAATATAAAGTTTTCAACCTGAATCGCTTCAAAAATAAAACCAGCAACTTGACCCGAAGTTCCGAATCGAATCATATCTTCAACATCTTTAGCATACTTTTCTCCATCCGACCCGAATGCTCCTCTGTAAGGATCCGGATTTTGCGTGTGGTGCACACCACTCTAGCATATCATAACATAACAGAGGTATATAAAAACCTTTTAAAGAAATTATGATTATGATTATGATTATCGTATAAATAAGGATACTAAAGACTTTAATTACCTGCACAACATTGAATTTCCAGTTACACATTGCAGTAGCCCCCATCGTCCCAGCTGCGTTACCATGATACGCGTTCCTCAACGATATAACATCTTGACACCCTGTGTACAACCTCGCGATCATCATCGCTAACTCGTTCGCCTCAGTACCCGAATTAGTAAAAAACACAACCTACCAAGAACACAACCGAAAAGGTCCATCACACGTTAATAGTCATAAACATCAAATCACATCCACTACATCTATAGAGGTGACAGTTTAGAGCAATTTATAAATGAACGACATATGATAAAGAGCAAACGAATTAGAACCTTGAGATCCCCGGGCATCTTTGATGCGAGGGCTTCAGCGAAATCGGCAATGGCGTGGTTGAGATAGAGGATGGTGGAGTGTTGTATGTTGTTGGTTTGGTTCACAATGGCTTGAACCACATCAGGGTGACAATGACCACAATTTACTGTTGCAATTCCTCCAAATCCATCGAGGTATCTTCGCCCATTTTCATCAAATAAATATTGCATCTTCCCATGAACAATATTCAACTGTTTTTTCACAAATACAAAACAAGTATAATATTAACTAATCCATATTTAAATTATTATTAAACTAGTTTGATATATTTCTAAGCACAAAACTACAAGAACCACATACACATTTATACATATTGTTTTGAATTTACACATAAACAAGTTTTGAACCAAATCACTCTCCCACTAATGTTATTGTCTATCATACCTCACGCAACATGTAAGTATACAGTTAGTGGTGCTAAATAAATTAACTCGACATGAACATGAAAATTTGACATATATCATAAATCGCGTAAGATGTGAATCCAAATACAACACAAAGATCTGTGTGTTAACACAAACACGACATGTTTAATCTAATTTTTTCGTTTATATTACCCTGCTCACATCCTACTAATTGAGTGGACTGGTCTAGGTATGTTCGTTTACATACTAATAGTCTAAAATAACAAATTTACAACAAAATATACAAATGCATATAAACAACATTTTTTATTTTATAAAAGCTATTGTCAATTTTACTTTAATATTTAAGTGTTAACATAACTAACCATATTAAGTTATGAGATTAAAACAAATAAATAAAAAGTAAGAACTATAAACAGATTCGGAACATGTGAGTGTTTAACCTAAAACTTATATAGATTAAACCTAATTTCATGTTATATTTGTTTCATAAGTATATATATGCCTCTATCAACTCAGTGTGTACATTTTATATCAAGTACCGATACCAATACCAATGAAAAAAAACAGTACTGGCACTTGATCTTAACTAATTACGGTATCGGTACCGCAAATACTTCTCTCAACCGTTTCAATATACCTTTTGGGACGTTTTGATTGTTTTATATTTCAAATTCAAGATTACGAATGATTTCATACAATGTTTTTGTTTAATATTACGAATAAATTCGATCCGATTTTAAAGACATTTTCATATTTGGTACCAACTGATAGATTCGATACGGTATCGGTATTTTCGGTATTTTTGGTATACGATCATCATTATCGCACATAACACAGAGACTCACCGGTTTCTTGTAGAAGCAGAACATCGAAGGACTCAGAAACTCCTTCCGCTTACTTAAAATCTCCTCCGCGGTGGGCCCGGTGTACCGCGGTGGCGAGTAATCGAACCGCGGCATCACCGGGACACCGTGATCTTCATTCTTCGATACGGACACCGCTTGTTCAGAGAAACATCGACTACGACACCGTGAGAAACGATCTTTCGCCGATCGCAATCTCGAAGTTGCCGACACTAGCCTCTGCATCTCCGGTGATCTTGATGTTCACCGAACAAACTTCACGAGATTGAAGAAGATGAGTTGATAGGAGAATCAAACAAAAGGGATACTGAGGGATCACGCCTCTGTTATTATTATTATTTATGATATGATATGATTCATAGGATTTATAACAAGAAGTTGCGTTATAATAAGGTTTTCTACATGTACATTTTGTATTTTTATAATAATGTAAACACGTCACTGGTAATTATCTGAATTATGGAATTATGGAATTTTCTAGAAAATGATCGACAATTATTTAGCATGGTATGGGTATAGGCAATGAGTGACGGGGACCGACGAATACAAACATAAAAAACACATTGGATATGATATAATAATATTATACTATCGTTACAAATCGGTCGGTTATCTGTTGGTGAGGTGAAGGTCTATAGACATAGAAAAATCCGACGTGGTATGTTTAACGACAAATTAGTGATTACCGACAAAGATAGATTCCTTAGATACTCTTATGATATAATAATATTATAATTTCGTTACAAATCGGTCGATTATTCGTTGATGAGTTGAAGGTCCGTCGAAAAACTAGACGTGATATGCTTAACTACAAAATACTGACAAAGATTTAATGACGGATTGCTGATAGTTGTCATTTTAATTACTCTTATGATGGATGTTCCATAAAAAATGCAATACATCTTTTTTGTTTTTTATGTTTTGTTCTATTTATGAACAAAATATAGTCTTGTACGTTGAAAATACTTTACAATAATATCTATTACATTTATTTCAAACTTAATTCTTAATTCACAAAATAAAACTTATACATTGGAACCTAATACACAAATGGAAACCTAATACGCAATTGGAATCAAGAAAGTACAACCTAATACGCAAATTGGAATATAGAATGTGAAACCTAAACTTTGTAAGGATTATCTCTTGGTTTGTTTACACATAATAATAAATATAAAAGTGTACTATTATATTTATATATATATAGATAGATAACATCAATAAGATGGTGAAGTTGATATACCAACTCATTTAAAATTTTAGTTTGAACCAAGGGTTTAACCCTCATGACCCTAAGAGAGAGTTATTCCAACTAACCTCGTGTTTGACTGCTTGCTTAAATCTACCGGTTTAAAACACTGAACCGAACCGACAAAAGGGTTCTTTCTTTGTCCAACATGCTGGAGCGGTCCGGTCATCAAAACATTGTTGAAAATACAAACTTAAAATGGTTTGTGACATTTATAATGTTCTAAGATAATTACAATACAAAATCATGATAGTTTAATTATTTTAAGCAAATTTCAACAACTCAATACATGTACCAACCAAACTTATTTCAAATCTTAATTATTATTTTCTTCTTTTTTCCTTTTCCATAACATATACAAACCCATTACACCCAAACACACAAAAAGAACAATTCCATCAACAACAACAATTAAAATCAATACCCATTTCTTCAATCCATTCCCATTCTTCTCACCCTTTAAAACCTTAACCATAAAACTCATTTCTACACCAACATTATTAACCTCTTTCATTCCCCTTATCTCCCCATACAAATAACACTCCTTATATTCACTTATAAACAATGCACCCACACATGTACAATCCTCTATACACGAACCCGCACACGATTCCTTTGTCGCGTTAACGATCTTCTTGTTTTCGTCTCTCAAAACGCTCATAGCGTATCGTATCTCCTTCATTTTGCCCCTTGAACTTTCACAAAAGTTACCCGGAGACCCCTTGATTTTCAAAATTGAACATGTGTTGGCAAAAGTACAAATCTCATCCGCTTTGCAAAAACTCGGTTGATCACATTTGTTCCTTAGAGCTTGGAACGAGGCTTTGAATTTGCGTGTTGTGGTTGAGTAGTAGTAAAATCCTAAGTTCCCCGTTGTATTCTCAATCGCTAAAAATCTTAAAGTTTTGAGTCTTTTTGATGGAATCTGGGCGATCTTGTGGCTTTTATCGTTGAGTAACTGCAACCCGTTTGTCGCCAAGCGAATAAATGATATGTTTTCGGATTTCTTGGGGTTGAATTCCCAATATGAGTACTTAAACTGGCCCGAATTTAAGTAAAGTGCGAGTTTTTCACGATGAATTTCGAATGAATAGTTTGAATTTGAATTTGTAGAGAGGGAAGTGAGCTTTGTTTTGGCATTTAATCTTTGTCCCCATAGCATTACATTTGTGGGAAAATGAAAGCTTTGCCATTTGATGATGTTAAATTCATCCACAAGAACAAGATTTCCGGTGTTTGATAATTGCAGCCTCTGAAACATGCATAAACAACTTGTACTTAAGAGCTTTTATTTGCAACAATCTAAATACATATCACGCGTCAATGACGTGCAAGTCATCAATGCATGCTAGAAAATCAAAAAAACTATTAAATTTTCACCACATAAGATCATAAACGTTATACTAGACACATACATAAAAAAAGAAACCCAAAATACAATCAACTAGTATCTGATGAATATGAGACATGGTTTATAATCAGATACGAGATTCAAATTTTCAAAGTTCATCTCGTACCCGACCTATCACATCGGTGTAAAGAACCCGATATTAGTTTGAACCAATTTAAAAGCTCCTTGCATCCAACGAGTACTTGTACTATGAGTAGCCTAGTGCATGCTTCTATGACTTGTATGGTACAAGTTACCAATGCATATTCAAGGACAAGTACTCTTTAACGTATTTCCTATTTCATTTTATGAGTCTTTTCAACTAAATCTTTACTTAGGAGCTTGTACATTAGATGATTGATGCACACATCAAATACTTGTACAATGAGATGCATAATCAATGGCTTGTACTGTACAAGCCACCAATGCATTTCATTATCAATCGAGCCCGGCCCGGCCTAACCCAGCCCATCAAATTCTATATCCAACCCCACCCGACCTATTTTGACCCGAATCTTCAAAAATGCACAACAAGAGACCAACATTACCTTTATACCTTGGCCATAGGTCGCGGTTCGCCATCCTATTTGGTCATCGTGGCCCGTCAACCGCAAGTCCCCGTCCCAAGTGAGACTAATCACACATTTCTCCGAGGTAAAAAATCGCGACAAATGTGACGAGCTCCAAACCTTAAAATCCCCAAGAAAAACATCAAAAGAACAAACATACTTTCCCTCAACGGCTTCAACCGTGAGCCCGGCCCGAAAGCTAGGGACGGGTTGACTAGTCTCGAGTACAAACGCTGGTGTAACGTACCCATTCATGTATAGACCGGGTATAACAAGGGTGATTTCGGCTCCGAGTTGAAGGCTATCAGTGGTGCAATGGCCATGAAAGTGAGTTGAGAAATGAATGAGTAATGCAAGTGAGAAAAGTATGTTCATGAGAGAAACAATTTGAAGTGTGTTTTCACATAGTTAGTGTGTGTTTGATCAGTGTGTTGAGGTTCAGAATTGACCCAATGGGAGAAAAAAGAAGGTATGATTGTGTTGTTATCCCACTCCATAAAAGGGGGCATCATGCTTACTTTGGACATTTAATTGTGGATATATCATGATATATAAATCAAGTTACAAGCATAATGCACCCTTAAAATTTCGATAAACTTAATATATCATGGTATATTATGCATATGAACAAGGCATTCTTATAAATTACATGTAAAGATTATAACTTAAGACAAAAGTAGTATTATATTAAAAAATTATCCGTTACTCTTGAGTAAAAAGTAACAATGACAGGATGAAACTAAATTGTTCTCTCTTTTGTTATTATAGTACATTCTAAAAATGTATCTTTCTATTTTATGCATCAAACTATTATATATGACACTAGCTTTAGTAAACCCGTGTATTACACGGGTTGAATAAATAAAATATTGATATAATAAATTTATTAATTATAAAATGATATTTTAAAATAGGATATGATTGAAATTGCGTATCAGAAATGACTATAAATAATAAAACAGTGATATCAATTTTTTAAATTTTTTTAAAAAATAAATATTTCATTCTAAAACAAACCGTATAAGAATGTTATTTTTATAAAAACTTCTTATAAAAATAATAAAACAGTGATATCAACTTTTTAAATTTTTTTAAAATATCATATATTTTAAGATATGATGTTACTTTTTGTTTTAAAAAATTTGACTTATTAAAAGTATCAATTTATTTAGAAATAACCTTAATAAATAAATTTCTTTCTTACTTTATTATATATTAAAATGTATTAAAATAATTTTATTAGTAATTAAGGTAATTATTTAATAGGAGAGAGAGGCGGGAAATAATTGATGAGAATGATTGTGGTGTTGACACGTGGCACCCACATTTACCCTTTTATTAGAGTAGTAAGATAAGATAAGATATATCATACACTAAAGAATTATTGTACATTAATTACAAAAATACCCCAACTTGTCATATGATTGCAAAAGTGTGAGTGGGATGTGATGCAACCCCTTCGAATGAAAATGTGTAATGCTCCACTACTTGTTATAAGAGTAGTTGCTGACATACTTATGATGTTAAGGTGACGTACGGAATATTATAATTGGAAGTGACTTGATAGATAGTCCCTCAAGCTACAATAATTAGTCATTTTAATCTTGATCTAAATGCGAATGTGTGTCATGACTTTACGAGTGTTAGGTAATGTCATACACCGTAACTTAATGGTATCCGATAATATATGATATTGAGATTAACCATCTTCGAGTTATTAAAAAGATTATCTTATAATAAATAAAGTATTGTATTCAGTTTTAACATATGATCAATATATTACTTTTTGTTCGACTATAGAGTAAACAAGAGATTACATTATAGCCACATGTCATGAAAAAGTAGATACATTAAGATTAAATAGTTTGTAGGGCTTTATATAAACATTTATCATTTGTGTGGCCATATAAATAGCCTTTTCAATTGCACAAAAAGAAAATGAACCCAATAATGTAGTTGTATCAACTAAAGTTGTTAATTAGGTTCCTTGAATGGATTCCTACATGGAATGGCATTCATCACATTTGTATATTATATTCTAAGTACTATGAACAACCACTTTAGCAATGATGTTTAATGGCTTATTATATTGTAGCAATAACTTTGAATAAGGGTCTTCTGAGTAATTTGAAATAGCATGTGAGTAGATATGTATTTTAGTAAGTTAAGTAACTAGTGTATTTTAGTAAGCTAAGTAACTAGTGTCAAATCTAGAAAAAGTTTTGTAGGGATAATGAATTGAGGTATTTTGTGTTTTGGGTCACCAAACCTAATTAATTTTGACATTTTTATAAATAATCATTGTCCTTCAAAAGGTTAAAAACATAAATTTGTTTTTAAAAGTTTAACATGTTAAAAGTATTTTAAGTTGTTTCAGCTTAAATCCAAGATAATGAAACAAAGTTCTCTAAATACACTAAACTTTCTAGTCATCTAACCAATAAATAGGGTAGCATATTTTCTTTCTCTAGTTCTTCTGTTGCAAAGCCCATAATTTTCGAAGTTGAGTAACACTAAATCAAGTAATACAATTTAAGGTAAACGGTAATAAGACACGGGTCAAACAACTAAAATTATCGGTTTCGATAATATCTAAATTGCAATAGTGTCTCCTAAGATAATATTGGACTTAAAACCCTTATGTGGGAGAGTCTAGGGGTGATTATTGATTTATTGATTAACTGATTATTTAATCCATAGTTTGGAACTTTTGATATTATATTATTATTCTAGCATAATTGAAAACAACTTTGACTCGCGTAATGCTAAATCTCATAGGTCATGTTGGGCTTTATGATTTGCTTCACTTATGGGCTTTTAAAGCCCATTCTCCTGACATAATCAACAACATAAATAAGTAAAGTTTTGTATAAAGATGAAAACCTATAGTTTTATATTACCTAGAATGTTTTAAATTAAACGAAAAGGTTAATAAAGATATAATTATCTTAATAGAAGCTACAGTATTGTACCATTTTTTATTTAAAAAATATAATTTTTAATATATTTTAACGAATGACAATAGTAGTTATTTTAACTGGCATTTTTAACAATATTCACTAAGTCGGGTTGGAGCTTCGGATGGTTCTTCTCTACTCTATAGATCAAACGAAGCAAACTAATTTTCTTTTGAACCAAGCCATAATCAAAATTTTCAGTTGGTTGTGCATTCATCCTGAATTTTAATATTAATTCTTATTGCTAAACAATATTTAGAAGTAATATACAAAGTTAGTAAAGCAAAACTATATAAAGTTACCAAAACTAGTATTATGATATTATAAGTATAATTACTTGTTTATACATAAAATCAAAACGTAAACCAAGTCTTGCAATTTTAAAAATAAAGTTAGAATTGTATCTATTTATGTGCAACTTCATAATGCTATCTAAAATAATATAATTGTTCAAATGTGTAATACTATCAAGAAGTATATAAAATAATATGAAATATATAATATGACATTATGACTAACAAGTATAGTCTTGGGTTAATCAAACAAGTCTTGCAATTCCGTTGGCTTGAAATACAAGTCTTATACTTTTCTTATTTATATTGAATATTTCAACAAGATTGTCTCTTTGGGTTGGTTTCTTTAGTGTTTGATTTGGTGTAGTCTTGGTTGTTTTTAGAGGTGTTATTTTTTAATGATTAATTATTTACACCTTTTATTACTACTCTTAGATCTATATTAATGTTTATCATAAAATTAAAATCTCAACCACTTGAAAATAATCAATTTTAATATACACCTTGATACCATCAGACTACAAATCCTTTGTCCTTTATCTTTTGTATTTTTGGTGTTTTACATCCTCTAAACGATCATGTCCTTTTGTCCTTATACTATTGTTAGTTCCCTATACTCCGGCAAGCTCTAGTTGGGGCGGTGAAGTCCGAAAGAACAATAATTAAATGTATTAGATAGTACGTGGTAGCGTACGTACTCGTATACCACAAAACAATGGTCTCTAACTTTATACACCATCCATCACACCATAACTTGGACAATTCAACACGTCACAACATTACATCACAAAACATTACCGCAACAGTATCAACATTAGTGAGGAATGACTAGAGGCCAACTTCTTAACCCTTGTAATATTCTCCTCAAGGAGAAATGTATTCATGCCCTACGTTACTCTCTCCTTAGAGAACTCATATTTATTCTCAATTATTCTCATGTCGACATATCATATATATTTATTACTATAAGTAAGATAGAACAATAGTCTCATTTGTTGTATCTTATCAATATATTTTCCAAGTTTAAGCATGGCATATTCTTTTTGGTTATCAACCAATATGGGTTTTTCTATTATAAACCAATTCAAATAATAACAATTTATTTTGAACCTTATGTATAACTTAAGGGATTATAACTCCCACCAAACCTTACGTATTCTTAATTGGACTAGGTAATCGAATTCTTATTATACTAAATTTATAATAAATATTTTAATGTGCCAAAACATACTATGCAATTTGCACATCATTCAAGCATGTTGTACAAGTGGACTATAAAACAAATTATTGACACACACACACACACACACACACACACACACATATATATATATATATATATATATATATATATATATATATATATATATATATATATATATATATATATATATATATATATATATATATATATATATATATATATATATATATATATATATATATATAGAGGAGGGATCCTAAGAAAACCACAAAGTTATGTGAAAACTAGAGAAAACCAATGAAATCGATCACATAACTTGTAAATTTTTTATCACTACCCCTTATATTTGTGTGTGTGTATATATAAACAAGGGTATGGATCAAATGAAAAACCGTAGCATGGTTGTACACATACGTCACATATAGGTTACGTATACGTAACCATTTTCCCTTCGACATAGTGCTACGTATACGTAAAACTCTTCGTTCTCGTATTTATGTTCAACATATATGTAAAAAATGCTTAAATAACCTTTTAACAATTAAAATTTATGTAAAAAAATTTATGAATTATGTAACTGTTTTTCTTGGTTTTCTTTGGTTTTCACATAACTATTGGTTTTCTCAGGAACCATCCCCTATATATATATATATATATATATATATATATATATTTGATGTTCTCAAGTTTGGTTATATGTACACTTTATATTCTGTATCTATTCATTTGTTTTTTTTGGCATACTTACAATCTTTTTATTTATTTTTGTTTTTCTATAATAAATTTCTAGATAATTTTTTTATAAAATTCCGAACTAGCGTTGTGACTTATATCTATATCAATGTTTCAATGTAAATTTCATATACAACAAAGTTGTACATCATAATGCATAAGTCGTCAATGTAAACATGTACAAAGCCGTCAAAGCTTATTCAAGAATTCAATTTTTTACATTTTCTTTTTATTTTCTCTCTCTCCATTTAAAATATGATTTATATTAAAATTTTACGTGCTTGTTTTATCTACGTTAATAAACTGTTCGATTTTTCCCGTTGCAATGTGCCTATATTCATCAGTTTTCCGACTTGAACTTTTTTAACAGTTTTAATATAAAAATTTAATATTATCAACAGTTTTGCCGTAACGCACAAGTTTGTGACATATTCATAATATAAAGTTTTGAATATTATCAATAACATTCTACTTTAGTTATTCTTGCGCGTGAGTTTGTAGGAACGTTTCGCTGTTATTTTTTATCATGGTTTTGCGCTCTTGTCTTAATGCAATTTTTTAATACTAGTTTTATTAACAAATGCCATGATGTACACTTATGGATTCTTCTGTTGTTTTTTCTTCATAAGCTGATTCGGAGGCATTAGAACGTGCCACTTGACAATCCTAAATTTTACATGCAACTTTGGAAAAGTCAACAAAGTTTTAATTATTAAATTTTTATATTTATAAATCGTAATGTATGAGTTGTAAATTATGAACCAAGTCTCCTACATTGTCTAGTGCAAGTGTACTAATACTAAACAAAAATATTCGTCTTTGACCACTTCAAAAACCAATCATTTTTATCACTTGTGTTCCTTATAAATACAACATATAAGATAGCACAACATCATTCAACACAAATAATTAGTACTTATAAAACACTTTTGATCACTAATTATGGCAAAGATGAACATCATAAGCTTCTCATCTCTTCTTGTTTTTCTCATTTTTTCGATTGCCTCGGCATCTTCTTCATACTCGGGTTTGTCATCAAGTTATTACGATCGAGTGTGCCCTCAAGCTCTCCCGACCATCAAACGCGTGGTGGAGGATGCATTGGCCCGAGAACGCCGCATGGGTGCTTCTCTCTTACGTCTTCATTTTCATGATTGTTTTGTTAACGTAAGTATATTCTTAGCAATTTATACTTTTTGATGGTAATAACGCTTTATATATTCAATTGCGTTATTAATGGATGAATGAGGCATTGTAAATATACCTTTTAACTTGTAACAATGTAGCATGTATATAACATTTGACGCTATTGGTCTTGTTTTCTTTTTGTTAACTCTAGTTTTCTATATCGTGTAGGGATGTGATGCTTCAATTCTTTTAGACCAAACATCAACGATAGATAGTGAGAAAAATGCATTGCCGAACGCGAACTCTGCTAGAGGATTTGAGGTTATCGACAAAATCAAGTTTGAGGTCGACAAAGTTTGTCGTCGATCGGTTGTGTCTTGTGCTGACATCTTAACTGTTGCTGCTCGTGATTCTGTTGTTGCGGTACGTAAAACATGTTCTTGTATACCTAGATAAGTAAAAGAGTAATATTATGTTGCAAGAATATACAATGAGACGTTATGGGGACATGTGATTATAAATATTGTGAATAAGTTTATATGCATAACTCGATTTTGACAAATTGATCTTAACATATTTAGATGCATGTAGATATATAAATTATTTAGTATGTTTATAATTATTAGTGTAAAGTGTTACGCTACAAAACCAAGACTTTGAACAACAACTGGGTGGATAATGTTAGTAATCTGTTGGTGATACTCTGACATTAAATTTTTTTTATGTATATGATGTGCAGCTTGGTGGCCCATGGTGGAAAGTTAAGCTCGGAAGACGAGACTCAACCACCGCTAGTCGAACCGCAGCTAACACAAACCTCCCGCCACCATTCTTCGACTTACCCTCCATGATAAAAAGTTTTAAGGACCAAGGGCTCAACGAGAAGGACTTAGTTGTGCTTTCGGGTGCACACACCCTAGGGTTTGCTCAATGTGCAACTTTTAGAGATCGTATTCACAACGAGACTAACATTGATCCACGCTTTGCAAACCAGCTTCGCACCATATGTCCACGAGTCGGGCGCGACTCAAGGCTCGCAACACTTGACCCGACGCCAAGCTCATTTGACACGAAATACTTCACCAACTTGGTGCATAAAAAGGGGCTTTTGAGCTCTGATCAAGCACTATTTAACGGTGGTAAGACGGATAAACTTGTTTTGAAATATAATTGGAACCAAAAAGAGTTCTTTGAGGATTTTGCAAAGTCTATGATTAAAATGGGTGACATAAAACCATTAACGGGAAATAGAGGTCAAATTCGCAACAACTGCAGGAAAGTTAATTCAAATCATTAAGAGTTGATGGTGGTGGTTAAATTGGTTTAAGAAAATCTAATTGTATTATGAATTTTCGGGTTTTGTTTTCATGTATTGTGGTCACGATTAAGATTTGTTGAAAATTGTAAGGTTCCTTATTCTTTTATATTTCACAATAAAATAGTTTGTAATTTGTTTGTCATTGATTATGAGTTATAAGGATTGGTTCTTTTTATATTCCGGTTTAGACTAGTTGGTTGAACTATAGTTGCTTGTAACTTTAATAATATACAAATTGGTTAAAAAGAGTCATAAGAAAATTATAAAATTTAAACAAATTATATGGTTCAATTTGTTTAATATCATGCTAATAATTATTTAATTTAAAATAAAAATTGTATGCTCCAAGGGATGGTCTGTAAGAATAGATAGAATTGAGTATGTGATATCATTAGCCAATGACTGTGATTCTAGAACAAAAGAATTCTACTTAAGTAGAGGATATGATGCAGCACAGGTTGTACTTTCTCTTCCCAGATTCTAATGAGTGAAGTCTTGATGCGTGCATACATGGAAGGAGTAAAAAACTTTAAACGTATCTAAATCCCCTTATATTTTAGGTTGTGTTCATTCAAATCAATTTTCGTATCCTTAATCTTATAACTACACTAAAGATTACTTTTTCTTTTTAATAAAATAATATTTTTTTATAAATGAATCTTTTTTATAAATAATACTTTTTATACATTTATATAAGTTACGACCTAATAAGTTAAAAATATAATTTAAACTAAAAAATATAAGATAAGTATAGCAAAAAATTTTTAATAAAAAGTTGGCCGCCACAACCCACAAGATTGAAACTTGCACCACCATCTAGAGAAAAAACAAAAACACGTAACAGGTTTGTGAGAACACCATTGACCTTACTATTTAAGATATAATAAAAAGTAAAATGATTTTTGTGTCTAACGTTTTGTTAAATTTAACATTTCAAATTTTGCCATTTAAGTCATTGTAGTTTATCAAATGTTGTCATTTGCATCCACTACACTAATTCTGTTAGAATCTTCGTTAAATATGAGGGTTATTTAGTCTTTTTCAACACCCTAATATGAGGATTTTTGTGTCATTTGTATCCACAGCCTATATGTTTTTTTAGTTTTAATTGAATATTATTTGGATAACTAGAGTGTTGAAAAAGACTAAAATATCCTCATATTTAACGGAGATCTTAACGGAGTTAGTGGAATGAATGAAAATGTCAATATTTGGTAAACTACAGTGACTGAAATGGTAAAAAATAGTTTGTGGATTGAAATGAAAATTTTAACAAAACATCAGGGATGAAAATGATATTTACTCTATAATAAATGTATAAACTGTTATTGTGATTTATAAGTGTAAATTATAATCAAATTCCATGTAACAGTTCACTAATTAGAATCGGCTAGCGTCTCATTACGCGTATATGTAGATTATTATATATTATATTATGAAACAGTAATTGAGTCTTCTTTTGATTTCTATTGTTGTTAGTTTTTTGTTTTTAGTTGTTATGATCAGTTGCCACCAAGTGTATCCTACTCATCTAATATTTTAATATCTTTTAAGTTAGATTACTATCCAAAAGTTCTATTTATTAATGCAACTTAATTATCGATATTTTACCTTGTTTAAGTATGACAAATTCTTTGATGGTTTTTGGGATTATTAACCAAGTCAAATAACTATTGGTTTCATATTTTTTAATATGTGTAACCTAACCCATCAAATCTTACGTATTCTCAACTAGAATAGGTAATCGGATTTATATATCCAAATTAATAATCACAATTTCAAAGGACGAAAACGTACTAAACAATTTTCAACACATTAAATGTTGTAATGCTTGTTCATATTTATACAATACAATAAATAAGTTATTTTATGAATTACCACATGTTATGAGCGATAACTAATCAAATTCTACTATAATATTAATGTATTTTAATCATAATTATTCATATAATTTACCATGTTCAAGTATGGCAAATTCTTTGGGTTATCAACAAATATGGTTTATGTTATTAGCGAAAAATGCATTCATACATTATTTTTTTAATCTTATGTATAATTTAAGGGATTTTTCTTGTACTATATTTGAAATTACAGACCCAAATTTACATGTTTTTAAGTTATCTTACTTTGACAAATTCTCATGGGTAATTAAACAATATGATTACGCCAAGTCAAACTCTACTTTTATTTTTATATTTTATACATAACTTATGGGATTATAATACTTACCTACAAAAATAACCATTTAATTACCTATAACACGAAAAAAACTAAAATATAGTGATTTGTGAAAACTGAACAACTCAAATCTTATTCTACGAGTTCTAGAATTATGAACCAAGTCTCCTACATATTTTAGTAACACTAAACATTAGTTTTCGTCTTTGACCATTTCTTAAACCAACCATCTTTAACATTTGGGAACCTTATAAATACAACATAATTTGTGTTATTTTACATATACAAGACCACAAAAACCTTATTACAACACAACGAATTTGTACTAAAAACCCTTTTGGTTGTCAACTATGAAGAGGATGAACATCACAAACTTTTTACCTCTTTTTGTTTCTCTCATTTTTACTATTGTCATCGCATCCTCAGACTCGGATTTGTCATCAGGTTTTTATGATCGGGTGTGCCCTAAAGCGCTCCCGACCATCAAACGTGTGGTGGAGGACGCATTAGCACAAGAACGCCGCATGGGAGCTTCTATATTACGTCTTCATTTTCATGATTGTTTTGTTAATGTAAGTAACATATTTATACCAGCTTATATTTAAGTTAACTTCTAGCAATGTTTACTTCATGTTTTATATCATGTAGGGATGTGATGCTTCGATTCTTTTGGATCAAACGTCAACAATTGATAGTGAAAAAAATGCTGCTCCGAACGCAAACTCTGCTAGAGGATTTGAGGTTATTGACAAAATCAAGCTTGAGGTCGATAAAGTTTGTGGTCGCCCTGTTGTGTCTTGTGCCGATATCTTAACTGTTGCTGCTCGTGATTCTGTCGTTGCGGTAAGTAAATCATGTTAATCGAAACACACAAGAGTGAATTATTAAACTCGTCTCATATTATAGACGTAGTTTAGTAATTATAATATTATAAAGTTGTCTGTTTTTAAATTTGATCTGATGGTAGTCCAGTTCTGAAAGTATTGTTTTAACTAAACAGTAAATCCTTAAATTTGCATGGTTAATATGTAGCTTGGTGGCCCGTGGTGGAAAGTGAAGCTCGGAAGAAGAGACTCAACCACAGCTAGCCAGGCGGCAGCCAACGCTGACATTCCGTCACCATTTATGGACTTACCTGCCTTGATAAAGAACTTCAAGGACCAAGGGCTTGATGAGGACGACTTAGTGGCGCTTTCGGGTGCACACACCCTAGGGTTCGCTCAGTGTAGAACCTTTAGAGCTCGTATTCACAACGACACCAACATTGATCCACGATTCGCAAACCACCTTCGCACCATTTGTCCACAAGTCGGGAGCGATTCAAGGCTCGCGCCACTTGACCCGACACCAAGCTCGTTTGACGTGAAATACTTCACTAGTTTGGTCACCAAAAGGGGGCTTTTGAGATCTGATCAAGCACTATTTAATGGAGGTGAAACTGATGAACTTGTTTCGAAATATAATAGGAAGAAAAATAAGTTCTTTAAGGATTTTGCAAAGTCTATGATTAAAATGGGTGATATAAAGCCATTAACGGGGAATAGAGGTCAAATTCGCAAAAACTGCAGGAAGGTTAATTAAAATATTTTGGGTTGATACGATATAAATAATTTGAATTTTGGGTTTGTTATATTAATATTGTGGTCGTGGTGCTTATATCTTGAAAAAATTGTGGTCGTGTAATCTTTTATTTTTCAACTTAAATTTGTTTGTAATATGTTTTTTTATCAAGTATACATGATTAATTAAGAAATAATATTTGTTCTTTGTGTATGTCAGTTAATTAAGAACTTAAGATTAACTACGCACGTTTAATTATAAATCTATTTTAATAGTTTACATTATTATTCCTTTACTTGTTTTTATTGGTTAGTGGTTACTATTTAATACCATGATCAATAGTTATGTACCTTTTTTAAAGGAATCAAATGATGTGGATTTTACATAAATGGATTATTTCTAAACTAAAGAAGTTATAGATGTAAGTTATTCAGTAATTAAAGACTTGTCGTAATAGATGTTTTGAATCTAAAATTGATGACATTCATATTTGTTTTTATTTCAATTCGGTAAAGCAAAGCTAATGTAATTTTGTTAAACATCATGATTCTTTTGGAACTACAAATTTAATGGAATACCACGCATGCATAAGCTCAATTATTAACGTATAAACACCTCTATATATCTTGTCGATTAGTGAAGAAATAGTAAAGGATAAAGAGTAATTTGATGAAGATGTATCCTACTAATATTTGGATATTTCATCGTCTTAAAGGCGTTTATAAGGTGTTTATTAGTTTTTTTTGTTTGAATATGTGTATTAATAGAAGAGTTGTTTTGATATAGTTAAGGTTATTAATATCGATAAAACAAAGCATGATGACTTAGATTTCTCAATGATATAATCATGATCATATCTATGTTTCTGATTATAAATATTTGTGGGTTCTCGATCTGTATGTATAAATAATGTAAATAATGAAAATTAAAGTTTGAAATACGTTACAAATGAACAAAAATAGTCCACATGATGTACTAGAAATATAAATCATGTGTTTTCCCAAATCGTCCATTTTCTCCCATTCTTTTGTAGAATCGTTTAGTTTAAACACCTCAACGGATTCTCCAAACTCGCCCACAACGACTAGTAAAAGATGCTGATCACAGTTCGATAGAAAGTATTGCGGCGTAGATTTGCAACAACTTGTTGAGGCTTTGTCCACAACATTAACGTCCCAAGAGCAAACTTCATCACCAAGCATGTCTCTAAACGCTTCAATTCTTTCATCCGTACACAACGCATAAACATCCGATCACTGATCGTTAGATGATGAAAATAATACGAAAGAATACCTCCGAAATTCATCGCATATATCCTCCATACTGGTTCATCCCAGACGCGAAGCGGATGTAAACACTCAATCCCGTAAATCCAACCACGATACAATCAGGGGAAGTTGGTGGTGCCGAGAAACATAAGCTCTTTAATTGATAAATCGTGGGATTCGGAATCTCATGAATTAGAAGAAAATGCACATAACCCCCTATACCTGAATTAGAAGAAACTTTGGGCTTGTAGAACACTAACTTCGCGTCATATACGATGACGAATACATCATCTTTGAGGTCTTTCATTTCTTCCCACATCATAGTAGTCATATCCAATCTAAACAGCTTAACGTAACCGGTCCTTGATTTATGATAATAGAACGCGCGTATGAATGCTGAACAATTCAGTACAAGATCCTTTCAAAAAAGGGTAGCATGTGGAGAAACTAGAACAAGGATCGTAACAAGACTCATGAGGGAGTTTCACAAACGGGAGTAAAGTTATCACAACTTCTTTACCAGCTTTAACTACTATGTCAACCTGTATGACGATCATGTCGTAATCTGCATCGAGGTTATACGCATATACCTTACCATTGCAACAAGTGAGACATTCTAGGGTGTGACAAGCAAGTGCGTCGCAGCCTATGCTCGTGAGCTGTTTAGCATATGACATTTCGGTCCATTTTAATCTCTTTGTTTTAAGGTAGTCTAGCCGACAGAAAACAAAAGTGGAACTATTGAATGTTGTGAACAGGAAAACCGAATTACCTTGTTTGTCGTCAGGAGGAGACAACAAACAAAACTCATAAGGAGGTTTTTCTTTAATGATTATTCTTATTCACTTTCCTATTTAAATTTTAAATTCTTCGATCATCTATCACCGCTTAACCTTTCTTCTTCTAAAATATAATTATTATTTTAATATATAAAAACACCAAATCTGTGACTAAAATATATATTTTAGTTAATTTTATTTAAGTTATTATTATTATTATTACAATTATTTTTATAACTATTATAATAATAATTATTATTAACTAGCCTATAAACCTGTGTGATACACGGGTAGAAAATGAAAAATCAAGAGTTAAGAAATTCATTCATAAAACACAAATGATTTGAAGGTTTATTGAGAATATTAGAAAAATAATTGTTATTAAGCCGTGTGATGTAGTGTTAAAAAACGTCAAATTTAACCAATCAAATTAACTAAGATAAAGAAAATATTTTAATAAAATACTTACATAAGTCTTATCTATATTATTATGTGCATACCTAATAATTTTGACCAAATTTAACCAATAAAATTAAATAAAATTGCCCTCAAGAAACCAAATTGCAGTGAATGGATCAAATAAAATTGTCTATATTACAGTTAATAGACCCACTAAAAATGAGCATATAAAAGTGTAGTAAACAAACACAATAAAACTAAACACATTATTGGGTGCCTATTACAACATGTTTCAACCTTTTTAGAGACGTTAATATTAATTTTATCTACTTCTTACAAAAATCAAAATACAAAATTGCTGAAGAAAATCATATTGTTCTCAAAAGACGTACTTTAAAGTGATCTTGTAGTTTTAGAAAGAAACTTCATTTTGTACTCACTGCATTTAACCCAAATAAATGAAAAGATAGAATCCTGTCTTCATTTTGCATACATCCAATTCGTTGTTCAACGATGCTGTGATTGTCGCAATACTCATGATTTTTGTCTTTCAAATTTGTATCTCTAGCTTGTTTTTCGGTTAAGGATTTGTGGGGTATCTGTGATATGAATATATGATTATGATCTATGGTTCTGATTGATGTTATGAGTTATGATCAAAGTTGTGATCTTTAAGGAAAAATGTGATTAATAACTTACGCTAGGGTTAGAATATTACCCCATTTTGCTTCTAATTTCATGATTTTGGTTCTTGAATACAGTTTGTGCCGATTATGTAAGCTTTTTCATGTGGGTTTGTACTTTGTAGTAATTTTGATTTTTTAGTGTTGTTTGATTTTATTATCTCTAGCAATTAGTCGATCGCTTGTGAAACTAATCTCAGCCTTTAAATTTTCTAATCGGTGGCTCAAAACAATAATGACACCCATGTAATTATATTATATTAGGGATTTTAGTTAAACAATAAACTATTCTCTTTCTTAATCTTTCCTCTAATTCTCTATACTTTCTCTCTTAATTTAATTAAACAATAATGGATAGGATTGTGTGTTTTTGTTGTAATGGGTTTAGATTTGAGTCCCTGTAATGTAAACTTGTTATCGAAACATACTCTTATATATTTACATATACGTAAAAGCAGCTAATATATTTCTATTTTTAGATTTTTTCAAAGTTTGTTTTTGTTTAATTATACACGTAAATAGTTTATATACATATGTGTAAAATATTAATTTACATATATATGAACTGAATCAACTCAAGACATGTATTTTTGTATGCGTATGTATATGTAAATAGATTGTCCAATTGAGGACTTATGTATGTCTAAATAACATTTGATTTATAAACTATGAAATTTACACATATATAAATAATTATTTGGTTAAAAAAAGTATGAAGAATAAGAATATTTACATATATGTAAATAAATGTTCATCTTTGTATAATTGTTTTACACATATGTAAGTGGTTATTCTAAATATTTATATATAAAAAACAAAATATTCAAGTTCATTTTTAATTGTTAACACGAGTAATGTAAAAATTTACATATATGTAAAGAAATGATTAGTTTAAAAAGTGAACATTCTGTATGAGAATTTACATATAAATAAACTAATGTCCATTTTTGAAAAGTTGATTGCTGGTTTGAAAATTTGTATATGTACATATATTTAAATAGTAGATTATGTAAATATTAAACATTACATATACATAATAGATGTAAATAGACGATACATAATTAGACTTATCCTTAAATGGTTTTAAAAAATTAAGAATGTGTAAGCACTAAAAATTTAAAGAGATGAGATATAACATTTGAGAGATAAATTAATTAATTAACTAATTGTAGAGAGAATATTTAATAGTTACAATAATACCCTTGTTAATTATTTTTTATTTTGTATGATAAAAAAATAATGAGTGGTATAGATGAGTTCTCATAAAAAGTGAAGTACTCTAAAGAACCTATCCTTATATACACACACACACACACACTATATATATATATATATATATATATATATATATATGATGTTGAAGAGATAAATTAGAATAAAAGTGTTATCATAATACAATAGTATCAAATTATGTTGTTTCACAATAAAAACGAATGAAGGTAGAATGGTTGAAAAAGTGAAGAAAAAATATCAATTAATGAACAAATTTGATAAAATTTATAAAAGTATTTAACAATGATACGTACCTAAGATAATGAATAGTTAAAATTAAAAACTAATTGTTCATGAAGATGTAAAAACTTCTTTATGTAATGGTATTAAAGTTTATAAAGGATGAGTATTATCATATCAATGGACGGTTGTTGAAAAATAAACATTACTAAAAATATGAATAATGTTATGAATTTTAAAATTAATTAAAATAACAATGTTTAGAATAAAAATATGACTGAAACTTTTATTTTAATAAAAAAAATTATTAATGGTAATATTAAATTAATAACTTAATTATTATTTGTTAACATAATTAGTAATTTTTATAACTTTTAGAAAATTGTCTAATTTAAAATAATTAAGTTATCATAAATATAATATTCATTGTAATATATGAGTTAATAGTTTTCAAATTAATTGTAACTCAAGACCGAAGGATCTATTGACATGTGGCTATGCAGACATGACGCTTAGATGGACGGGCTAGAAAGACGTCATGTGTACCCATAATTAGTTTTTTTATTATAGGTTATAGATTTGACTATTTAAACTATCTTTTACATACATATCAATTATAAGATTACAATTTATTAACTTTTAAACCAGCTTTTTTCATGATTTAAAATAGCTATAACATTTTCTAACGTTACTATTTATACATTATAATAATGAGCGTTTTATTATCTCTAATACGATTATAATATTTTTATAGTTTTTTTCTAATTAAAAAAGGACATGTGTTCCGCCGCATCACACGAGCACCCCTCTAGTCAGCTAAAATGATGACATAGTCGCTATAGTAATGCACTCATGTTTGATTCAGTTTTCGCTTGATCTCAATTGAAAAAATATTTGGTTTATAAGTTTATCAACCAATAACTATTTTAACATCTGAAGTATCTAGAATAAAATCATTTATCATGTAACTTGCAAGAATAGAACACATTAATCAAATAAATTGATACGTTTTTTCAGTTAAGTTCTTTTTATTTGATTTTTTAACACTCCAAGACAAAGAAAGTGTCTTAGGAAGGAAAAGCCAAATACTTGAATCTCAATAATTTGAATAAAATATATTTTTGCATTTACGATTAATTTTTTTATTGTTGATAATTCCTTTGAAAACAAGAATCATCCAAAACTATTCCGAACATACCTCGTGGCTCATAACTTCAATTTTGACCCTTCATCTTGAATGTTTGGTCTACTTTCATATGTTTTTATTCATGTTTAGCACAATAATGACCAACATAATCTTATTCATCCAAAAGGCAAATCTATTAACACTTGCAAGTTGGTTTAATTAGTTTTATCTCAAATGCTTAAATAAGTTATGTGTCTAAAAATATATAACTTTTATAACGCCACATGTACGACTTGTGTTTCAGATGATAAATGCTATCGTAATTAGACATACCTATTTGTTTTTTCAGCCAAGATTACTCAAACCGGAGTATTTTTTTTTCTTTGAGCGAGACTCAAACCTAGACCTTTTAATTTTTAACTGTCTAGAAGTATATACCTCTGACTCTGAGAGTGTGGTTTCTTAAGAATATTTACAACTTAGTGGGAGAATTTTAAGAATGTTAATAATTTAGGGGCTAAATCCAAACTTGTAGGATAAAATGACAATAGATATTTTAGAGACTTTACACCTCTATATGAGCTACAACACTCCATTGATGATCAACATCACATTGCTTTAAATCTAAAAACTTTGTTTTTAAATAATCAATCATCTTTCTCACAGTAGACTTTCGAATCCTTATCCCCAATTCTTACACAAGGTATATACTCCTTTCATCTGATTGTTTTCATATCTTTATGATAGATTTCGATTTCAATCATGATTTTTGTCTTTCAAATTTGTATCTTTAGCTTGTTTTTCGGTTAAGATTTGTGGGTTAGTTGCGATATGAATATATGTTATGATCTATGGTTCTGATTGATGTTATGAATTATGATCAAAGTTGTGATCTTTAAGGAAAAGGGAGATTAATAACTTACGCTAGGGTTAGAATATTACCCCCTTTTGTCTCTAATTTCATGATTTTGGTTCTTGAATACAGTTTGTGCAGATTATGTAAGGTTTTGTTCATGTGGGTTTGTAGTAATTTTGATTTTTTAGTGTTGTTTGACTTTATTATCTCTAGCAATTAGTCGATCGCTTGTGAATTAATGTTTTTTTATCTACTCTTCTGCTATATTAGTTGATTGAATGTCTTCAAGAAATCTGATTTTGATCTTTCAAGCTCTATCATAGCACCTTTCAAAATCAAATTTACGATAGATTGTTTGTTTATTCAATATCTTTAAATGTGTTTTTTATGTGGATTTGATGTCTGCATGTGCATGATTTTTCATCTTGAGAACTTATTAAACAGTCAAATAGTTAGACAACTTTCTTGTGATTAATAGAGTATGTTTTAATAACTTATTGTAGAACATCTATTGAAGCTAATTTATGATTTTAATTCACTTTCTAATTCAAATATCATTGTTAATTGTGATCCACTTCAGGCACAATGGGTAAAAGAGTTGGGATCATCTTTGTTTTCTTGCTGGCTGCCAGCTTGGCATGTGATGCTCGGGATTTGACTGAGACCTTGAGAAGCAAGGTTTCTGCAATTTCAGGTATTTTTTATGTAATCAATTTTGATATTTTTATAATTTTGCAGTATAGTAGTACACTATGATTCTTGCTTACACTGGTTGTTATGTCATATCAAACTATTCATTCCTATGGTTCCCAATTTAACTGCAATGTTTAATGAATAGAAGATTGAATTGTTTTTAATGAAGTCTTTTGACTTAATGGATTTGTGGATTTGCATTTTAATATTGATTGTCATGACTTGTGGTTGCAGTAATCATTTGTTAATGTTTGGATAAACAGATTTTGGTTCTGATTGTTTGATTATTTAGGGGTCAAATAAATAGTTTCATACGGGCTGCAACACAACTGATTATCTAAGTGTGTACTAAAAGTACCTACTTACCCATTCTTTTAACCTAATTTGATACTTTTGTTCCCATTCTGGCAATTTCTAGAACTTTACTCCCGTGCTTTTGGCCTAATGTCACAAATATCCTTCGATACATAGTATCATACATACTCTCTGAACCATTAGTAATATCAAATCTATCCATTACATGATAAATAAGATAAAATCTATTGCTTATAACAGTTTGTTTCATTGTCTTAACAATTAGGAAAACAAAGTTATTGATATGAATCATCTTGGATTCTTATCATGTAATGTTTTTCATTTATTTGTAAAACAGCGCGCTGTAACTAATGTTCTTTTATTTACTATTATTTGGGCTTATATGATAATCTCAGTATTTTGAAAGGGTAGATATGATACGTATGAAATTTTGAGCTTTTAGAAAGATATATTTTGAAATTGCCCCCTTTTCTTTTTACCAAAAACGAATACAAATGAAGTAAGTTGAATCTTTTCCAAGACTTTTGAAAATAATTTCTTTTTTACCCTTGTAGTTTTGCGATCAAAGGCTGAGAAGAGAATCGGAGTTTTGGGAAACATGGTTAAAAATGACCAATTGTGCACTTTGTGTGAAGAATATACCAGTGAAGCTCTTATGTATCTTGAACAAAACAAAACCCAACAGGAAATTATTTCCATTCTTCATGAATCTTGCTCCAAGCTACATTCATTGAAGCAGCAGGTTTGTTTTACAAATATCTTTCAAACGTGGCAAAATGTGTGGGTCGGGTGCATCGGGTAACGAGTCAAAACCGCCGTTCTTATTGTTCTTATTTGAATTGTATAAATATATAAGGTTTTAAACACCATTACAAAGTGTATATTATTACAATAATAATATGTGTTCTTAAATAAATTGATTTAGAAGGTATAGCGATTTAAATACACTTCTGAATCTTAGAGATTGGTTTTGTATAGAAAAGATTTGGGTTTTGACTTTTGAGCAAGTGACATGAAACACTTGCTATAAAGTACACATCTTTGGTGATCCTATGGTCTGTTTGGGGTGTAAGTTATTTTGATTGTTGTTTTTGCAAAGAAATGCTTAAATCCCGAAAAGTTTAGCATCTTTTATGGATTAAAAGTTCGTCTTTTTTTTGGTTTTGAACCTGTGCAGTGCATCACTTTAGTAGATTACTACGCTCCTCTTTTCTTCCGTGAGATCGCCACCATCCAACCTGAAGAATTTTGCGGAAAAGTCAACCTTTGCAATGAAGTTGTTGCTTACGCTCAGGAATTTTCAGAAAACAGCTGTGATGTTTGCAATTTGGCTGTTTCAGAAATCATTACTTTGTTGAAAGATCCTGACAATCAGGTATTTCTCTTCTACTATAATCATTTTTGTTAGGTATGTATTTGACATTTGAAAGTCAAAATATGACAAAAAGTTTAAAAAGAAGTTCTATTTTCCATGCATAGGTGGGTATGGGTCGGATTTTAACAAATAAGTAAAACTAGAAAGAAGCTTAAATTGCTTCAGTTCAAGATTTTTCATCATTTCTTTAAGAAATGAAACCATTCATGATATTATTTATGTTTCATATTCATCATATCTGTTGGTGTTTTATCAGTTGCAAATCTTGGAGTTGCTCTTGAAACAATGCAAATCTGTGGAGAAATACTTGCCGAAGGTTCGCTCAATTCTAAACTTTACTCGTATATGTATATTTATTCTTTGAATGTTTTACTTAAGTAACACTATGTTTCCGAGAAAGAGTGATCCCGGAATCTGGATAATAAACATTTACCAATTTATCCAGAATTATTTTAATCATGAATACTTTAGGGTGTGTTTGGATTCGTGTTCTTTAGAACGATTATTCACGTATTTAGGAGTCAAGATTATTTAGGATAATCAATTTCATACAACAAAATTTGCCTGATTATCCCAAAACTTCTTTAGCATATGTTTGGTCAATTTTATGTCAATTCCTTAAATAATTAACAATTTTTTTTTGGCTTTTCGACAGTGTAAAGTTTTGGTCTTTGAATATGCGCCTTTGATCCTCTCCAATGCCGAGCAGTTTCTTGAGAAAGAAGACATTTGTACCAAGCTTCATGCTTGTGACTCTCATGGACCCATTCAAGATGCTGCATTGGTTTCAGACAACTAAAGATGACAAATCGATGAGTCATGGGATCTGATCCTGCGATACTATTGTCGTCTTCCACGATGTGTCATCTTTGTACATTATGCTGCAAACTTTGCATTTGGTACTGAAGGATTATTCATTATCTACCTTGTAATTATGCATTGATTTTTATTTGTGTGATGTGACATTTGTTTCAAATAGACATGCTTGCCCTTTGATATGAAGTATGTTCCTCAAAACATATAATCTTGTGGATAGCACAAGGGGTAATGTACCAAATGTGTTTGGATAATACTTTTGAATCGAGTATCACTTTCAAATTGAGGTGTCTTCGTGCGTTATTCAAAATCTCAATCGGATAATTCTGAAAGTTTAGAAAAGAAGGTTGATAAGAATCTCAATTGAGTAATCACTTCTTTTATAACCAATGAGATGTTTAAAGCAGAATATTTCTCATAAACTTCGGTATTTTCAATTGTCTATGACTAATATAAAATTTACATAGATTGTTACAAAAGAGGTTGATAAGAATTTACGACATGTTACTATCAGAAAGAGCTTTTATATCATCTACGCACTAGAGATTTGTAACAGTAATGCATTAAATAGTTATAATTAAGGAAAATAGAGAAAATAGATTTCATTCTACCTGACTAATTTCAACTTCTCACAACAATATGGGAAATATATACGAGGGCCGAGCTTTTTTCATTAATGTAACTCATTATAATTATTATCTAAGCGACTTATATCTTAAAAGTTGACCTCAAGTTGTCACGACTCACAAGTAGAGGTATCAAGTCAAGTTCAATTTTAACTTTAAGCATGTTGAGTTTGCGCTTGGCTAATATACTTGAAATGTAACAAAAATCCTAAGAAGCTAACACTTGTTTGATTACAGGTTTAGCTAATCCTACTACTTGACTCGTTTGGACAAAACATAAACTAAACCATTCATATCTACACAAATCATAACGTGCCTTATCTAGACGTTGATTAAGGGGGCATAATACTAATATGTAACTTAACACAACCTAAGACAACGTAATCACGACAAAAACCTAATTATTGTTCACTAAATATATTTTGATTCTTATAATCTAAACTGGACTGTGTACATCTTAAGGTTACCTTACCAAAAAGGGTTAGTTAGGGCTTGCAATGGAAACCAAATCTGTCAAGATGTAAATGATATAGCTGCACGTGATACACACATGCCACTTGTATTTGATTGGTATGAGAGTGAATGTAATTAAATCTGGCTAATAAAGAAGAGAGAAGGATACAATAATATTATCGCATCCAATATTCTAAACTTCCCCAAAACAAGTCCCTCATACTTTTGTCTTTTTAATTTTTCTTTTTTTTCATCTTCATTCATATGACCAAAGTGACTGTACATCTGACGTGGAATATAGCCCACCAACAGGTCTTGCGGTTGATGACGATGCACTTGCTTTGCCTTCAACAGCCCTCTCTTTTCTGCAAGTAAAATCAAGATTGAATAAACACCAAAGACGTATAATAACATATTTATTTCCTGAATACAAATGAGCATGTGCGCGCACACATGTATGCATATATAAATTCTGATATTTCGTCTAATTTCATATCCCTATAATTACAATTCTTAACTGGGAAATGTGCAATTACAGAGGGATCACCTACGGTATGAGTATGTAAAACTAAGGAATATGTATAAGTGTAAAACTAACGCGAACATGCCCTAATTTGACCAGAATACATTTGGCTTGATGTAAATAAAAAGGTCATTATACCCATGTATTCCTGCTTAGATTATTATCCATAATCCATCAATAACCTACAGACTAGAATAGGGTTTATTCAACTCTAGTTGACCAGTAGTAAGTATATAGTTGGTTCACAGTGATCAAGGCTTCATAGAGAACGCCTTTGTTTCTCTGTGGAGAAATCTAGTAATACTTTTGATGGCTCCTTTGGCTACATCTGATCAGTAACAAATGTCTAAAAATACAAATTACATGTCACTAATGCAGCATTTAATCTTCCATTAGTAAAATTTCCTGAATCTTCTATATTCAATCAATTATAACAGAGTGGCATAGTTGAGACACTTACTTAGCCCAAAAATTGGCTTGAGACGACTGAAACTGGTGGTTACTTGCAGACTCATTTGGAATCCCATAAACCAATTCATTCTGAGTGGTATGGTTCAGTGATAAACGGCTGTCAGTAACTGGCATGGACCCATATGAAGTCCTTTGCATCCATGGATCATCATCAGTAGCATGCACATGATGACTATATGTTGTTTTTTGATCATCTTTCTTAAACAGGGAAGCCATAGTTTTTTGAGATTGTGGTTGCATTACTCCCTCCTTGTTTGAACCATTTAGCTGTGGAGGTAAAAGCCAGCTAGATGGGTCACCTGCTAACCCAAGACTATCCTGGTACAGAGGAGAACTGTCCCACACCTGCCATCCTTTGTCATTTTCAGTTGGTAAATTGTTCATATCTTGAGCTCTATGTGTATTTTTTAAAAGAGAACCATTAATATTTGCATGTTTATCATCCAAGATTCTCAATCGGGACATAGGAGACTCAATCGGTGATGGTCTACTCACTTCAGATGACACAACTGGATGCGGTTTCTGAAACCCTAAATCAGGTATAAACCCTAGGTCTAACTGAAAGTTATCAAGTGATTCTGAAACCGGTCCAATTAATGAAACAGGGTCAGGAACATAACATGGGTCTTCAAAAATGTCTGATTCTTCAGGTAAATATTTATCAGGAGGAAATATGGAATTCGATGACAATGGAAGACTTGTATTAACAATGGGATCTCCATAAGCAAGATTTGGTAGAGTATAAGGTAATTCAAATGTAATAGGATTATCAAATCCCTGAGTCGCTTGGTAACCAGATGATGGAATGGCAGTTTGGACCTCTTTTGGTGAGTTTGCTTTAGGTCTACTTATGACATTTGGACTAGATGATGAAGGAACAGTCGGTGTTCGTGTAAATAATTGTTGCCATGATTTTTTAGGGGCTGCTGGTTGAGACACAACCTGTACCTGCACAAGGATATCAAACTCAAAAAACTACTAATGTACATATCATCATGATATGACCTTCATGTGATGCACAGCTTAAATATGCTATTTTTTTTTATTAATACTCACTACCAGATAAAGAAAAAAAGCTATTGACAATAACAGTTACCAGAAATGGAGATTGGTACCTAATGTTTAACAGAATTGTATTTACTTTTTATTACCACATAAGTAACTAAACAGGATCAAAATGAGAAAAAAAACTTACGGGACGATTAATGGTCTTATCATCTGCAGGAGAAGCATTCAATTTCCCAATCTCTCTCCTACTGGCAGTATTTTGTGCATGATCCAGAGTAGCAATAGGTTTGTGTTCCCTTGTGCTATTAGTATTTGCAGTTGTACCCTTTCCAAAAAATCCACCACCAGTAAATGCTCTAGACGATGATAAAAAACTACCCCTCATTCGATCCAGATATCTAGTGCCAACATTTCCAAAGTTGCTACTGTGTGTACCCACAATTTTAGAACCATGTGTTGTATCATTGCTATTAAATTTAAGATTTTCAGACCCAATTCTCTGATTCTTGCTTCTTTCTATTTCTTTAACTGCTCGTTTTTCAAGTTCATCAACGTCTGAATTGCTTTTACTAGATCCCCTGTCTTTTTCTTTCTTCTTTTCTTGGCGTTTCCTTTCAGTTTCTCTTTTGTTGTTTTTCTCACAAGGTGATGTTTTTGCATGATCTTTTTCTGCTTCGGTTTTTTCATCTCTTAATTTCCTTCGTTCTTCAACCAATCTAGCAACTTCCTCCCTCTGTTTTCTTTCTTCTTCTTCCAACTGTTCTCTTTCTAATCTAGCTTGTCTCTTTTCTTCTGCTTTTCTTCTTGCTTTTTCACTTCTACTCTCATTACAGTTACCTCCATTTTCACCTTTTTTAGGCAGGCCTGCAATATCACCATCTGCTGAAGTGTCCTCATCAGATGAGCTAACCCTAAATATCTTTCTCCAAAGCCACATTACTCCCAAGAAAACTGCTGCTAAAATCTTGCAAAGAAAAACAACAAGTCGAGAATAAGATTTCTCAGCAAAACAGTGGTCATCATCACCACCGCCACCAGAAAACCCATCGTTCTTCCCCCGGAAATTAGACTTCACTGAAACAGATCCACCAACCCAACCACCACTGTTTTCTAACCAATCTTGACCGCATATCCAACCATTATCAGACCAAACTTTCCCATTCAACATCTTCCCGCCTTTCCCAACCAAATCTTTCAAAATCCCAGAATTCGATATCCCTAAACCAGGAGGTAAAGGCAGATCCAAAACAGGTCTCTTGGATATATGCCCACAGTAAGAACACATAAACTTTCCGCCACCTGGATTCTGATCACGATACGGAGTCAAACAATTCCTGCACCGTCTAGTCGCAGTCTTTCTAAGCTTCTGCATCTCAATGGCTTCAGACCTTTTCCTCTCTCGAAGTCTAGCATTCCGTCGAACACGCCAAGCCGAGAGCTGAGGCATCAATATCTCATACCAGAACAAAGTAATCAAAAGCACAAACACACACGCCAACCTGGGCGAGGTGATTTCAAACCGAAAAGCAGGAGGCAAAAACTGTGACAAAAACCACAGTCCAATTAGTGGAATCACCAACCACGGGAGCATGGTAGCAATCCGTCGCGACCACTTCTGAATCACACACAGTATACACATTATCCTTCACAAAACACCTCGTAATCCCCCCCTAATCAACCCAAATCACAATCTATTCCTCTAAACGCAATCAGGATAAAATCCCTCTTCCAAACCCTAACAACATAGCTGGCGCAATTTGACCTAAAATTCCATCAAATTAACCCGATAATCGATCAGATACAATGCTGAATTCAACAAACAGGTGTTGAATTAGGGTTTTGGCAGCTTAGAAACCGAAGTAATCATGATAACAACAAGAAGAAAAGAATAATGATAATGATAATAAGAATAATATTATTATTATTAAAGCAATCGTTTTTTTATGAAACGATGAATAAAAGTGAGTTGTGGATTGAGAGGTGGAGTCCATTACCGGAGATAGATGACCGACGATTGGAGCTCCGATGCCGGCGGGTGAAACGACGTCGTTGTACGGCTTCTCCTTTTTTCCTTCAGTTGTGACGGTGACAAAGATGACGAGTTTTTTTTTTTTTTTAATTACAGACGTAAAATAGGAATGAAAACTAAAGGATAAAGAAAAATATGAAGCGGTTTAGATGGACCGGTGTTGGACCGGGTTTGATAATATTATTATTATTATTCCAACTGTTGACTTAAGTTTTACTTGCTCTGCAAGTTTTAATCCTGTTTTGTAGAGACTACGAGTCCTGCAATGATAACTTGTAACTTATGCATTAGTAGATGTATGTTTTTGAAAAGTCAAAGTCTATGGTTGTGTGATAACGTTGTGTTATGATACATCACAATATCACATAAATATATGCATGCACACGATCTTCTTTTGTGTTACGAATACATCGCAAGAAACATTTTATGCTAAGTTAACCAACAAGAACATATCGTCCTTAAACGACAAGTTCCATTGTTTATGATATGCGAAACTTATTGTCATATGATTTGTATGTCACGTTACATACCCACAAATAATGTAAACCATTACATTTATGCTACGAATGAAGTTGCTAGGTCATATAAACACACATTTCCATTAGTGGTTAGATAATTTTAGACGAATATTCACAAAGATAACTTATTTATCGTCAATAACACTTTTAATTAATCTTGGTGTGAACTCGTCATGTCATTTACCATTGAAATATCATCGATGGAGAATAACACATTTAATCTCTACTACAGTACATTTTTCATTTACACTTATAATCCTTTGCATGGTCAGAAAGAGACTTAATATATGGTACATATATAATGTTTAATAACATACGATGAGAAAGTGTGACCATATAGTTAGATGGATACGAGATACCTTTTATATGCAAGTGTATGACTAAAAATCATAAGTAGATATGATTACAAATATAAGTTATAAATAGACAAATTTGACCTAATCAAGCGTAGTAAATGTTAAGGCAACAAATTTGACCTAATCAAGCTTATTAAAGGTAATAGAAAATTCTTAATTGGATATAGGGGTTTAAGTAATCAATAAGTCAATAACCAAATGATGCAATCTTCTTACTCTAATAAAAGAGTAACTTGAGATGACAAGTGACAGCAAAACAATTATCCTCACCAAAAATTTTCCGTCTCTATCTTCTCTTAAATAATTACCTTAATTACTAGTAATATTATCTTACATTCTTTTACATTTAATAAATTAAAAAAAGATCTATTTATTAATGTTATTCTAAATAAACAAATGTTTTATAAAATAATTAATTTTCTAAAGCATAATACTTTTTTTTAAAAATACGAAATATTTTAAAATTAGTATTTTTAAAAATTCAATTATTTAAAACATAAAATAATTAAATTTAGGAGTTGGAATAAGGAAAATTTTAAAAACAAAATTTTTATATGGTTTGTTTTAGAACAAAATGTTTATTTTTTTCGAAAAAAATTAAAAATAAATTTTTAAAAAGTTGATATCACTATTTTATTAGTTATAGTTAGTCATATCATATCTTAGAATATCACTTTATAATTAATAAATTTTATTATATTAATATTTTTTATTCAACCCGTGTAATACACCGGTTTACTAAAACTAGTTATATCATAATTGATTAACATCAAATATGACTTAAAGCATTCACATCATGCAACTTTACTCTAATATTAGGTGTCATATCACCATCTTCATCTCCATTTGTTATATTTTAGGAGAAACTATGACAATTCTATACATTTGAGGGGTCGCTATTCATCCCTTTTATCTATTTTTAATATTATTTGTGAATGATTGAAATAGAAAAGATATTGAAAAAAGATTAAAGAAGTATTGTTTAATTTAAATTATAGAGATGTGGATGAAATATCTACTATGAATACTCTTAGTCGTGTACTTCAACTTCTTGATCTCTATCAGTTATAGAGAGTTACAAGGCTTTTTACTCACATAGACATACATATGATCTTAAAGTCTTTAACATATACCTAAATTCTTGTAGCATATAAGTTGCTCTAGAACCCTTGGACAATTTGAATGACATCAAACACTTGCATAACAAACAAGTTAAATGACATCGTTGTGAACAAGTTAATTAACAACTTTGGTTGTATTATGAGTTATCATATATAGTATCACTCGATCACTCCCAAAAGACAAATATAAACACTTTTAAAAGTCATTTAACAAAAAATTTTTAAACTGTATACCATCATTTACATAACAATATAGTTTTTGTCATGATTACAAGATACTTCATTATTCTTATGAAAGATGAACGTTTGAATTTATATATCACTGGACTAAAAACAAATGAAAAACAATGTAAATATTGATACATGCTTACATGACGTGCAATAGTTGCTCCTTTGTTTTTAGAATTCGGAGTACCTAAAAGAAATTAATTAGAACTTAAAGCATGTCGTTTATAATAAATGCTTATGTGACAATTTCTTTTGTTTCATTTGGTTTTATAACTATATACTTATACATTCACATGAAACTATGTGACATTTTGTCACAAAGCATTTGGTTGTGACAATGTGGACAAATAACGTGTGAGCATAATAAAGTTTTATGTTGGATAATGTTAATGATGTCTTTCTCAATATTTATTCCGATGTTTTTGAGATATTCTTCGTCTTTTACATAGATACTATGACGTTAATTACTTTTATTAACTGTTATCTAAGTATCAGGCAATGTTGGTTCTTTTAACAAAGTATTAAATACACATATAACTACACTTTTGAATAAGAATTAGAGGATCGCGAGAAACTAATATGTGGTATTAGATCTTTTTAAATTTGAATAACTAAATATTAAGAGAAAAAGAAAATCACATGATAGTAAATGACTAATTACAATTCACTCTCTAGCTAATAGATTTATTCTTAACAACATTTTTTACTTTAAATATCACCTAATCAACGTGTACTTAATCTGTAAGCATCAAGTAATGTTGATTTTTTTGCAACACATCATGTATTCTCGGGTCCAGTTCATAATAAATTTTATTGAAAAATGACAACGGATGTCATTTTCGTTACAAAAAATGTGTCATAGTTTGTGTGGTGTCTAACTACATGTGATGATTATCTTTATTATACCTCAAGTTTAGGACTTTTTTGTAACATTAGCCAGAAAATCAACCATTACTTTTCAAAAGTAACTAATCACAAATGGTTAATTACCTTACATGACCAAACTTACAATGGACAAAGGTTACAAGATTGTCTAGACCATCATAATTACTTAAACTTTGAATTACTATGATAACGGCGGGGAAAGTGTGCAGGGTACAACAACGTCGTGTATTGCTTGGGTCCGGTCCGCGCTAAGAAATAGTGTTCTTGCTTCCTATTCCCCTCCTTACATCCTTCTCCATCTTACTCATGTTTATCCACTTTTATTTGATACACGTATCTCCCTCTTGCTTCATTTCCCAAAACCAGACCACCTACAATGGTCTTCTTGTCAATAGCAACGACACTATACCATCAACAACCTCCTCCTATTAGGGGCGAAACTACCCCTTGGGGAACGGGGTCAAACGACCCTCTTGCTTTTTGAACCAATAGTGGACCGCATAATATCGAGCTTTCGAGTGAACCTATAGTTTTATTTATTTATTTATTTATTTATATATATTTAAAGATAATGATGTCTCAATAAACCATGGTGTCCATACAACAACCCCTTAATTTTATTAGTCTGAGAGTACAATCAATATAATTAATTTGATTCACCGGTTTGCTACTTCTATGTGCGTGTTAGTCTCTCCCAAAATATTGGGGTGTTTTTCTACACTCCTTTTGTTTTGCAAATATATCATTCTACCCTTAAATCCATTTTAACTCTAATCCTACACAAAACCTTCCCTTGTACTGCTGCCAATAACTGGCCAATCGAGAGTCCAGAACGATTTTTTCAAGCTTTTAAATGTAATTGGATATTCAATTTTATAAGTCACGATTTTGAATTCGAAGGTAGGAATTTATTTCCATTTGACATCGTTTTCTTTTGACCTCGTATTTTCACCAAAGTTTCGATCGACTCTTGTATTTTTGATAGAATTCCGGCCCAACCTGACCAGTGAACCTGAAAATTTTAATATTACGTCACTAGAAATATAATCATAAAAAATAATGACCCCGTAAAAAATATTCATAATATTTAGTTCCATTATTTTTTTCCATCTCACAATTTGCCACCTCTATAGACATGAACTAAAAAGCCGGTTCGGAACCAGTTTACCCAAAAAAAACCGGAACCGGTTTTAAAGAAAAACCGGTTTGGCCCAAACCGGTCCCGAACCGACTCGAACCGCCGGTTTCTATACCGGTTTGCTAGCCCTGCACTCAAAACCGGTTTATAAGCCGGTTTAAAAGTTAAAAACCGGTTAAGCCAGTAAAAAAACCGGTTTCAAACCGGTCCGAATCGGTTTGATTTCCGGTGAGTCAAACCGGTTTGTAACCCGAACCGGTTTGAAAAAAACCGGTTTGACCACACAACGAAAAAACCGGTTCGGTTTTAAACCCGAACCAGTTTGGGTATAAAAACAGGTTTGTCTCCACTCCCATCATTCTAAACCAATGTTAATAGGAGATATAAATAATATCAAATTTGAGAAAATAAAATCCCGAGTCAAAGGCCGTGTTTTGGACTCAATACTACCAAAATTCTTGGCAAATTGTTGGATAATACGTAGCAAATAATCTTCTACTTACATCGAAAGAAAGTAACATCAAGTCTTATGACTCATGAATTCAATAAATCAATCGCAAGTCGGTAAAGATATTTTTGAATCAGATGGGGTTTTGATCTTTGAACCTTGAGTTGATTATGGTTCGGTAAATCTTTAATCTCTTTATCACTATTACAGCTTGTGTGATTTCAGACTTTTGTTCTTGCTCAAGAACCCTAATTTACTAGTGGGTTACCGATTCCCCCTAAATCGGGTTACAGTTTGCTATCGAATTTATGTAATAACCCTATTTCGAGGGTGTTGGATGTTGTGTAGATCAGATTTTACTCAACGGGGCGCCGATTTTTCCCAATTTGCCCTAATTCGAAAAGGGTTTTGGATTTAACCTAATCTTTTGGGCTTTATGAGTTGGGTTTACGATCTAATCGCTAATTTGTTGCTGAATTGAATAAAGAATTGGGGGTTTGTGTTGAAAGATCGAATCTTGTTGTTGAAATTGATGAGATGGAGGAAAATGCAGCAGCTTTACATACTGCTGTGAATGCGGTACAAGCATTGGGGAAGGGTTTTGATGTGAATTTTGATACGAGGTTGCTGTATTGTAAGGGTGTAGCAGGGTCAAAGGTTGTGGAGATTGATGAAGAACACAAAAGGGATCTTTGGATTTATGATAATCTGGTTGTGCCGAATGTGTCAAGAGATATAGAGAGTTATCAGGATCCGGTTAACCGTATTATGTCCGGTGTTTGCAGTTACTATGAGGTATATCGATGATTACCATTAGTTTTTTGGTTTTGATATTTGTCTTTAGTTGTTACATATTACAAGAATCTTTGTCTACTTACATACGCAATGCGATGATGACAATTATTAGGTATTGCTAAGCTCAAACACAGATAATCTTCCCTTTGTTCGATTTAGGGGCTTTGATGTTCAGACATAGAGTTTAAGTTCTGAATGTTGACTCTTATCTGGGGCATTTACTGAAAACATAGATGTGGTTATGTTCTTTTTTTCTTAAGTAGTTATCATTTATCAATATATGAACTTAAAATGTGCTTCTTTGATGCTTAAAAGTCTAAGAAGGTGTTAAATTTACATGTTGATGGCTTGATGCTGGAAGCAGCCTCTCTATCTAATTTATCAATAATGCTTAACCTATGATTGCAGATGGTTGAGTATTTCAACAAGAGAGCTAACCTATCAGGCAACATTCCTCTTGGTAGCTTTAATGCTGCATTTAGTTTTACGGGTTCAAAACATGTAGATTCTGCAGCGACTAAAACCCTATGTATGGATGGTTATTTCATCCCACTGTCTAAATTTGAGCTCACAAAACACTCTTTTGTGTTGCAAGAAAATGTTAAACGAGCAGTTCCCACAACATGGGACCCACCAGCCTTAGCGAGGTACTCATTTTATTGGGATTAATTTTGTATGCATCCTTATAGAAGTTCAAAATTCCATGTATATCCTTAATCTCATAACATTATATTTACCCTTTCAAAATACTAAAAATGTCATATTTAGCCATTCCATGATAAACATGATAAAATCTATTTACTTATAACATTTTTTTTCCATTGAATGAACAAATAAGAAAATATTGTTATTACTATGAATTATCTCAATGAATCATCTAAGTGTGTAATTCGTTTATTCAGAAAACAATGTTATGGGTGATTGACTTTTGTCTTCTATACTATGGATGGGCAAACATGACATGTTTAATGTTTTGAAAGGGTAAACATGGCATCATGAACTTTAGAAGAAGACACATAAATTTATGAACTTTTAAAAGGATATATATGAAAACCGCCTCATATTTTTTTTTACTCATGTTAAAATATTTTTTGTGTTGTTTTTACCTAACATTATCACTGATAGTTTATTGATATATTATTTTTTGCATGATAGTTTTATCGAGAATTTTGGCACTCATGTAATCACATCGGTTACAATTGGTGGTAAAGATGTAATATATGTCAAACAACACCAATCATCACCTTTGTCGACGGTTGAGATAAAAAACTATGTTCAAGATATAGGAAACCAGAGGTTTTGCAACACTGAAAACCTTACCAATTCGGGTCTTTTGAGATACAAGGAAAAGGCTAGTTTCTCTTTACTTATTTATTCGTGCACCAAAGTTGTATTTTTATTTTCAAGCATAAGCTCTTCAAGTTGTTTCTTACTAGAGGTGGCAAGATAAGCCGATCGGGAACTGGTTGAAATGAGTCATTTTCTAATGACTGTAGAAATGGGCTGTGTTGGGATAGCGCCCAGACGCTTTCTTGTCCATTATAACCAATTAATTTGTTAATTGTGATTACATAACAATACTATTATGACAATAAAATGATTTAGGAGGTTGTATGCATTAAAGTATAGAAACAGACTTTGGACAAAACTCAATCAGTTTGACTAGTTTGACCCGTACTTTTTTTTGTTAAAATTTGAATTTGATCATGTGAGATATAACACAAACCAAATCGACTCATTAATAAGTAAGCAGGTTGAAATTGCCACCTCTAGACTTACAACACTTCCATATGTGATTTTGATTTTTATTTTTTTTCATTGGGTCATTTTTTACAGGGTGGTGATCCATCGTTGTTTAGTAGCCAAGGCATATATCCTCAACCTACAACCGCACCATCACTTGGTGGAAATGCAAAGGATGTATGTAAGACTATGCTTGTACCTCTTCTTTTAAATATAGCAGCTCATTTGACGGTCAAAAGTCAATGTTGACTTTTACTCATTTGAATGAGTGATAAAACATGGGGCAATATCGTTTATACTCTTCTAGACTTCTTAGGATCATATTTACCCTTTCAAAACACTAAAAATATCATATCTATATATTTCATAATAAATATCATAAATTCAGTTACGTGTGATATTTTGTTTCTTTGAATAAACAGAGAGGATATCATGCACTAAGATGATTCACGGTAATAACATTGTTTTCTTGTTTGCTTATTCAGTGAGAAACTGTTAAAGACTATTCTTAGTAATTGAGTTTTTATTATTTACTATGCAACAAGTAAATATGTTATTTGAAGTGTATTGAAAGGGTAAACTTGATACTATGTCATTTTATAAAGGTTTTATAAAAACATTGTAATATTATACTATTATTTCTTATTTTATTTTTATGATGATACAGGATGTAACTGTTATTTTCAGAAGAAGGGGAGGAGATGATTTAGAGCAAAGCCATACTCAATGGGGGAAAACCGTAAAATACTCTCCGGATGTCATCGCCATGTCATTCGTTCCCATTACTTCTCTTATAGAAGGATTACCGGGAAAGGAGCATTTGACTCGTGCCATAAATCTTTACCTTGAATGTAAGATATGTTTCCGCTCTTCTATTCTTTTGTTAAACATTAGCAGGATTTTAATGTAATAAGGGTATAATTATTCCTATATAAGACGTGACGATAGTATTTAAATTTATTTAGATCCATATCCACCTGATTAGCATAGTGTAATTTCATGCTTGATTTGATTATAATAACTGAATAAAACAGTGAAGTTATGTTCTCATGTGCTAATTTACTTTTGATGTGTGGCAACTTGTTTGGTGCACAGACAAGCCTCAGATTGAAGAGCTGAGATACTTTCTCGAGTTCCAGGTGGCACGAGTGTGGGCCCCTTTACAGGACCGGCTTGTGGGACAGCAAAGAAAGGAACCCGTTTGTCCTTCTTTACAATTTAGCATGATGGGCCAGAAGCTTTATGTTTCTCAAGATCAGGTATGTGTCTTTGATTCTTTTTTATCTTGTAATGGACCGCGTACCAGTGTTATATCTGATTGATAATGGGTTAAATGGGTCAAAAAGTTCTATGTATTTTTGTATTGAAACGAGTCAATGGGTCGATTCAGGTAGTTGTATCTTTTTGTTAACAGATCAAATGGTTGGTAACAAACTAACAAATAACAATATAAGAATAAGTTGAACGTAAGCCTGTTACAGCCATACGGTTATGTTTTTTTTTCCTTATGCTGTACATCGCTACCTGTTTTAACCCGTAACCAACCTTTTGTTTGTTAATTTTAATCGACTATTTGTTTTGTTTATTGATACGTAGATATCAGTGGGACGTAAGCCTGTCACAGGCATACGGTTATGCTTAGAAGGTTCAAAACACAACCGATTAGCCATTCATATCCAACACCTGCAATCCCTCCCAAAGATCCTCCGCCCATATTGGGACACACATGTCGCCATTGGGGCACCCAAGTGGCTAGGACCCGAGGAGCAAGACAGCCGATGGTTCGAGCCAGTTAAGTGGAAAAACTTCTCTCATGTCAGCACTGCGCCAATCGAGAGCCCCGAATCCTTCATCGGAGACTCATGTGGGGTGCATATAGTCACTGGTGCCCAGCTTGGTGTCTGGGACTTCGGGTCAAGAAACGTTCTTTACATGAAACTTTTATATTCGCGGCTGCCCGGTTGCACCGTTCGGAGATCTTTGTGGGACCACTCTCCGACCGATAAGTCAAAGCGGTCAACCGATAACGGAAATAGCGTCGGTGACTCGAGTTCAGGTTCAGGAAGTAATAATAAGTTGGCAAAATTTGTTGACATGACAGAGATGAGCAAGGGGCCCGCGGATCCGCCGGGTCATTGGGTGGTTACAGGTGGTAAGCTTGGTGTGGAGAAAGGGAAAATTGTATTGAGACTCAAATATTCTCTGCTAAACTATTGAGTGTCGTTATGTCGATACTGGTCCGGGCCGGGCCAATTTGGGTCCGGCCGGGTCATGGATGGTTCATTTTGGATTTTTGTTTCAGTTCAGTTAGGAACGTTTTTTAAGTTATGTAGAAAGTTTCAAAACATTTTGCTCGCGACTATGATCGGTTTAATAATCGATTTATGTATCTTAAGGGTCTAAGTATTTTTTTTTTCTTTTTTATTATATAAACAAGTCGTTTTATTTGAAAAATAATTACTAAACCGACACATAACAAGATTTAAACTCACAACCACTTGATTGGGTAGTACAACGTTCCCTTTAGGTACTCTTGTTATTGTTTAGAATCGTGAATCAACGGTTAATAAAAACACACGACTTATTACGTAAACAAATGAAAAACCTAATAACATCTACTACCGCATTATTTCAATCTTTATTGTAAATTTAATGGATTTATCATTTAAGTAAAGGTTTTTTTCATAGATCTTCAAACTGACCACCTCGAAATGTTTGGCCGAACCGCCAATTAGCAGGTGCCACGTTGTAGCTGGTAACGGTTCTCCCGTCACTGGCGGTTACTTTGAAAGATAGGCTTTGACCGTCAAGGTAAGAGTTGCTTTGCCAATTTTGACCCCAGTTTCTCGTCATTGTTTGCCAACCTGTTTTGGACCCTTTGATTGAGACCCCATGAACATCTCCTGCACCGCCGACGTTGGTGATCAAAACCAAGTTGAAGTATGAGTGACCATTAATTGTGAACCTCATGCCTCCTCGCTTTATACATGGTACCCTATTAAATACACCATAAATTAGAAAAAAAAATGTTAGTTTTAAAAAACTTTATAAATATTTATTAAATAACAACTAAATTTACTTTAAAATAACATAAAACATAGAAATTTGTTGATTTGAGCTAATTCAGGAAAAGTTATTTATTAGCGGTTAGAACAGATAAACAGAATGAGAAAAAGACTCAACTTAAAAGATTCATAAGTAACGAACAGAATTTCTCGATTAGCCGTATCATGTGACAAACCCGAAATTAATAACTTAGAGGCCCAATCATTAAGTTAAAGACTCCAATTTTAGCAATCTTTATTTCTTCCTCTAGAATCACTGAAATCTTTATTCCTCTAAATTCATTCACTGTTTATTAATTGTTCCTCTAAAATTTGGTTATTATTTAATGTCTATTTCTTTCAAATTTTTTCTAGTAAATAACAAAATGTCTTATTTCATAAACATATGTTTCGTTTGACTCAAAATTTTAAAATATTAAACATTCAGAATTATTTAGAACTGAAACATCTAACTAAAGTTGAGTGACAAAAGAAAAAAAAACTTTAAACGACTTTAATAAAACACTTGAGAAATTCAATCTAACTTTAAATTAGACCATCAGTTTTATCTTTTCATTTCAACTTTTAAGTATTTGTATCTATAAAACGAAACTTGATGTAATAATTTCGGTATTCAATAATATATTACTTTATCCGACCCGTTAATTATAACGTCTTATACCTTCTATAGGCAACAGGTACAATTCCAGCGCGATACTGTGCAATTTTCAGAAAAGCCGGTTGCGACAGATCAAAATGACGAAGTGGCGGGTTGCACCACCCGCCATTGTCATTAGCCAATGCATAATTTGGCGGACAGTAGTTGGTGGCGGTGACAGTGATGATGCCATGAAGACACCACTTCTGATCGTCGATGCACCGCAGCTGGTAGCAAGAGCCGCAGCTCAGCCCCTTGTTGAAGAGGGCGGTGCTCAATGCCGCGGTGTTGGTGCCGTAGCCCTCGCTGTAGAGGTTGCCGTAGCCACAAGCACCACCTGCACATTAATATTGGTCACAAAAAGTGAGTTAGTAAAGAGGTTGGGTGCACTCATGCAATAGTTCAACCGTGTGTCACAATAAAATAAAAGTTCATAAATTTGATCCCAATTTATTATATATGTTTTGGTGTTTTAATTAATCTTTAAAATGAGTAGAACTTTTAAGTGAATAGAATGAACACAAAATAAATTTGTTTATGTTTGTTTGTTTAATTTTATTAAACAATTGTTCAAGGGATGTGAACATACCGGATTTTGTTCATTTTTAATTATTAAGAGATTGAAGTTTTTATGTTAGTTTACTTTCATTAATTTATATGCTAAACTAATTTATTTTCATTCGTTTGTATTCTAAACTAACGAAAGTAAAAGTAAACAAAAATAAATAAACAAAGAACATAATAGAGACAAATTAAAAGTAAACAACGATATACTAACATTATTAACAACTTAGAATTGAAGTAAATGATGATATTCAAATGAAAGTATAAATATCATTAGATAATTTAAATTGGCTTTAAGTTAAGTAGTAACACACTAATACCTAAATTTAAAAATAGAAAAACAAAGATAAACCAGGGAGAATCACTGAATGAACAAACATGAACGCAAATATCTATAAACAAATCTTCATGAACATAAATAAATAAAAGACTCGTTAGTTTATTAATGTCTTTTTGCTTTTTATATAAACATACTATTCTTCAAACACTTCACACTCAACCTGTTAGTGGTTAGTATCACATAGTTGCTAGCTCAAACGCGCTGCACGCACTAGCACACATACCTACATGCCTAATAAGTAACGTACAAACAAATTAAGCACTAAAAGATCGAAACACATACCCATGGTACCAGACGCATCTTCACCACCATAAAAAGTCGCATGAGCCTTTTGCCAACCGCCTTTTAAGCCATGTATGGTCCGGAAAGACAAGATGATGATACTTAAAAGCATGAGATTAGCCATGATTTGCATATATGACCGAATTTACGTACAATGAGGTATATATAGGTGAGATGAAGCTAGAAATCTTTAAGAGTAGATGCAAGAAGAAGAAGAAGTGTAGTAGTAGTGCATGTAATGTAGTCACGGTTGAAGGCGGCCAAAAAGACCCAATAATTCAATTGAAATCATATGCATCCATGCATGCAACCGGCCTATGCATATGACTTAATTTAAGTCAAGTTTTGACTCAATTTGTTAGGTGAATCCAATTTCAATTTTTTCCCAGCAAAAAATATATATATATATATATATATATATATATATATTTATTTATTTTAAATAGATTGACATGTTTTCTGAAATCATGTGTTACTCCTGATAGTTGTAACCAAATATTAATCCACGAGTGTTCATTAAATCTAACTGAAAGTCTTATCAGTTCTATTGGTGAGATCGTTGATCATTTCAAAACCGAATGATGTTATAGAATAATTTAAATAAAAAAGTTTGTAGATATAAACATATAATTAATTTATATCAAAATATGAAACTAATGTAGATTTCGGTGTGAATTTGTTATTTTAACAAAATACAAGACCTTAAATAGATAAAATATGAAGCCTAAAGTAGTAAACGTACCATTAAATAAACTATCAACCTGATATTTGTGAAGTAAGAAATATTTTATAGAAAACACAAAGAACAACGGTTTATTAACTTCAAAAGCATTCATATTGCATTCTCTATCCTTAACCTTATAATTTAGTTAAAAAAACACATACATGTCCATAAAATTTATTCATTTTGTTAAAATCTCTCATAATTCCTTATATTTAACTCTAATAAATTTAATAATACTTACTTTTTGTTCTTTATTCTTTTTTGTTCTTCACGCACAAAAAAGTATAAAGAATAAATTTAAGAGATGTATAAAGAATAAATTTAAGAGATGAATAGTAGTTGGTAAATATATGAAAAAAGAAGTTAGTCCATATAATTGATCATTATTTTAAAGAATGGGATGGAGTGTTAAATTACATAAAACTATATATTTACCTTAAATTATATGGATTTAATAAATATAGATATTGGGATGTGAATGCTAAGTTGTGCTAATTTGAACACTAAATTTTTATATGATAAATAAATTAGTTTATGCCACTGACTTTATTTTAAAAATAACACTTATATTAAGAAGTAGTTAAATAACATACACGTGAGAAGATTACATGTCAGCAAAAATAACATGTCATCAACATTATATTTGGGCAGGTGATCTGTAAAAATAAAATCTTTGTAATTGCAGACACGTGAACTGCCACCTGCCCATTTTAAATGAAAAAGAACACGTCAGCAAATTTAGGTGTTTGGTTAACACACGTGAAGCAATCTCATCAACACTACAACTTTTCCACCACACCTAGGTTTTTCCACGTCATCTTAAATGCAACTAATGACTCATCTTATACATTTACAACTTTATATAGTAACCCTTAAATGGGTTATCGAACCGGCCCATTTATCAGTCCTTAGTCTGATTGGTCGGGCCGGTTTTAAAAACCGTATGCAAATGCAAGACAAGAAAAAATTATAATATATAATTTTTGAAAATTCAATACCAACAATTAGCAATCATAATAAATTTCATAGAACATTTGGTCATGGGTAAATGCTTCATTAAGAGATATCACCTAACAATGACCACTTTACCGAATAATGTCTCACCGACAGGTTATCGATAGTTTTCTATTTTAGACAGTGTTGCAAAAATCGGTCTAGGCGGCCGACTAATCGGCGATTAATCGCTAGTCGGCCGTCCACCTAGGAGATTTTACCTAATCGACCAATTAATCGCTAGGTGGTCAACAGTGGTCAAATTCAGCCCTAGGCGGCCTTAGGCGGACCTAGGCGGTCCTAATCGGCCAAAAATCGGAAATTCCGCGAGTTTTCCGGCCAGATTCCGGCGACTCTTAAAATTCCAGCGAAAATTTTGTAAATCCGCCCAGATTTGTTTATATGTATATAAAACTAAACATTTTTATAAAAATTACATATAAAAATGTGTGTATATATATATATATATATGTGAAATTGAAAATTATATATAAAAAATTTCAAACCGATTAATCCTGACTAATCACGATTAATCCCTAGTCAGTACCCCACCGCCCGACTAACACCTAACGATATTTACAACATTAATTTTAGAAAACACAAATACATATCAACATTTCCGTTACAACCTTATAATATGTTAGAATCCTATACGCACAACTACGTACAAGTTTCTTACAAAAATTAATCTCTCTCCACACACAAAAAACACACACCTTTTGTCTCACGTCAATAACACATTATATAACCTCTCAAACCCTCACACCCCATGCAAACTAACCTCCTTTTGCTTCTAAAAACCTAAAAAATCCACCCTAAACCACCAATGGCAGGCGGAGCAAAGGCGGCGTTCGTGGCGGCACTCATCACCATGGCGGTGGCAGCCACCGCACCCCGGGTAACCGAGGGTTCGGTGACGTGCAAGATGGTGGTGAATAGCCTAACTCCATGTGCTCCATACCTTATTAGAGGAGGTCAGGTTCCTTCGAGATGCTGCAACGGCGTGAAGTCGTTGTATAAGGACGCCGAGACCAAACCCGACCGACAGATGGCGTGTCGGTGCATGGAACAAGCGGCGAAATTGGTCCCCGGGATTAAGATTAAGTATGCTGGTGATCTACCGGAAAAATGTGATGTGCATATACCTTACAAGATTACACCTACTTTCAACTGCTCAACGTAATGACACTAATTCCCTAATACACTATATAATATATTGACTTTACACTACAATGCATAACTGCATGAATTTAAAAGTATTAGAAAATTGACTATCACTTATGAAACATCAGGCTTAATATTATATGTAATCATAATCACTGACGGAATACTGACAGACACAATAGAAAATTGCTAATCATTTGGTAATTGCTGACTGATTGTAGGAAATTTTAAAAGAAATTAAAACGAGTTTTATAAATATCTGTCTATGATCTGTCGGTAACATACCACTGCTGTCGGATGTGATACGTGTCAGTAATATGTCAGTGATGATTTCCATTAGTGATGTGTTAGGATAATATGTCGATGGTCTCTCATTATGATCTGATGGTGAATACTGATGCATTTTTGGGTGGTATTGTGTTTTATGAGGAGGTTTTGGAGTTTTTAAAGCATAAGTGTTTTTCTAATGTGTCAGCTGTCTATTTCTTTTAACGTTTTTTAAGTTAATATCGGTGATGGTCTGTATTGATTCAAGTTTTAATGTTGCAGGGTACAATAAGAAGGATATGAGTGAAAGTGAAGCTGAAATACAAGTACAATAGCGTGATTAATAATAATTGAGATTATTTATGCAATACTCTAAGCTAGTATTCAACTAGCTATATTGTTACTTCAACGTCTTGTTTTAGAATTTATAACCTCTAATAAAACAAGGTTTCTTTTATTACTTGTCGTTCTCTTAAGCCATGTTTTTATTAGTGTCATTTTTTTAGATATCCACATATCAATTTTCAATCCAAAAAGATATTATAGTAATTTAAATACTTCTACAAATTTCTCTCTCTTATTAAATATAAATTCTATTAATTGTTATGTTTCTCTCTCTTATCTATTTTTTTAAAATCAAACTATCTTTTTTTAAATAGATTTTATGAAAGAAATTAAAAATCACATCTTTAACTAAAATCTAAATAACAAAAAAACTAAAATTTTATATAATATGAAATTTTCTAAAACACTAAACATTTTTTAAACAAAATATTTTAAATCGTTTTGTTTTAAAACAAAAATTATAAACAGGTGAAATATTTTAAAACAGTCTTTTTAAAACAACCATAATAATTACAAACTGGGGTTTTTTTTAAAAACAATATTTTTATAAAAATTTATTTTTTATAAAAAAATCTTAAAACGAATGTTTAAAAATTAAACTATTTACATAAGAGAGTTAAAAAATGATATAATTGTTTTATTTCTTGAACTATTACACATATATAATTTTAATTCTATTTTATATTAAAATATTATACTGTAACTATTCATGTTCATTTTACATATATATTTTACATTAAAATTTAATCTGTTTATTTAATGAGTTTTTAGTCTATCTATCTATGATCTATCTATAAAAAACCAAATTAAGAGTGAAACAATCGTAAACCTCATTATACTTACTTTCATATTTCTCTATATTATTAATAATAACATTAAATACTAATATTATTACTCATACCATTTTCAAATTAAAAAATGTATAATTTAATAAATTAAAAACCTATTTTTTTAAAAACATACTTCTTAAAAACAAAAAAAAATATAAAAAACATAATACAACAAAATTAAAAAAATTCATTTCTCTTAAAAATATATCTAAAAATCACAATCTTTTTATAAAAACTAAAGTTTAAAAAAATACATTATTATTTATTTACTTAAAGTAGTTATTTATAGATAATTATAATCATATTTTATCTTCAAGCATGATTTATAATGCTTAAGTTTTTATTAATAATTATTTAATATTTTATTTATTCAATCTGTGCATTACACGGGAACTAACCTAGTTATATAATAAAAGCATGTAGTTTTCCTTTTATTCTTCATTCTTAGATGAGATATTTAATCATATAGTATTTTAAATATAAAAAGACATCTATAAGATGGTATAAATAGATAAAATGGTGTCTCAAAGGGATAGTTAGAGTAATAAAGTGTCTTTCCTTTATACTAAAGGTAAAGGTGATGGGTTCAAATCTTAAAATTAACAGGTAACAAAAAAATACGAGTCATTGTAAGAAAAAGTAAAACCGGTAGGTAACAAGATGTTAAAATGACGCATTACAGAAACATAAAGGATTAAAAGGAGAAATTATTAAGCTTCTAAATGAAATAACTAGTACATAATGCACTTTCATAATACATAAACATTGAAAAATATTGTTGTTTGACTTAACTCCCACTTTACATAGAGTTTAGAGAGGGGTTAGATCGTCTTGCGATCTGATATACGTAATCTTACCTAGCACTTTGTGTAAGAGATTGTTTCCTATATATTAAATCCATGACCTCAATATCACAAAACAACAACCTTATCAGTTACTTTAAAACCCATAATCTCCACAAATATTGAAACATGACATGATTAAATTAACGCGTTATTAATAACATCCATGATTTGCATATTCACAAAGCAAATGAAATCAAACATTAACTAAATTTAAGAATTATTTTATTAAAAAAAAAAAGACTCCAGAAGAAGAAATTCGAGTCCAAGAATTGTCCAACCATCAACGTCCTGTTCATTATATCATTTTCGTCTATATTTTACAGGCCCCGTTACTCCAAACGAATCAAGTTACACTCGTCTTAATTTAAAGTCTAACCAAGACTCGTTACTCTCTAATCCCATTTGCCTTTACTAAACGTCAAAAAAACCTCCATTAGACATAAAATATAGACATACCTATCGATACCAGATCATACACGATGTGTCATCTAAAAGAAAGCAAAATAGCACATTTATAAATCATGCATATCACATTTTGGAATCATTAATTGAAACACAGTGTCCATGATTAGATGCCTACACGGATAATCAATCAGCAGATAACTAAGAACACAGGTTTATAAAATGGTATAAATTAACCAAACTGCAAACTGCAAACACTCTTTAATACAAAGAATCAGTCTCATATGTTATACAACATTAAGGTTAAGTCATCAAAGCATAATCTTGTATCTAAAGATGACCATATAACACCTCACTCAAATTGTACCACAACAACAAACACATCAACTTCACAATGTATAATAAAAAGATTTAATTTTTCACTCCAAAACTATGAAAACTTTTCAAATTCCATCAAGCGGAAAGTAATTTACGAACAGGTGTCATTATGGTTGGGTCCTTGAGGCTCATCATCTTGAACTGTGGGTGAAGGGCCAGAGCTAGCTTGTGGCAACGGATGTGAACCAGAGCTAGCTTGTGGCTCGGAAATTAAGCTTGTGAGACCATTTTGTTTCATGTAAGTCTCGAGTGGCTGACTTGCTGCTTGGAGAAGACTCATCATGCTTACATGGGTTGTGGTTGATGTGTGGTTGTCTTGTATGCGGTGAGGATCTATGTTCAAGTCTAGTCCTTTGCCTGGTGATGATGTTGACTGTTTGACTTCTGTGTCCTTGTTGGTGGGGCCCAATTTGAGTTGACCTTTCTCTGCAATTTCGGCTTCACGTTCTGATTGGCGTTGTTGCTTGCGTAACATTAAGGTTTTGAATCGGCGTTTGACTGTCATGCAGACTGTGCATGTGCAGTTGGGCTTGTGTTTGCCTTTGCCACTCGGTGGTTGACTGCAGACTATGCATGAGCAGCCAGGACGGTGCCTTGGGTGCTTGGTGGTGGTTGCAACTGATGGTTCGGTTTGATTGGGTCCATTTGGTTCCTGTTCTTGGTCTGGTTTTTGGCTCATAGAATTCCTCCACTTGTGATGTTCTAAATCAGACACAACAAAACTCCTTCAAATGTCATCCATAATATTCACTTGTTTCATTATTGTTAAAGCATGTTTTGGGCATTTGACAAATTTATGTATATATGAGTTCATTCGGGTTGTATTTATCTCAAAGGGATCAAATATTAAGGAAAAACAGCTAAAAAGAAAACAGGTCGAATGGGTCAGAATATCAAGCCAAAAGTCACCGAACATGTATTTTTTGCCATTGATGTCCCTAACTTTATAAAAAGGACCTAATTAATGTATAAGTCACCTAAATCATTTTATCAAAAATATAAAAAATTCATATGGTTAAAGTATTATGGTACAAACTTGACAATTGACATGCCAATTGTCTATTGAAAAAAATTTAAGTTTTGGATAGCAGTGTTTCATGTCAATCCGACATGTTACCCAACCTGACCATTTTGCCGCCTCTAACGTTCATACACAATATATTCTTTTTTTAGTTATTGTGGAAGCTTATTTCAGACTTTTGACCAAAAAACACCTCCCTATAACTATTTGACCAATCAATTTGTGCAATTATAAAAAGAGCAAATTGAAAACAATGAAAGCATCGTACCTTTCGCCATCCCAAGAAGCTGCTCGAGCTCTCTAGGGTTTAGTTCATCTGGTGCAAGACAAGAAGACCTAATAATGCCAAGTCGTTAGTGGCGAAATAATCACAGTTCATTACATAAACACAATTATCATATAATCAATGAATTTTAGACCATAATGAAAAAAGCAATTACCTGCTCTTATCCCATATATTTTCTTGGCATGTCCATTTACCAGGAAGAAGAAAATCAACTGGTAACCTTCGCCATTTTGAACAATTATCACATTGGGCCCACTGTTCTTGCTCCCTGAAACACCACTTTTGTTTTAGGTTTACTGACTGAGAATCATCTCAGCGCATAATGTTATTCTCGTTTCTTCACTGAAACACGTTATAAGTATCTATTTTTATTTTATAAACTACGAAATGGGTAAATATGACATTTTTAGTATTTCGAAATGTTAAATATGATATTATGAAATTTAGAAGGATATATAATCCAATGATTTAATAGATTAAATTCTTACCCCGATAACCGAACAGTGAATATACTCCCCTTTCCAAAAACAGGAGGTTCCTACATATAATAAAATAAGAAGACATAAATAAGCAAATTTATGCAAAAAATATTAAAATAAAGATCACTTACTTCATATTCTTCAAATTCATGATCTTCAATGGTGACAATACTTGGGTGCATAGTGGGTGGGTTTAGCATATCCTGTAATTCTTCCCATGTATATTTAAGATCAAGAGCATCTTGATTTTCAATGAGTAATCTTTTACTTTTTGACCCGATATTCCGGCTTCTTTTTTTGTCTGGTTGAAATGACGAATCTGCCCTTGACTTGGTATCTCCAATAGGCAAGCTCATGTTTCTTGATAATAAAGTTAGATGAGAATCTGGGTTTCTCTTCAGTGATTGAAGAAGGTTAGAGTAATCACTCATATTTGAAAGATTCTCCATAGTACTAACACCATTATGCATTGCCGATATATGAGAATCCTGTTTATAATTAGATTAAAATGATTATATATCATTATATTGCAAAATACTCCATGGCAGATAAAAGATTTAATATAGCGAAAAAGTACACAAATGAAGGCGGAAATTACAAAAAGAATCCCTCACGTGTCATTCATTGCAAAAATGGTCATTGTGGACATGTGTGGAATTTTAAGTAATTTGACCCCTTGACCATTAAACCTAACAGCCAAATGTAAATCTGAAAATATGACAGTTCTACCCTTTTGAAGATCACTCTTTTAGTCCCTAAAGTTTATAATTGAGTTCTTATATTGTCCTTATAGGAAAAATGTTTTCTTTTTGTTTTAGTTTTATTTATAAATTGGCTAACGCTTTAAGAAGAGTGAGTTTTAAAGGATAAAATGATAATTTTTAAATTTAACAGCCGGTCAGCATAGTATTAAAGGCAAGAGACCAAAATGTTAACAAATTCTATGCAACAGTAACTGTTTTTTGTATTAAATTATTCATAGGGACTGTTTTCATACTTTCTGCCATACCAAAGGGGCATTTTTTGTAATTTACTATTTAATATATCACCTGAAAGTAAAATACCTGAACGGAAGTACTAACTGAGGCTTTTCGGGAGCCCATAAGAAGCTTTCCTTCAGGTTCCATACGGCTGAATGTCACTAGAAAAGTAACAAAAAAAAAACAGATAAAAAAACTACAGGGTAATAAAGGTAACCAAAGGACGTTAGGGGTATAGAATGAGTACCAGTATCCCCAGCTTTCAATTGCATCGACTGTATGCATGGAGTGACACCTTCTAGGACATACATTCGGCTGTTATTATTAGGCCAAAATCTGAACTGAAATAACCATTCTTTGCCTTTAACATCTTGAATCTTCAATGGGAGTCCTTCAGGCTGAGAAATAGGTGGAAAATATGCCTGCATAGTGATCAATCATTACTACGCGATTCACTATGGGTACGGGTTTGATGATAGGATAGGATGAGAATGGGTATGAATTTATACACCTAATCATTTAGGTGGGTATGAAGGAAACCTAACTCTATGCGTATCAACCCCATACACTTAAACCAAACATACCCAAACATTATCAAACAAAACCATCAAAAACAAACAACCCCTAAAGTGTTAATAAGTTAACTTACTTCAGCACATGCTTTCGGGAGAACCAAACGACCAATCCGACCCGCATCGCTGGCACTTAAAACTTTCTCAAAAAGTGGAACAATGGTGGCATTTGAGCTTAGAGAATCAGAATTAAGGAAATGGAGCACGATGAAAACTGGGCGGACATGGTGGGTTGGGTAACGGATCAGCACGTGTAAAAATATAATATGGATCGAGTCATAATGGCCTGACCCATCTACACTTTTTTATCCATTTTTCACATAAGGCTATAAAACCAGTCTTTTTATTAACTTTTTGAAAACACTTAGGATGATTTTCAACACGGTTGACTTGTTTGACCCATTGCATTTTGAGCAAATGGGTCACAATTTTCATCTCTAAGAGTAACTCACTGATTTACACTCACCATCAGTAGAAAAAGAGTACACTTGTAATTTTATTGAATCTGCTAGCTTTTTCATTTAAAAAAAGACATGGATATTCGCTTGCTAGTTTCAAATTCTATATAATCTTTGATAGTTTAGTCTAAGGTCAACATGATAACCATTTTGGCCAGCAAAAACAATTTATTTTCTTCCAACTTTTGACTTAAAAAAATTACTCCCATGACCTGAACATTTCAAATCTATACTTGTTACCCGGATGGTGGAAATGACAACAAATACAAATAAACAACACTAAATATTAGTGGCAAAACAGGTGGGTTGGGGGTCAAAACAGGTTTGGGTTTAGACAAGTCTTTTAGGTTGGGTCAGTTTGGATTGACCCAAAAACATTTGCCCAATTTTTATAAAATAGTTAATATATTAAATATGAATACAAAAACTATGTTATTCCAGTAATGATTTATTTATTTTTTTTTAAATAAAACAGTTTAGGAGGCTGTCACTAGAAAATACACTTCTTGAAACTTTCAACCTGTTTGAAGCATTTCCCTTTTAGCTTATATTTTTAACCTGACCCATTTAACCTGTTAGGAATAAACCATAATTCAAATTGACACATTTCTAAGAGAATGGCAATTTTAGCAAAAATGGATACTCTCCAGATATTTGCTGCAACTCTTGTTCCGTAATTCTGGGCCAATAGCGTGGAAGCAGCTGATTTTTGACCCGCCCCTCAACAGGAGGCCGGGCAACCCGTATCTGTGAATTCATACTAGAATTTGCATCAAATCCTTGGGGAAAAATGGATTTGGGCACTTTGGGTAAAATATGGTGAGCCCAAGGCCCGTGTTGCAAAGAAGAATATGGTTTGCTCAATTCCCTTTCTTCAATTGGGAAAAAAACAGGCTTTTGTGAGGAAGAAGCCAAGCCTATAGTTAATTCTGTTTGAACGTCTTTAACCCCTGTACTTTCTCTATATCTAATATTTGGTCCATGAGCAGATTCAGAAGTTGCATTGTAAATTGATGTTGATGTTGTTTGAACTTCTTCTTGTTTCATGTGAGATGTGGATGCATCATCATCATAACCAGTGCCATCACATGATTGTTTAAACATTTTTACTGACGATCGAATTTCTCCAACACTATTTTCTACTGAAATTCCACATTCCTCAGGCTTATCCTCACTTGTGCTCTGTATGTAATACAACAAATATCAACATTTGAAACTTTTAGTATGTATTTCAACTCAGAAAAGAGATGTAACTTGAACTTACACGGTCATGTTTGAAACTATTTGAGCAGCTGACACAATTTACACCACCATTTTCAAGTAGTTCAATAAAAGCACTAGAAGCAATGCATCCACAATGGAGTCGCTGAATTGCAGCAAATATTAGAAAATCCAAAATATAGCATTCCACAAACGCATAAAGATATTCTGGGCTGTAGTTTGACCTTTAAAGTGCTTTTTTGCATAAATACCAACAAACTTTCACTTTGTCTTGTTTTAGTCATTGTACTCCTTTTTAACATTAGAGGAACTAAAGAATGTGTCGTTTTGTTCATCATAGTGTATTTTTTAATGATGACCCAAATGGGACAAAAACAATTACAGCAAGTCCATATAATGACCCACATCGTACTTAAGTTAAATGGGACATAAGTGAAGGTACATTGGTATTTTATGCAAAGATATACCTATTTAAATTATCATTATGCACATGCTTTACCTTCCCACAAGATGTGCACTCCCTCCAACCAGTTTCCTCTAGGTGGAACAATTCACAGAATGCTAGTTGTTCATAAGCAGTACTGAAACAATACAGAACTTTGAGTGTTAAGAAGTTAATTAAAACTATCAACACATAATACATGCAAACCTAAACCAGACAAAAACAAAAAGATAGATTTTACTAAAAATTTATCGGCCAAATAAAAGAGCGGTAAGTTTATTAGGCTTATATAATTTTAAAGTAACTATGTAGCATAGTAGCTTTACTCAAAAGTAGTAATAAGGGATGGACTATAAGATAAACTCTACATGATTGAATTCCTTCTTGGCAGAAATAAAAAAAACATAGTCATCGTTTACTCTGGTACAAAGTACAGAGCATAACAATTTACCAAACTTGTTCAAAGAAATTTATGGGCTGATTTCAGATGAACAAATAAAGATGAGAGTATATGAAGAAAAACTCCTGAGGGACTAGCTATGAATATTCATTTGAGTAATTATAGGTTTAAGTATGAATATTCACTATTCTACAATTGATACCTAGAAGATATGACAGCTTGGTTGATTCAAAATGCAAAAGACTGTAAACTACAATGTAACAGTGTGATAACATAATCATGGAAATGAATGATATCAAGAACTAAATCCTATTAATTTTACAAACAATAACAACAACAATGAAAATAATAATACCACCTTCAGATCAAAAATCAGAAATTTCAAATTCAAAACCGAAGAGATCTGGGATTACCCGCATCTACTACAAAGTTTTGCAAAATCACCAGATCGCAAAGCCCAACCTTTTCTAAAATCACCACCAGCTGCTAATGAAGCTCCGCACAACTCATTCATGCATACTCTACACTCCATCCGCATACATCAGTTCGAAAAAAACCCTAACCCCAATCAATTCAAATCCAATTCAACACAAGCAGCTAACACACTAACCAAATTCGACCAATTAACCTACTAAAAGCACCCAAATTGATCAAAACAAACCCAATTCATCATCTGAAACACCCTATTCGTAATCAAAACATGTAGTACAAAAACCCAAAATCGAATCTTACTTCTTTCAACTGTTGTTTGCGTGTTCGTTGTTTGAAGTGAACACAAAGCTGTTGAATTGATGCTTCTTGATTCAAGATTGATCTATGGTGGTTCCGGTGGCCGGAGACGGTGGTAGACGGTGGTCTCCGGTGGTTGAAGGTTTAAGAAAGATGAAGAAAGTGCATGCTTAAAGGGAAAGAGAGAGAAAGATGGGGACTTGCATGCACGACGCTTTACGGCACAGCAAATTGGGTGTTTTCAAAGATTAATCGATTGGTGTTTGTGCACCACTTCAACTAACTTATTAGGGCTTTTAATCAAGATCAAAATGAGTATCATGTTGAAAGTTGCATGACTTTACACTTAAGGTTGGAGATCAATTTGCTTCAACTTTTTAGAGGAATTTGTTGGTTGCAAAAGTGTCTATTGTAGGAAAGATATTAACTTGCTAAGAATGCTAAGATTGTGATGTGACAAAAGTTTGAATGAACAAGTAAACTATTATCGAAATATTATCGAAATAAGTGTCGAAACAAAATCTTGTAATAAGACATGTAATAAGAAATCTTGTTAAGAAAACATTTTGACTAAAGATTTGATAAAAATAATTACTTGGCTCACATATACTTCTGACATACGGTCTCAATGTTTTGTATTAAAACTAACTCTAAATAGATGGGGTTGACCTTTTAGGGTGTGTATATTTTTTTTTCTTTTTGGGGATTGAGTTTGCACCATACGGTGAAGACCACAAGATTAAGAAGACTTGTAATACAAGTGGATCGATTTTTTACATGAGATCTACCTTCTTGGACACATCGTTGAATTAAAGAGTATGATCTATCGTCCAACGTTAGACCACATGTCAAATCAAGGTCACATCACGTTTTCAAGCCGAATCGAGCCGCTCGGTTCGTTTACAACCGAGCCAAAATTCGAACTAGCAAAAATCCGAGTTTTTTCCGAATGAGTTTCGAGCGTCAAGCTATTTGCACAGACCTAAACTGAACCGGTTATTAACTTATCTAGCAAAACCCCGTTTGTACCCGAAGCCCATACCGTTGGAAGATGCTAGAAACCTCTTAAGTGGGCCTTTCGGCCCATCGACTATTAACCCAACTTCAAATGATTTCATACCCATCGTCAAGAACACATGTATCATCAATCAATTCCTCTTTACTCTATACGATTTGAAATCTCAACAAATTTCAATTCGAGTCTCCACTGATTTGTGATTTCTCACACATAATCAGTTTCATTTGAATTACCAGTTGAGAGTTATATAAGATTAACATCAATCTTTTGCCCAAATTCAGCTCTGATCGATAAATTGCAGTTGATTGAGATGATGTTGATGGGGGCTTAGGGTTACGTAGAAGATGAGACGATTTCGTAAAACGGATAGATTAGACGGCGTATTTACTATTGACGACTGTAGTTATTGTGTATTTTGAGTTTTGTGGATCGAAGATTTGTTCTGTTTGAGGTGGAATGGATAAAAATGGATCGGTGATGGTGTTGTTTCTGTTGTTAATCGTCGGTTTTGGTCTGTCTGATGGTTTTAATTCTCGGAGATTAGTTACGACATCGGATGCTAATGGCAGCTCTAACGCGAATCAGGTTTGCTATGTGTTTGATTGTTTATGCTTGTTGTTGTTATTTTAGATTATGTTGAATTAGTTGTTGATGAGATGTTCTTGAACATATGTTAAAGAGTAAAGACAGTTATGTAAGGTAACTACTTGTTAACTGTTTGATCCAAATATTAGAAGTTAGTTGAGTTCATCCATTAGGGTGAGATTATGTGGTTTTGCAACAACAGTTAATGTTATCTGTAATTGGGACTGAAGTAATAATGATAGTTACAAATTTTAGTTTGTAAAAGTGATGAAATCGTTTGCCTTTTCACTGTTGTCAAAAGCTCATCAGGCGCGCACTTAAGCCCTTAGGTGCAGCCAAGTACAACCTTCTCACCTCGCTTCAAAAGCCCCATTTTTAGGCGCTCAGGCGCCCAGCCAGGCCAAATTCTGGCCAACAATTACACTAGCCCAAAACAAACTTGGAATCTACCTATAACAGCCTAAACTAGGCCAAAACAAGCCCAAAAGATGTATAATACCCCTAAAAATGGTATTTTTATACTATGCATCTTGCTTAAAAAAGCCCGCTCGCCTTTTAAGCTCCTTGCGCCTAGGCCCAAGGCTCACCCTTTGCACCTTGAGTATCTTTCTCTACATACCCGGTTTGTAAATCTACCTCATTAGCTTGATCTTGATCTTCATGTCTGTACTCTGTAATTAGTAAAACCAATATATAGTATACAGAATCTAATGCAGAATGCTGCACATCCAAATAAAACATTAGTACAAAGAGAAAACTAATAACAGATTTGATTTGCATGAAGTGGCATACTGGCATGCTCATTTGAAATACCTAAGTGATTCTAATTGTTGCTATTGTGGTCACCTGTTCTTGGTTTTAAGGATTCTACATCTTCTTCTCCACCACCACCTGATAAGACACTGAATAACTCTCCAGCTGTGGAACCCAAACCAAAGGATACACCTATTACAACTCCCTCAGATTTGGCATCTAAGGGTTTAAATGATACCAATACCAAAAAAGGTTCTGAAAGTTCTAGTGATATGAAACTAGATGCAGGGAAAAATCAAGACGGAAAAGGGTTGAAAACATTTGCCAGTGAAAATTGCAAGAGGAACCTGATTTGCAATGACCAGGGCAAAACCATAATGGCATGTGTTCAAGATTTTGAGAATGGTAAAATCGTCTCACCTTTTTTTGTTCATTTGAACCAGTTATACTGTTAACAAATGTTTTTATGTTTATATTGCAGAAAGCCATCAAGTTTAGCATGTTCATAGATACATGAAAATCTCTCTTCTTGAATGCTTGCCTAAACAAAATGTTGAACCTTGCCATCTGTTAATATAATATGGGCCAATTTAACCATTTGGTTCTTGGAAACACCCTTGCATTTGCCTAACTATTAAATGTACTGGTTTAAAAAAGATGATTTAGTTAAAATTTGTACAGGTCGGGCTGGGTTACCCAAAACACTTGTCCAAATTTATTAATTTTTTTGCTGAATGAATACTGTACTATGTATGTTTATAGAAATTATAGTGTTGCAGTAATAATCTTTTTTTTAAAAGTAAATTGATTTAGGAGGGTTTACGCCTTAAAAATACAGTCAGGGCCACTTACTACTTGTTTGACCTCTCTTTTTTCGAGATAATCTTTTTTATTTGACCCATTATTGGTAAAAGTCATAAAACCTAACCTGATTTGCCCATTTGTAAGTAAATATTGCCTCACTGACTTATGTTTATATTGCATTCGGCTTTAGTTATGAGTTTTACATATTCATTGAACTTTTCAGTTGAAAATATTTGCAGACTCCAACAACTTGACAGTTATTGTGCAAAATGAACAAGATGCAGACTTGAAAGTGAATATAACATTTGGAACATATATGAACAATTCTCTGCCACCTTTTGTGCTACCTGCTCACAGAACTGAAAAGGTATGGTAATTTGCAGATACCTTGAATCTTCATTTTTCCTTTTGATTCTTGAAAGCAATAATGTCTGCAGTTTGCAAAAGAAGATGAAAGTTAAAATATGTTTCAAGGTATTTAGGTGTTGGGTGTCGAATCCAGCAAATAATTAATAAAAATGTGAACCTACCGTACACACACTAAGAATAGTATGAGCGGAAGTAGGGTTCGTGTCCTCAGGGATACGTGTCAATTATTTTATACCAAAAACGTTTTAGCACAGTTACTTTGATTGATTATGGGCTAAGGAAGGTGGGGGGTTTAACTACAAACTAAAACTTAAAGTAATTTGCAAAAAGTAGAAAAAATTCCAGTGACCCGACACGGCCGTGTCAAAACTGTAAAGGAAATTCCACGCGGCCGTGTTAAGGTTCTGCCAGAAAAACGAAAATTGACATTTTTTTGTATTTTTTTATTATGAAAAAGAGATTATTGAAGATGTTAGTTAAATTATGAAATAAATCAAATATAAAAACTAATTCCAACACTAAGGTAATTTCTTGATTTGATTTGGTTTACGATCATTAACGATTAAGGTGCAATGACAATTTTCAATTAATGATTTGTATCGATACTAGACATCACGCCGTTCGGATATCTCCTCTATCTAATGTCCAATCAATCGCAGTTCGTTGATTGGAGCCAACCCGCTACTCTAAGCTCACGCCGTTCGGATCTTAGTGTGCGGGTTGCGACGATAGAAGTATCGATTATAATTAAACACACACGCCGTGCGGTATGCTTAACTAGATTGTGTGATTCTATAACGAGAATGAATTCATAGACAAACTCAAACCGTTAATTGTTCCTTATATCAAAAATCAAAACTTGGTTAGGGTTTTAAAACTTGAAGAACTTTATTAGAAAAATTAATAAAGTGGCCAATTTTATTAACAATCTAATATATACCGGATTAGATCCGGGTTAAGATCAAGAATCAAACAAACAAACCATCAAAATAAAAACATCTCATAATTGCTTCACATAAGTTCAAACCAAAATCATAGAAATTAAACCTTAATGTTGAAATCAAGGATTGTTCTAGCCGGACATGACGACTAGATCAATCAAAACTAAAATAAAATAAAACGTACGAATCGAAAACCAATAAAGAAACCTAATTTGCTATTGCTCCTCGTTGCTTCTTGAACTTGATTCTTCAAAATAATGTCTTCAAAATCCTTCCAAGGTGCTCCAAGATGCCTCCTTTTTTTTTCTTCTTCTATTTATTCTTCTCCTTTAACTTGCAGATCCACCTTTTTAGGCTTTATTGTTCTCTATCTTCAAAAAAATCTGAAGATAATCATATTCAATAAAAATTCCTAAAGTTTAGGAATTTTCCCTGCACTCTTTAAATTTCAAGATTCTACTTAATAAATATTTTCTTTTAAGTCTTTTTTTTTCTCTCTCAATTGAATGCACCTACAAAACAAATCAAAACACACCAAAGTAGATTCCATTCCACAAAACTTCTATTATATAAAATAATTGAAAAATGCATGCAACTAATGCAAAATATATGCTAAAATATACTCTAAAATTATTATAATTTATGACTAAAAATACAACTAACATTAGGATTAGGTGGTAAGAAAACTTGTACATTGGAAGATAGGATAGTTAAGATGAAGTTATCTTCTTTTTAAAATTTACTTCTTAAGGTACTGAAAATTTCATGTAATAAGAGTCCTGGCAATGAACATAACTAAATAACATAAATTTATCACTATTTTATGTTATAGGTTAATATTACATTCTCTGGAGACAAAAGCAACAAAGTTGTTCTAAATGCTGGGAGTGGGGATTGTGAACTCCAAATTAGTCAACCTTCTTCCGTCAACAGTCCTTCGAAATCTAAGGATTCTGAAAATAATTCAAGCCTTAATGATGTTAAAAACCCTGCAGACAGCCCTGCGAAGCCCAAAGATGTCCATGACCCCGCAGACAACCTTGCAAAGCCTGAGGATGTCAATAACCCTGCAGACAGCCCTGCAAAGCCCGAAGATGTCAATAACCCTGCAGACACCCCAACAAAGCCTAAAGATGTCGAAGATCCTGCAAAGTCCAAAGACAAAAATGACCCTCCAAAGTCAAAAGATGTCAATGACCAGTCAAAGTCAAAAGAAGCCGAGGACACTACAAAGTCCAAGTCAAAAGATGTTGATGATCTGTCAAAGTCTACACCCATAAGTGTCAATACTCCCGTAGCTAAAAACAACTTTTTAGACCAAATGACTATCTATTCAAAGCAAGTAACACCAATACACGGGGCCTATTTGGCTTTTCTTGTAGCCTTAGTTATCGGGGGTTCATGGGCATTATGCAGCTTCAGAAAAAGGAGAACTGACGGTGGGGTCCCGTACCAGGAGCTTGAGATGGGACCCACAGAATCCTCAAATGCAGCTGATGTGGAAATTGCAGAAGGATGGGACCAAGATTGGGATGATGATGACTGGGATGAAGATAAAGCTATAAGATCACCAGGTGGTAGTAATCATGCTAAAACTATATCGTCTAATGGGCTTACTTCACGGGCTACAAAAAAAGATGGTTGGGATGCTGACTGGGACGATTAGTTATCGAAAAATAAGAAGTATAGATACAGAAGATGGTGGTGTAAGATAGAAGTTTTGTTTTCAATTTTGATTCCGTTATTGGTTATGAATCAAAAAGTTTTTGTTTGTTGTAATTTGATGTTAATTTTTCATACAAATTCTTGATACAGGACATGCTATTAATTAAAAAATAAATGAGGTTCGTTACATTTATGTTACTACATAATATGCAAGAGAAGTTAGCATTTTTCTAAAACAATTCGTTAGATTTTAAACGCATAGGAGAATTTTTGTTGTTAGGAATGAAAAGATTTACTTGATGTTTGACTTAACTATCACTTTCCACAATAGGTTTGGGGAGGGGTATGACCATTTTATGATTTAATATACTTATGTAAACACTCTTATCTTATACTTTGTGCAGCAGACTGTTTCCATAAAGGTTATTGTTGAAATGATTATGCAAATCAAATACTTTGTTAGTTTCATCTCCATCACATGATCTCTCCAGGTTTTGAAAACTTGAATTTTGGTGTTTGTTGCTGCAAAAGATCTTCCACATAAAGACTTAAATATAAAAAATAATTTCCAAGATTTATTATTGCTAATTAATAAATGACATAAAAAACCCTTTTCACTCTTTATTAACTTGCTTTAATGTCCTCAACCATATGAAACCTGTGTTTATGTCTGCATAGAAATCTACAATGAAATGTAACGCTGATCTCCCAATTCACACGAAAAACCATTGTTGTATGTGATCCCTCCTCCTCCTGCTGCTGCCGCAATAAACCAGCCAAGCTGGGTGCGAGCACGTGAACGCTAACAATGTTATGCTTTAGTTTATGATGGTAGGACCCTGGATCTATGTTGCTTGCAACATAAACGCGTGTGTTTAACCTTGGATGAAGATAATACATAGCGACGTTGAGATCATCATATATCGCTGATGCCAGTTTATTGCGGTTGTTGAAGCTGATATTTAAGTCGATCCACTGCTTCGTTTCTTCTGTTATATTGACTGATCCATTTTTGTCATATGCCGGAATATCATATGTTACCAAGTATTCTGGTGTAAAGGGATATTTGCATGCGGTTACAAAAACAAGCACTACATATGACAAGATAAAAGTAACATAGAAAAGATAGAAATAAACTTTGGTTTTTCTAGGTAAGGTAACACTCTCATCGGTTAGCGACTCATCGTTAGAGACCTCGGGATCGTATTCATCTTCCATGCCCAAGGGAACATGATCATGTTCTGGACTGTTGGTTGGATCATGATTGTTACCAGGCCTTTGACCAGCTTCAACGTCACATGAAGGATCGTCGATTGCGTTTATGATTGGTGAGGTATATGAGGTGGTTGCGCGAATCCAACTCGCTAAACTGAATAATCGCTTACCGAATCCCATTAGTGTTTTGGATGGAGTCGCTATTAGAAAGAAAGAGATGGTGTTTGGGCTTGATTTGTGTTAAGTGATCGATTAGATGGCTTTTTATATTCAAAGTTTATGATATTTCAGTTTTCTTAATGCATGCTGTGTTATCAGATTTAATGTTGAAATGGTCACAACTAAGTGAGATAGAGTATTTCAGAAAATAAAGAAAGACAAACCAATTCGTATACATATTTCTGTAGCAAGCAGAGAAATATTCTAGTAATGGTTACAATACTACTTAGACCTTATTGTAATTATCGTTTTAGGATGGTTAAAATATACGATTTAATTATGTTTCTTTCGCGCGTAATTACCCTCGTTGTATTGATATATGTAACTGATTAATAATATATAATACCTTATGAGTTTTATTATTTTCTATGGTACTTATAGACTCAAAGATCTTGTCATTTTAATTTCTTTATTCATCTCTCTCCACATCTGCTATCTCTGCCAGATCGTGATCAACCATCCGTCCACTTCCTCCGCCATCCCTCTTGGGTCACAACTTTATTTCCTACTTTTCCTTCTCATCTTGCTTTAGGTTGCATGTGTGTGCATGAGGCGTCCTCATTTCTGAAGTAATAATATGTTAAAAACCTTGAGAACGTGTATATTGCATTGATAAGCACTACAAGAATCTAGGCTAACACCAACAACCTACGTGCTGAAGGCCTTATACCCTTTAGCTACAAGGCTATACCGACGATCTTTACAACAATGACATGTCAGTGGTACTACGTTGTTGAAAAAGCCATTGCTATAGACTACATACCTTGTTAAAAGAATTTATTTTTTTCTTCTCACTTTTTTCTTATATATCAACTAATTGATATGTTCCAAAAAAGTATATCTTATCATGAACGAAATATGAACATGTTATATGAAGTCCTAAATTCAGATTTGTTTTCCATAGTTGGTTTGATAATATCCATAAGTTATTACGCATGACTGATTGCTCGGTAGACTTAAAAAGATGACCAAAAGCAAAGACTGGTGGGGTTATATCATCACTATTGTCATAATTAAGGATGATATATTGACTAGCGAACACGGTGTTTACCATTAAAAGTTCAAAAATTTATACACACAATTAAGGAATCCCTTAAAACATTAGGCAAACTACTACATAGCCAATAAGATAGTAAAACCGGTTAATTTAGCCTAAATTAACACGATGGATGTCGTGCTTTTCATTTCCTATTTCTTGTTAGGATTTTTGATCGTTTCTACTTTGTTCTGATATTCGTCTGGAAAAATTATTATTTTATATATGATCACCGTCTCCTCTTTGTCATTGATAATTTCAATCGATCTCTGGATCCTTTTGCATGTAATTTCATCTTTTTTGTGTAAATCGTCCTTAGAAAACTTTAAAAAAATAGTTTTAAATAGCTTTTATTTTAAAAAAGATTTTTATTAAATTTTTTTTATCTATTTATTTTCTTGAAGTTGTTTTTTAATTAAAAAACGGGTTTTAATTTTTATAATATATATATTTTAATATGAAAATATTTTAAATAATTAATTATTATATATTATTATCATTTATTGACACGCGATATCTTAAAACTCTTTTTATTATATATATAGATATAGATATAATATAGATTTAATTGAGTAATAATAGATTATGCTCACAATTTTTTATTATTTTGTGTGGTATTTATAGCCTCAGGGATGCCAAGTCGTAATTGGCCATTTGTCCACTTCCTTTGTCGTCCCCCTTGTGTGACGACTTTATTCTCGTCTCGCTCTAAGTTGCATTGTATGTGTGTGTGATGGGTTCATTTCATAACTATTAAAATGTTAGGAACTATGATAATCACATAAACACGTGTGTATATTGTTTTAATGATAAGGCTATAATAAAAAAAGTGTTATTTTTTCTCCCTGGTTTTTCTTATTTTCAAAAATAATTCATAAAATTTAATTTCTTAATTAACTAATATGTTAAAAAAATATTATTTTGTGTTATTAAAAAAAATATCAACATCTTATTCAGAAGTCATAAATTCATATTTGTTTTCCGTAGCTGGCTCAATAATATCCACAAGTTATTACGCGTGAATGATTGCTCAGTCTACGCGTTTTAGAAAGACTAAAATAAGCAAAGACTAGTGGGGCTATATCATCATTATTGTCATAGTTAAGAAAGATAGAACAACTAGGAAACACGGTGTAGTAAAAGTTCAAAATTTTATACACACAATTAAGGAATCCCTCAAAACATTAGACAAACTACTACATAGCCGATAAGCTAGTAAAACTGGTTAGTTTTGCCTAAACACGATGGATGTTACGCTTTTGATTTCCTATTTCTCATTAGGATTCTTGGTTGTTTCTACTTTGGTTCTAGTATTCGTCTGGAGAGATTATTATTTTATTTACGATTGCCGTCTCCTCTTTGTCATTGGTAAGTTCAAATCGATCTCTAGATCCAAGTATAGTCGTATAAATCAAGTTGATGCACACATGTTTAATGTTTATATGTATGTATTCTCTCAACATAGGTTTGGATTTTAGTCGTTCCTTGACGAGCTACGCGATTATAAGTGTACTAATATGGTATTTTACAAACTATGGAGGTGATCTTGCGATGTCCGCTATCTTGACCAATATCCAAGGTTCGTTATCGTCACTGTTGGTGATATTTATGGCTCATGCAGCTAATTCCTATGTTGGAAGGTTTCACACACTCTTGTTCTCGAACACTGCATATATCGCGGTGAGTATACATGTCTTAACTAGAATTCACTTTCATTTAGCTTCTTGTGTACCTTCTTAGGGTATCAAGTCTCAATATAAGTTAAGTTTTAGATGATTTTGGTTTAGATTATTATTTCATTTGATTTAATTTACCAAGCTAGCTAGTGTTTCCCTACTGCAGGGCTTGATGCTTTTATGGTTGTTCAATCCATATGAAGTTAAATGCTTGTGGTGATTTCACTAGTTCTCTTATCTCTTGGAACATCAGGGGCCAATATTTGCATGACGTGCTAGGAGACTTGGTGAACGACATTGATAAGTCACCAGATCGGAATAGAACACGATCTCTTGCACGCGCAGCGATCTGGTCACGCATAGCGTACGCAGCTGGTGCCATTTCAGCAATTTATGGGTTGCTACTGATGCTGTTGGAGGGGTTCATCCATCTTGGGGAAGTACATTCTTCATTTGCATAATCACAATGACAACAACTTTGATTATTTTCTGCACTGGTCATAATATCTATTTCAGCCTCCGTTGACAGAAAAGACCTGCTAAGGTCTTCTTTTCGAGTGTCTTTGCGCATATAAGAAGCTACTCAATTGCAATTCGTCACGGTACTTTTTCATTCACTCTCTCCTGGGTATAAGTTATAATTTCCAAACATTGTATTGTTACATCATTTTCATGTAACTTCTTAGTATAGAAATATTCCTAGAAGATATGATTATTTATATTCGCTACACTCGTCTTTACATTCATACATTATTCGAATCTAAACCATGACAACCTTTTATGACCAGATGCTTATGAAATTTTCAAGACAAGATAGATCCCCAAAGAGTTGGAATCTGAAAAGATAGAAAACAAAGGGAATGAGAGACCTTCACTATGTTTAGATACCAAAGTTACTTCTAATAATCTACAAGATATGGTGGTAGTAAAAAGACTACTAAGAATGTTTCCCATGTGGGAGTGTTTTTTGTGGTTTCCCTAATATCAGCTATCGGGTTTACCTTCTTTCTCCAACAGTACAACAACCTATATATGAGCAATAAAAATACCAGTAAAATCTACAACATGTGTCAAGATTTATCAAGATTTGCTATCCCGTTTTTGTATCACTGGATTTGCGGTCACGTAAGAATGAAAAGGTCAAAATATTGGGGAAAATCGGTTTACCCGATCACAAACGGTAACAACAAATGCGGAATTAACCTTCGTTTGGTCAAAACCTCCCGGACCTGTTTGAACCTGTGATGGTGCAAAAATAACAAGTAGGGTATACCAATCCAAAACAACAAGGAGACAACAATTTTAGCGTGGAAAACCTCTCAAGACGAGAGTAAAAACCACGGGACTACTAGAGCCACTTCAAATCCACTATCACCAAAATAAAGAGCAATACAAGGTCCTCTCTAGATACACTAGAGGCATACAACAATCATCATACACTTGGAAGCAAGTAACATCAAGTATATGCAATCAATGACAAAGAAGAAGAAGAGATATCACCAAATCTGCAGATGCGAACAGAGGCTGTAAAACCCGACTTCCAGACCTGATTTAACGAAACCAACCGTTGGATATCGACGCCCAGGTGTTGTGAAGCTTCTGTCCAAATTTCACGATGATCCAACCGTTCAATCTCCGGGAAAAGACAGATCTTCGAGACTGTGCAGAAAGTGACGGGAATTCTCTTTTCTCCTCAAAAACTCTTTCAAACCTTGTATTCAACTTTGTGTGTATTGATCATTGTTCTAATTACAATCCCTGCACTTTTATTCTATCATAACCCTAGTGGGCTAATGATAATGGGCCATACAAATGGGTATTTGTTGGGTTTTCTTCATTGGCCCAAAAACATACCCAACAAATCTCCCCCTTTGGCCTATGAAGAAAAGCTAGCCATCCCAGCGACGATGGAGCAACAAATCTTCAACTTCTCCCTTGCTAAAGCTTTAGTTAACATATCGGAACCATTATCATTGGTGTGAACCTTTTCAAGTTCAAGCTTCTTGTCTTCAACAGCATCTCTAAATCCAATAATACTTCACATCAATATGTTTTGTTCTCTTGTGATACTTAGAGTCTTTAGCAAGGTGAATTGCACTTTGATTATCACAAAAACCACGTATCGTTGTTGCATAAAGCCAAGCTCTTGCATAAATCCTTTCAACCACAACAGTTCTTTGCACGCTTCTGTTGCTGCAATGTACTCAGCCTCAGTGGTAGACAAAGCAACACACTTTTGCAGTCTTGATTGCCATGACACAGCTCCCCCTGCAAAAGTCATCAAAATCCAGAAGTGGACTTCATGTTGTCTTGTTACCCGCCATATCAGAATCTGTATAACCTATAAGCATCGGCTTTCCATTTCCAAATTTATACCCAATTTGGAGGTACCACGTAGATATCTAAGAATCCACTTAACTGCTTCCCAATGCTTTCTTACCAGGATTTGACAGAAACCGACTAACAACACCTACAGCATGGGCAATATCAGGTCTTGTACAGACCATGGCATACATCAAACTTCCAACTGCTGAGGCATACGGGGACGCCATCCATTTCTTAATTTCCTCCTTAGAAGAAGGGCAATCTTCATCAGTTAGCTTAAATTGGGAGTTAGAGTGTACTCACCACTTTAGCTTTATCCATGTTGAATCTACCAAGCACCTTCTCAATGTATTGCTCTTGTGACATGTGCAACTTCTTTGAAGCTCTATCTCTAGCAATCCGAATGCCAAGAATTTGTTTTGCTGGCCCCAAGTCTTTCATAGCAAAAGACTTGCTCAATTCTTTTCTTCAGCTGCACAATTCTCTTTACATTCCTCTGATAGAAAACACAGTGATCTGAAGCAGTCTTTGGTAGCCTTGCTTCCCCATAGTGATTCAAACTTCTTGTACCACTGCCTTGATGCTTGCTTCAACCCATAAGACTTTTCTGTAGTTTACAAACATAGTCTTCTTTACCCTTGACCTGAAAACCTTCAGGTTGCTCCATGTAGATTTCTTTATCTAAGTCACCGTGAGGGAATGCTGTCTTGACATCCATCTACTCAACTCAAGATCAAGACAAGCAGCCAAACCAAGAATCACCCGAATGGAACTCATCTTCACGACAGGAGAGAAAATCTCTTCAAAATCAATACCCTTTTTCTGAGTGAACCCTTTAACCACCAATCTAGCCTTGTACCTAGGCTTAGAGGTGTGTTCATCTGGCTTCATTTTGTAGACCCATTTGTTCTTCAAAGCTCTTTTGCCCTTAGCAACTTCACTAACTCAAAAGTATTATTCTCATGCAAGGAATTCATCTCATCTTGCATAGCTTCAAGCCACTCCTTTTTATGCTCATCTTCCATACCTCTTTATAGCATTCGGGCTCTCCCCATCAGTGAGTAAGACATACTCATCATGAGAAAAACGGATGGAAGGATGACGATCTCTGGTAGACCGTCTGAGTGGAACAATGGTGGAATATCAGGTATTGGTAACTCTGGATGAGAATTATCATCCAACCCCTTCCTGGTCTGGAATATCTGATTATATCTGCATCATGTGTTCTTCATTGAATGTCATCTCCATTATGTGGCTCTGCTGTTGAGGAGGAATCGGGTCAAATCGGGAAGATTATCACTGTGTATTGAGGAACTATCTTTGTCTTCTCAATATCTTTCAAACCTTGATCTTCCATAAACACAACATCACGACTTCTGATAAGTTTCTTCAGAATTGGATCATATAACCTATATCCGAATTCATCTTGACCATAACCAAGGAATATACAAGGCTAGACTTCACATCAAGCTTTTGACCTTTCATCTTTAGGAAAATATGGCACAAAAACCTTGCATCCAAACACCCGCAAATAATCATATGAAACATCTTTGCAACTCCAGACCCTGTCAGGAATATTAAAAGACAAAGGAACACAAGGGTTAGATTAATAACATGTACTGCAGTATTCAAAGCTTTCACCCCAAAAGGATATAGGTAACCCTGCATGTGAGAGCAAACATCTAACTCTCTCAACCAATGTCCTATTCATCCTTTCTGCTAAACCATTCAACTGTGGTGTCTTTGGAGGAGTCTTCTGGTGTCGAATACCTTTTTCTCTACAATAGGCATCAAAAGGACCAATGTATTCACCTCCATTATCTGTTCGAATGCACTTGAGTTTCTTCCCAGTTTGTCTCTCAACTAAGGCATGGAACTGCTTAAAACATCTAACACTTGATCTTTAGACTTCAAGGTATATACCCAAACCTTCCTTGAATGATCATCAATAAAAGTGACAAATATATAAGCATCCCCCAAGTGACTTACTCCTCATAGGACCACACACATCTGAATGAACCAAATCAAGTATATTTTCCTTTCTAGAAGGAGAATGACTCTTAAAGTAAACTCTGGTTTGCTTTACAACCTAAATTTAATAGTGTGGTTGAGAGAAACACCAACCCCTACTAAATATGTTTTGATCGAACGATGTGCGAACTAAACTACCCTCACTTCTTTATGAGTTATGATATTATTATCGCCACCCACCCTCGTTAATTCTGTAATGATAAAAAAGTTGCAAAACCCCATCAATATGTGGAATTGGTCTAAACGCAAACTTTGTCTTACCATGTTGGATCTGAGGTCCGGTGCAACCAAAACACACTTAGAATATTTTGAAGTACACAACTGAGAATTTTCCGAGACAAAACTGCTTCTTTCCGAAGACGTGAAGATTTCCGAAGCTTAAGAATGGAAGAACTTTCGAAGGTTGAGACTTAGTCTTCCTGAGGCTAGTAGTTCTTCCTTCCGAGTATAAACACTTAGAAGATCCAAGACAAGTCTTCTAAATAAGAAAGTGCAGACCGTGTAGGGCTTAAACACATTACAACACAACACACAATGAGGATACTAACTACTTTAAATCAAACAGTTGAACTGGGGTAAAACCAAATTGATACAAAGAACACAAGTAAAGCAAGAGACAGACAAGAGAGTATGGGTTTCAAGGGGCGTATATTGCTTTCTCAATTTCATTTACAAGTGTTACAAAAGCATAAAGAAAGATACAATAACTTAAATACTTATACTAAAAACAACCTACAGCCGGCTTATACTTTGAAAGCCAGCTGGATTACAATTTCTACCACTAACAAAATCAATTTAGGATCAAAAAAGGGGCAAAAACAAAAAAAAAAAACAAAATATCGGCCTTTTTTACCTGTGTGTACTATGACATGCCATAGCTCACATCCTTATTACATTACAAAAAGGAATAAAGTACATAAATGGAAAGTACCGACTCAAACCTCAATGTACAGTTACCAAAAGCAAGGCCCCTTTTCACCAACTCATTTAATTGGTGACTTTACAGAGATGCAGCGGACAAGGTGCTTTCAATTCACATTACCTCAGATAAAGCATGTGTACTAAAGTCTTCGGAAGAAAATCTGTCTTCATTCATAGGTTGAAGCTTCGGAAGAGTTTGTCTCTGCAGGCTCCTTCGAAGACTTCATGTTTGGCTTTCGGAAGATATTGGTCTTGGCATTCGAATATTTACACGTAGAGTATTTTCCTAATGCATTGTGTAAAACCTTCCTAAGCATCTTCACTTCAGTACTTGTGCATGTTGCGGAGACACTTAGGATTTGGTTTTGGGGTTGCATCATACTTAAAAGAATCCTTACAAACCCCCCCTAGCTGATGCGACCAAAAACACATTAGAAATCTTCAATGTTGGTAGTCTTCAGTAACAATCAGGACCATTCCTTTCTTCATTAGATGGTCATGATCATCAAGACTCTCATATATCTTCTCATCTCAAAGAGATCAGGCAGAGTAAGTTGATATGTCTTGCCATGAGTAGACATTCTCAAACAACCTTGATCTCTGATAACAATTCCATCTTTCTGGATTGGTCGAGTAAAGTCCAGGACAAGATGGTTGTCCTCAAGGGGCAAGTTAGAGAGCCACTTGATAGGAGTTGAGTGGGCTGCTCCTCATGCACTTTTCCTCAATGTTGATCTGATTCAGCCTGAGGTGCAGATGTAGATGACTTTGGCTTCTTCTTCTTAGTCTTTGGTTTAGAAGCCATCCTCTTCTTCCTCTTAGATGTCTTTAACTGAGAAGACTGGTCCTGCAAGCACCATGTTTGATCATCTTGTCTTTCTCAGTTGGGTGTTCCTCCCTCACAGGTTTCAGAAGGAGAGGGAGTTTGACCCTGCCTAGGATCAGAAGATGAAGCTTGCTGAGCTCAGTTGGATGCTGGTTGAGGTGTCTCTGGTTGTTCAAACTTGACCTCCACTTCAGGTGGGACTTGACTTGGAAGAGAGTGCAAGTCATAAGTTCTCCACTTTTTAATCTTCTGCTTGATCACCCTAATATGCTCATCATAATGGATAGAGACATGGGGCAAGTCTCCTTCCGGAGAATCCAATAGCTTCAAGAAGCTCACCTTCTCTTTGTCTGTCAGCAGACTTCTTGCATTCTTTTGAATGAATGGCTCTGACTTTGCAGCTTTCTTCCCTTAGCTTCCTTTTAGTTGTCTTTCTTTTTTGACTAGCCTCAAGCTCAAGTTGCTTTAGTTAGGTACTCGAACTCAATGAAGTCATAGGACAAGGGACGAAGTGCATCTGCCTGATAGAAGCCTGTGCCTCAGGTGTTGATCATTGATCCTATCTTCTTCTTTATCTACCTGAGGTTCTTGTGGAGCCACATCTTCCTGTGCAGGACTTTCTTGAACTGGTGAGAGAGTGGGAGCATGCTTGTAAAGTCGTTTCTAGTCTCTTCTCCTCTTTGAGTTGGAGAAGTAACCACTTGCATCCTCTTTCTCCTTCAACTCTCTTGACACTTTCCATGTCAGCCAGTTCATTTAAACTCTTCTAAGGGGAGGAGATGATTTTCATCAATGTCATAGTTTCCTGGTCTGTGATAGGTAATCCTGACTGCCCTTAACTCATCATCCTTGAGTATTTGGTCTGGGGGCACCCTGATTGCAGCTTGCATGAAGCTAGATGACCCAGTAAACTTCTCCCCTTAGTCTCCTTTTCCTCTCTCTCTCTCCTCCTCAATTTCCTCAGAGTCATTATCCTTTTCCCTTTGTCACCAACAGACCTTTGTGACTCAGGGTGGATTGAGCTGGCCTTCATTGCTTGGAGTAGCTTCCATGCTCTGGCCAGAGAGAGGCTGAGAAACACCTTCACCAGCAGGTGTCTCAGATGGAGTTTGGACCTCTTCAGCAGTTGTTGATGATGAGACAGGGGTCTCAGGTTCTGCCACTGGGCCTTCAGTCAAGGTTTCCCCTATGAAACTAATCTTAGGTCCACCTCAACATCCAGTTGACGATGACATTGCCTGATTGCCTAAGTCTCCTTCTTAGAGTGAACTCTGCAAGGATCCTGTCTTGGATTCTTTGAGCCAGCCTGTCAGCTTGTCTTGAATTGCTTGGATTGACAAGTGGCAAGTTGACTAATCCAGTCTTTCATAGAAGCTCAGGCTTTGAATTGAAAAACTTCTTGTTGGCCTTGAACTCTGTGAAGTATAAGGGCTCTCCTGTCATCATCATACCTCCACCTTATGATGTGATTTGCCAGTTCCTTGTGGTGGAGATGAGACAGCCCTTGGTATCCCTTCCTCAAAGAGACTCCTGATGAGTGAGTCTATAGAGTCCACATTATGTGAACTTGAGGAAGTTTGCTGAGAATGCACAACAGCAAGTGAGGATGGTGAGTCCTCTATGTCCATTCTCTCTGAAGAACTCCCAGGTTCTGTGGTTGTAACAACTTTCTCCCCTTTTTGGTAGCATCACCCACTTGCATAGGTGAGCTGGAGGATAAGTCAATCACTTCCACAGGTTCTTGTGTTCCTGGTTGAGCTCTCCTTAAAGGTCTCCCAGCTAGTTTTTCCTGCAGATATGAAATCTGGAGTTGCTGATCATTGACCCTGTTTTGTAAGGGTAGTCACCTGAGATTCCAAGTGACTAACCTTAGAGACTAAATAGGTGCATTTTTTGACAATTTTGCACCTTTAGTCTCAAATTCCCCTCATCTTCATCAGAAGAATCATTGGGGGATGAGATGATTGGACCAAAGTCCTCTCTCTCACCACCAGCTTGAGTTTCTTGGCTGCTGGTTTTCCTCTGCTCACTGGCAGCCTCAGTTGAGATGCCAATGGGCTGAGTTGCCATGGTTGAGGTCTTAATGATGTAATCACTTTCAAAAGTGAGAGCCTCTTCCATATGGACATCCTGAACAGGTTCAGAAGTGTCCACCTCAGTATAGGTGACTGATGGGGGATAGACTGAGGAGAGTCAGAGGTACTCATCTCTCTTTGAGTAGGGGAGGAGAAGAGAGACTCATGGTACTCACTGAATCCTAAGTCTTCATCAGTATAAAGGATAGGTTGGGAATTGGTTGGTTGAGATCCAAAGGCTGGGGATGGTAGCTGTCCCCTGAAGGTTGTTCACTTGAGTGTTGAGACTCAGAGTGAAGGCTTAAGGTTGTTGGGCTAGTGAGCTCATCAGGGTGAGCTTGAGGAACCTCAGCCCTGATAGGTGAAGTAATGGAGTGGTTTGCTCCTCAGGAGAAGTGGGAGCTCTAGTGTCCACTTCTTCCTGTAAGGTTGAGTATTTGGGGGCCTGCACAGACTCAATAGCCTGAGCAGGGGTTCGTTTGGATTTTCTTTGGTAGGTGAGGGTGATTTCTGGTCTTTTTAGGGGTAGGACAAAAGAGGTGTGGGTTCAACACTAGCTTGTGTTGCTAGGTTGTCACCTTGAGCAATGAGCTCTAACATTTTTGGGACTAGGGCTGTTTCTACCCCTGAGAAGCCTACAGTTGGCTTCTTCATTATTTTAAAGATGCCGGGCTTCATCTGTCCCAATTTAAGAATATTACTTGTTTCCCTCAACTGTGAGCCCAGTTCACAGTTGAGAATGTGTTGAACATATCTAGGAAACATGTAATACTCTAAGGAGTCTAAGTTTGCAAGTAAATTAGTATAACAAATTGTGAATACCTGAACTTGACCCCCTGAACCATTCCATGAACTATAAAGGAGAGATCCTCAGGAATCTGGTCCCATCCACCATGCTTGTTTGACAAGCTGTGGATAACCACATGGAGCAGGAATTTCCATTGGGATGAGACCTTCCCTTTCCTAAAGGTCTTTACAGAGAAATCTCCTCATAGCCCATCTGCTCAAAAGAATGATTAACAGCTTCTTTTGGGAAGGACACCTCACCTTCTTCATCATCCAGCTGCAAATGTTGGTTAATGATGGCCGGAGTGATGAAGATTGTCCTCCCTTGCACTGTGGCAGACAGTGCCTTCTCCCCATCCATAATGACCTCTTGGCAGGTCTTCCAGAATTCAAGCAATGATCCTCATATAGAGTAGGATCAATGGTCAGGGAGGTGAAATATTTTGATAGAGTCAAGAATTGGCAAATCTCTGAGAAACTTGCATCTTTCTCAGAGCTTAACAGAGCAACTTGATTATGTTGCCTGTGAAGTTGCATGGAGAAATCAGGGTTGTTTTCTGCGGTTAAGGTTGGCCATTTCAGAAGCTTAAGGGTGAAGAAAGGTAGAAAGCAAAGGCGGTTTAGAGAATTAGGTTAGAGAAACAGTAGAATTGAGGAAGATAGTGGGAAAGAGGGGGAACCGTTGGGTATTTATATGAAAAGGGATTTGAACCAAAGTTAATGAAAGAGGATAAACTTTGAAATCCGAAAGTCGGTCCCACCTCTGAAAAGGTAGTTTACTTTTGCTCAAAAAGTAGTTTTCTTGGAATTCGAAAAGCTTCCGAAGTTTATTTGTCTTCGGAAGTTTTGATTTAAAAAGCTTCCGAAGCTAAAATGGCTTCGGAAGATTTTCCTGAGAGTCTTGATAATTTATGCTTCGGAAGAGAAATAAACCCTTGAATGCTTTGTATGAAAATAAACAAAGCTTCCGAAGGTTAATTTTGCTTCGGAAGGAAAAGGTTCTTGAAAATAGATAAGTGTCTGAGATAAGAATTTTAAGCTTCGGAAGATGAATTTACTTCTTCCGAAGGTAAAATCTCTTAGACAGTTATTTATTTTGAAGACATGTTTTTCTTCCGAAGATAAAATTTTATCTTCCGAAGTATCAAAATTTTCAAGAATCTAAGGAAAGTCTTCAAAAAGAATTTTACATCCAAAGAAAACATGAGCTTATGAAAGTGATGAACTAGACAACTTAGGACACACATATTTTAAGAAGAAATAATTAGAATTAGTTTTAATAAAAAGTCTACTCAAAGTTAATCATCCCAATAGCTGATATCAGATACTTAAATCTCTGTTCATCAAAAGCTTTGGTGAACAGATCAGCATATTGTTCATCTGTATGAACTTTGACTAGTTTAATTAATCCTTTTTCATAGTTATCTCTTATTAAATGATACCTGATGTTGATGTGTTTGGTCCTTGAGTGCTGCACAGGGTTCTCAGTGATAGAGATAGCACTATTGTTGTCTATGTGGATAGGAGTCTCTTTGAAGTTAAATCCATAGTCCAGCATCTGATTTTGAATCCAAAGCACTTGAGCACAGCAGCTTGCAGCAGCAATGTATTCAGCCTCAGCAGTTGATGCAGACACACAGGATTGTTTCTTGCATTGCCATGAGACCACCCTTCCACCAAGGAATTGACATCCCCCAGATGTAGACTTTGCAGTCATATTGCAACCACCATAATCACTATCTGTATAGGCATACAGATTGAAATTTGGATTCTTTGGATACCATAGACCAAGTGTTGAAGCACCTTTGAGGTATCTTAAAATCCTTTTCACAGTGATTAAGTGAGACATCTTAGGGTTGGCTTGATATCTTGCACAAATACATGTAGCAAACATGATATCAGGCCTGCTAGCTGTAAGATACATAAGAGACCCAATCATAGCCCTGTATAAGTGCTCATCTACACACTCCCCCTCAAGATCTGGACCAAGGGAGTGGTTTCTGGCTATGGGTGTCTTAGCAATCTTACAATCAGTCATATTGAACCTCTTGAGTATGTCTTGAACATACTTTGACTGACTTATGAAGATGCCATCTTCAACCTGCTTCACTTGAATTCCCAGAAAGAAGTTGAGTTCTCCCATTGAACTCATCTCAAATCTGTCTTTCATCAGCTTCTCAAAGTCTTTGCAGAGCTTTGGATTAGTTGAACCAAAGATGATGTCATCAACATATACTTGAACCAGCAATAAGTCATTTCCCTGTCCTTTGATGAAGAGAGTTCCATCTATAGTACCTCTTCTGTATCCATGCTTACAGAGATACTCAGATAGTGTCTCATACCACTTCCTGGGTGCCTGATGCAGCCCATAAAGAGCTTTGTCAAGCTTGCAGACATAATCAGGATGATCAGGGTCTACAAAACCAGGTGGCTGTTTGACATAAACCTCCTCATCAATCACTCCATATAAGAAAGCACACTTTACATCAAGTTGGTAGACCTTGAAGTTCTTGGATGCAGCAAATGCCAGGAATATCCTAACAGCTTCTAGTCTTGCTACAGGAGCAAAGACATCAGTGTAGTCAATCCCTTCTTCTTGTGTGTATCCTTGAACAACTAGTCTTGCCTTGTTCTTGATGATGATTCCCTATCATCCTTCTTGTTTCTAAAAACCCATTTGGTTCCAATGGTAGTCTTCCCATGAGGAAGAGGACAAAGGTTCCAAACTTTCTGCCTTTTGAATTGAAGCAGCTCTTGTTGCATAGCTTCAACCCAACTTCCATCCTTTAGAGCTTCATCAACTTTCTTGGGCTCTATCTGAGATAAGAAACAAGAGTGAAGACAAACATTTGCTTCATGGGTTTGTCCTCTTGTTCTTACCCCTGTGACAACATCTCCAATGATGTTTGTGGTGGGGTGAGACTTGTGGATCCTTAGCTGAGGGATCACAGCAAGTTGTTGAGAAAGATCTAAATTTGAGAAATTTAAATCTGGTCTGAAGATTCACCCTCCACATTATCACACTTATCAAGATTAACTTGATCCAATGAGTGTGAGACATCATTGATGTTGTCATCTATGGTATGGTTATTAGCATCAAGAAATTCCTGATCACTATCACCATCACCATTGTTGTCTTCTACAAGTGAGGTGTCTTTATCTGGTTGAGAGGCCTCTGAGCTGGAATTTGAAGGCATGCCAGATGTATCAGCTGAATTTGTCATTGTTGTGCTGATAGAAACCTCATTTGCTGAAGTAGTTCCAACTGGAGCTGAAGATGTATGAGTTGAAGGTCTTCCTAGCTCAAATCTTGGATCAGGATCACCTGTATTTAGATTTTCTGCAGATCCTGAAACATGCTCACAAGATTTGTTAAAACAGTTGGTAACTAAATCAAGATCAAACAGCCAATCCGGACCAGAACCAGCCACACAAGGAGTGTGCTCATTGAAAGTCACATTGGCTGACTCCTCAACAATTCTAGTTCTGAGATTGTATACTCTATAAGCTTTAGCTTGAGAAGAGTATCCAATGAAATGTCCATCATCTGATTTCTCAGCAAACTTGGCAATTTGATCTTTGGTATTCAAGATGGTGCAGGGACATCCAAATGACCTGAGAAAACCAATGAAAGGTTTCCTCTTGTGCCAAAGTTCATAAGGAGTCTTACCATGTGTCTTAACTACTAAAACTCTGTTTTGCACATAGCAAGCAGTATTGACTGCCTCTGCCCAGAAGGTGATAGGCAGTTTAGAGTCAGACAACATAGTTCTTGCAGCTTCAATAAGTGTCCTGTTTCTCCTCTCAGCAACTCCATTTTGCTGAGGAGTCCTGGGAGCACTATATTGTCTTGTAATACCTTTTTCATCACAAAATGCATCAAGGATTTGGTTCTTGAATTCAGTTCCTTGATCACATCTTATGGTTTTGACCTTGTGATCACATTGATTCTCAACTTTTAAGATGAAATTCTTCAGAATCTCAGGGGTTTCATCCTTAGTTCTAAGGAAGAAGACCCAAGTGAATCTTGTAAAATCATCTGTGATCACCAGACAGTAAGAGGTCCTTCCTAAACTCATTACACTGGTGGGGCCAAAGAGATCCATATGTAACAAGTGTAGGGGAGTAGTGATGGAGTTCTTTTCCTTAGGCTTGTGAGATACCTTGTGTTGCTTCCCTTTCAGGCATGCAACACAATGATCATCACTAGTAAACTCTTTCTTTGGCATTCCAGTTACCAGATCATGTTTAATTAATTTATTCATGTTCTTAAAGTTTACATGGCACATTCTTTTATGCCATAGGAAAGACTCATCACTATTTGCTTTAGATAGAAAGCATGAAACTTCTCCTGAGGGAGATGTTTCTTGCAAATCCATCTTGTACATGTTCCCTTTCCTGGGGGCTCTGAGCAGGATATGCTCATGAGGAATGACCACACCAGGTTTGAGAACAATGCACTCATGCTCAGTAAAGAGCATGTTATGACTCTGATCACAAAATTGGGATACACTCAGAAGATTGTACCCAAGCTCCTTAACAAAGTTTACCTTCTCAATGCTGAGCTTACCATTTGTGACCTTGCCCCTTCCAGAAATGTAACCACCTTCATCTCCTCCAAAAGCAACTGGTCCTCCATCAATTCTCTCAAAATTATGGAGTAGAGACCTATTGCCTGTCATGTGCCTGGAACAGCCACTGTCAATTATCCAGACATTCCTGTTGGTCTTGAGCTGTTCCTGCACAGAGAAATGATTAGTTACATTTGGAAACCCAAGCCTTACTTGTCTTGGGCTCATTAACAGTAATAGAAGGTAATGCAACAGTAATAGATCCTATGGTTGTACTATGGGGATCTTCAGCTGTTGTTGATGGAGAAACCTCAGTCATTTGGTCTTTCTTAGACTTCCACACCACCTTTGGAGTCTTGGACTTGACCTTCAAAACCTTAGAAGCTTTTGGAACTTCACAAGTTTTGATGACTGATCCTTCGGAAGAATCTACAGTCACTGCAGCAGACTTTAGTGCTTCGGAAGAACTCCTTTCTTCCGAGACCAACTTTGCTTCCGAAGGTAATTTTCCACTTACCTTCTTCTTTGATTTGGAGCTTCCGAAGGAAACAGACTTTCCTTCCGAAGCTTGAGACTTCTTGAGACTCTTTGAAGTCTTTGTTTTAGTCATGTGGACAGTACTTTTAGGATTGTATGGGCAATCCTTAGCAATGTGAGAAGTACTTTCACACATAACACATAACATTTTCTTCTTCAAAGAAGTCTCCCTTTGAGAGCAAGACTGGCTTTGGTCACATCCCTTCTCCACCTTCATCTTGGTAGATGCTGAGACAGTTCCTTTGGGCTGTGAACTGTTCTTGGAGTTTGATGGTCCAGGCTGTGCAGCAGTGGTACACAGCAGCTCAGTCTTCTTCTTGGCACTGAGATGATTTGAACAAGAACCATGACTCTTAGCTGAGGAGTCTTGGTTGATGTCTTCAGTCCTTACTACTTTGAAACCTGCAGAGATAAAAACTTGTTTCTGCTTAGCATCAAAAGTAGCCTTGATTTCTTGAGCCTTCTTTGCCTTTCTTTTGCTCTTTCTGATCAAGTTCTTTCTTTTGGACTTGGTCATCACAGTTGATTTCTTCTCCTCAGAAGGATAGTGGCCCTTGGAAGAATCCTCTTCTTCACTCTTCTCAGAGGAATTCTTCACTATCACTTCTTCATCATCCTCACTTACAGGATCTATGAGAGGAAGCTCATCTTCACAAGTTCCACACCTAGGAGATCTTACAGACAAGATTGTGTGTGGAGGAGCTATCTCATTTGATCCAGTCCCTGTCTATTTTGATAACAAACCTTGTTGTGCAGGGATGAGGATATCATGTTCTTGAAGGTCTCTTCTTCAAGAACACTCTTCTCTGCCTTGGCTTTGCTGATCACAAGCTCAGCCTGGCACTCAGTTAACTTAGTGATGAGATCTTGGATCTGAGTTCTGAAATCTGTATGTTCATGTTTTAGTACTGAAATGGTTTTCTCCAAGTCCTCTATCTTTAACTTGTAATCATTTTCAGACTTTCTAAAATCAGATTTTAATATGTTTAATGACTCAAGATCAGATCTCATCTCTAGGTTATAGGACCTGTATCTATTTACTTTAGCAATGCATTCAGGGGAGCAAAGATGTTCCAATACCTTGGCTTCATCATGGTCAGCCATCAGTGCTTGGTTTGGAGAAGCATCCTCCACCTGAAAACTCCAGTCAAAGCCTCCTTCTTCAACAGCAACAGCAGCATGTTGCTTTGTCTTCTCAGCCTGAGGAGCTTTGTCAGTAAAGTTTGGTCTGGGTTGTGTTTGGCCCCCATTTGCTTTAGGTGCCTTACACTCCCTGGCAAAGTGACCCATAAGGTTACAGTTGTAACACTTAACTTTGCTTTTATCCAGCCCAAACTTACTGCTGGTAGCATTGCTTGGAAATCTTCTTCCTGTCCTCTTGTAGAACTTCTTGGCTCTGTGAGTGAGGAGAGCCATCTGCTGAACTATCTCCATGTATTCCAGGTCATCTGGATGGATACAGTCCAGGTCTTCAAGAGTGAAGAGATAATTCCCACAGCTTTCATCTGCAGACACAAAGGCTTGAGAAGAACTTGTCTCTTGGAATGGGCTTCCTTGAGTAAAGTTCTCCCTTGGTGTCTCCGGGAAGGTGATGAAAGGACCCTTTTGTGAGTTGTCAGGGTAGCATAAGAGATGATGCTGAGGTTCTATGCTGTCCCTTTCAACCACATGAAGGGCTGAACCCATTTGATTGTTGGAGTTGCCAGATGAACCTTGCATGTTCATCTCCATCTGGTATCCACTGAGAATCCCATACAACTCTGTAAGAGTAAGAGTCTTAAGGTTCTCAGTCCTCTTGATCACCACACAATAGTGTGTCCATTGCCTAGGAAGTGAGGACATGAACTTCCTTACAATGTCCCTGTTCTCAAGAGGAACTCCTCCATCCACTAGGGTATCCACAATCTCAACATACCTGAAGTATTGTTGGGTCATGGTCTCACCTGCTTTGAAGGTGAAATTTTCAAACTGCTGCTTCAGAAGATCTTTCTTGTTCTCCTTGGCTTCAGAGGAGCCTTCATACATCAGCTTCAGTGCATCCCACAGCTGTTTGGCTGTCTTGCACTTCTTAAAACCTCTGTATACAGAGTTTGGGAGAGCAGTCTGAAGAGCAGTCATGGCCTTCCTGTCAATCTCTACTCTTTTTCTATCTTCATCTGAGTAGTTGGCCACATCTTTAGGAATCATACCAGCACCAGTAGCAGAGGGGGTGCTGGGTATGAAAGGTCCATTCTCAACAGATTCCCACATTCTTGAATCAAGAGACCTGATGAAGCCTTCCATCCTCATGCACCAGGTGTCAAAATCATCAAGAGTGATCAGTGGGGATTTGTTCATGGTTCCAGTCTCCATATCAGTCTTTGAGATGGCAGCCATTTGAAGAGTTTAGCTTTTGTGTGTGTGAGGGATCTTAAGATGGTTAGATCTTATATCAAGAGCCTGGAAAGCTCTGATACCAATTGCAGGACCGTTTAAGGGCTTAACACAATTACAACACAACAACACAATGAGGAGATAACTAAGCTCTAATCAAACAGTGAACTGGGTAACCAAAGGTGATACAAAGAACACAAGTAAAGCAAGAGACAGAACAAGAGAGTATGGGTTTCAAGGAGGCAGTATATTGCTTTCTCAAGTTCTTTTACAAGTGTTACAAAGCATAAAGAAAAGATACAAGAACTTGAAATACTTATACTACAACCTACAGCCGGCTATACTTTGAAAGCCAGCTGGATACAATTGACTAGACACTAACAAAATCAATTGTAGGATCAAAAGGCATATCTGCCTTTTGACCTTGTGACTATGACATGCCATAGCTCACATCCTTATACAATACAAAAAGGATAAAGTACATAAAGTGGAAAGTTGAAGACTCAAGACCTCAATGTACAGTTACCAAAAGCAAGACCCTTTTCACCAACTCATGTAAGTTGGTGACTTTACAGAGATGCAGCGGAAAAGGTGCTTTATGGAACAGTACATCAGATAAAGCATGTGTACTAAAAGTCTTCGGAAGAAATCTGTCTTCATAGGGGCTTCGGAAGACTTTGTCTCTGAAGCTTCGGAAGACTTCATGTTTGGCTTCGGAAGATATTGGTCTTGGCTTCGGAAGATTTTACACTTAGAGTATTTTCTAATGCTTTGTGTAAAACTTCCGAAGCATTCTTCACTTCAGTACTTAGTGCATGTTGCTGAGACACTTAGGCTGTTTTGGGTTGCATCAGACTTCAGGAATCCTTACATATATATATATATATATATATATATATATATATATATATATATATATAGATTATATATATATATATATATATATATATTATATATATATATATATATATATATATATATATATATATATATGTATATGTATATGTATATTTATATGTTATATATATGTATATGTATATGTATATGTATATGTATATGGATATGTATATGTATATATATAAATTATGATAAAAAAAACTTGCTTAATCATCGAGCTTTAGCTTTAGTTATTAAATTTGATCCGGTTTGTGAACATAAACGAAAGATCATTATTTATGTAATTTTCATTTAATATATGATAATATATATTTATATAATTATTATTACTATACATAAACTTACAATAAAATAACTAAATTACATGAACTATGTCGTATGTGAAATTAGAATCCAAATATATAAACATATACATGTAAATAAATAAACAAAATAATAATAGTGAGATGAGCTCGTGTTTGAAAAATATTTATAACAGTGCTTGAGCTTTAGAAATAGACTTTGCAACAAGTTGAGTTCTCATATGTTAAATGAGTCGAGCTCGAGCCTGATCAAGCTCAAGCTCGACTCCACTCGACTCGCTAATAGGTTAGGCTTAGAGACACTTTAATATTTTCATTATGTTCTTTCTATGATAAAATTCTATCCCAAATTCACTCCCATCATCGTATAACCATGTTTTTTTGTGAGAGGTGTACTTGTTTATGATCGTTACCGTTATATTTTAGAATTTTTGTCACCTCCAATCTAATGCCAAACTAATTTTAAGAACCGACTCAAAATAATTAATATTCAAGTACATTTTGATGTACATAATATAATAATAATAATAATAATAAAAGGGATATTGCCTCGATATAGTATCACTATCAAGTAAACTTAAGATCCGGAGACATAATTTATAAGACGCGTCTATGCGACTGTTTGAAGAAAAGAAAGCAAGTTTCAATGTGAAATCCGCGTGTGCTTAAACATTTGATTTCCCATGTGATAAAATGTTTGACTTCACATGTGATTTAATATGTGTATATGTCACTATGTTAGAACCAACTTTAGTATTCTTTTTGCTAGAATCAATTGAGCTTGTTTAAAATATGTTGCTTTCTTTAGGAAATGTGTTATAAGTATAATGTAGAATATTATTAGAAAATAGAGTATTTATAGGTTTAAGAAAATTAATTTAATTTTTAATGGTTTAGGATTGTTCAACAACTCCTTTAGCTTGTGCCATCTGATTTCCGGTACCCGAATTGAAGGACCCAAGGGCCGGGGTCGGTGTTGTCGTCCAACCTAATCGACCTGAAGGGAGCACCTGAGTGTACCTCAAGTACCCAAATTAAAATGGGCATTCCGGATCCCACTAACCGGCTGTTGACAGATTTGCCTTAAACCCAAGACATCGAATACAACAAACGCGTGTTAAGATGAGGCGCCGGACTAGCGTCAAACATGCATAGGATCAGTGGTGGATGCAAACAAAAAATTTTTGTCGAATAATGAAATTGTATGCATGTCAAGTAACATATAAATACTGATAAAATAATATAAAAATGATTTATTATAGTTTAAACAAATATGACAATAACAAAGTAGTTTTACAATAAACAACATACGAATAAAGTGCCATCTAATATTAATATATTGAAAAACAAAATTAACCAAGAACAGTTGAAGTCTCAGCCAAATACTTAAGTAGAGTTTAACGTGAAACAAATAATAAAATTAATGAAAATCGTTATTAATAAGGAATTGAAAACTATGAATTTGAAACAAGGTTCATAATATTAAATTCTTAATAAAACAAATTAAAATTGTGAGTGTGACCCTATAGAAATAAACCAACGGGGCCAATGGTTCCTTTAGTAAGACTGGCCACAACGCTAAAAGACGCCCTTCCAACAAATAGTCTCAGTCAGCATGTCACATCAGCTTTTCACTAACTTTTATCCATCATTCCCACAATCAACTTTTACCCCCAACATCATCCTTCCCACAAACAACTATTAAAAAAACAAAACAACACACATTTTTGTGTGTGGGCCCCACAAAATGCATCCATGGAGCGCCTTTGGCAAAGAGCGGGTAAAGGACGGATAAGCCTGCACAACGCAGCCCTTCCGAAGGGCGTCAGGGAAGGGGCGCCGCCCCCCTATTTTTTCGTCCGTAGTGTTAAATTTTAGCCCGATATTGTAAATTTTTGGTCCGGTAGTGTAAATTTTTATATAAATATCGAGTTCGCCTCCCCTAAAAAAAATAATTTCGCCCCCGCCCCCTACCAAGTTGGTTAAGCTCCGCCACTGCTTCATAGGATTGTAGGTTGTGAGGTTCGAACTAAAATTTTTTACCGTATATTGACATTATACTTAATCTCACCCCCTACAACTTGAATTACATGCCGCAAGGCTTCTTAACGTTAATTACAATGAGATACATGCCTGTAACAATATTTTCATTGAAAATACAAAGTGACCACCGAGTAATTTAGTAGTTTATAACGTGTTTCTTTTTTAATATAAAATAAATGACGAAACAAAATGAATAATTACCTAATAACAAGTTGTCACTTGTCAGCAATAACGTGTTCTTTTTTCTACCTAAACATAAAATACAATCATATAAATTCTCATTCCAAATCCTTTTTTCAGTCATCAAATTTGGCATTTCACAAAGCTGCAAAATTGATGTGTATTTTTATGGTATAATAAATTAAAATTAGGTTATAAAAAATCAAAAGTTTAAAAATACATAAAACGTGATTTTTATAATTATTTAATACAATACACCCTTAAATAGTTAAATCTATAAGATGAATTGAAATTGTTAAGGGTCCTAATAAATAAACACCCCACTTTATAAATCGACACCCACCTATACGCCGCGTATGGGTCCATACGCGGCGTATAGGGTCGAGTACACTAAAAACGAGAAAAATTCAGGGGGGTGTCAGAGAGCTATACGCCCCGTATAGCCCTATACGACCCCCCTATACGACACATATAGGGCTATACGACGCGTATAGCGAATTTCGACACTGACTACGAGGGAAAATTCAGGGGGGCTGTCAGAGAGCTATACGCCCCGTATAGCCCTATACGACCCCCCTATACGACACATATAGCCCCATACGACACATATAGCCTTATACGACCCCCCCTTTATACGACGCGTATGGGGCTATACGACACGTATAGAAAATTTTGGTTGTTGATTTAAAATATTGGGGTGTCTATTTAAAAAAACCCATTGTTAATTATAGCTAGTCAAATACTACTTTTCTTTAATAGAAACATGTAACCATGTGTTCATTTTTGTTTTCATTCCATTTCACAAAATATTTAAAGGAAAAATTGTTATCAACTTCAAATGTTTAAGTGAAGATCGAAAACTTTATTAAGTATATTTAACGTACAAGGGCGGAATTAGGTAGAAGGCAACGGGTTTACCTGACCTCAATTTATTGAAAATTATAGTAAAAATATGGTTTTTTTTATTTGTTTTGGACATTAATAATTATTTATATTTGTTAATAAAATAATTATTTTTAACGAGTTCTTATTCTTCTATATGAGAGGTTCACAATGAATCAAACTTTATCCAAAACGAAGCTAAGATAACTAAGATATCGATAGTCGAAGTTGATATAATAAGTGGAAGTGGTTATTTTGTCCGACACTAGTGAAGTGACAAAACAAAACTTGAATTGGTGGAGTATATAAGAGTTTCTTGTCTCACATTGGAAGGCTAATAAATCTTGAATGAATTTATAAGTGGGAGTTTCATGAGAATATTTTCCTATAGTTAGGAACACCCAATGGCTGCCAACACGTGTTGGGCCATGGGTACGAGACCAGGGCAAAGCGATGGGCGCAATGTTGCACTTTGATGGCACATTTTGCATACTTGCATTGTCGAGAGCCGCTTGAGAGCTGATGTAGTAGTTTTGAGTTGTGATGTGAGGGTTAGCAGTTGTAGGTCAACTATGTCTGCTGATCAACAGGTGCGCATGCTTGTTGCTGTTGAAAGACAATTTTCAGCAGCTGTTGCTATTGTTGATCCGTATCTACTGAAAAATAGTTTTTATAAGCTACAGAAGTTAATTCTATATCAGTTTAGGCATTAAAATGGTCAATAATTGTAAGCTTAAGTCAATGTTAATGCGATGACCATTTGTATAACTCTCTTGAAACCGTTACTTGCTCATATCATACATATACAAAGATTATATACCTTGTTGTTAGTTAATGAATTTTGATAATTCACAAAAACTACACCACTCTATAAACCAAAGTAGAATACTCATGCTTTTATATTTTAACATCATTATCCTTTTCGTTTTCATCTTTCCAAGATACCTTCATATCCAGTCTTACCTCGGATGTGAGGACATCTCTGGTAGTGCACATAATGTTTTGGTTGTTGTACTTTGGGAGACAAACGTGTTCATATGAGAGGAGGAGCGGATTTGTTTTATGTAAATGAATTGAATACGTGCGTCAACCATCACTCAACCTTTTGGTTCGTTCATTGTGTAGTCAAAGGCAAAGCTAGGAAGAATCTCTATGGTTTCAAGATTCAAGTTAAAAACAGTTCTCTTCTAGTTCCTTCTGAAAACTATGGTTTGAATTTGTTTCAATTCGTGTAATGCAGTATTTTATTTTAGTATTTCTCATCAATAACGTGATCATTGTTACTATTATTTTATTGACTATTGATCGGTTGGTGAAAGTTTAATGTTTAAAGGCTTTATTTCCGTGTTTTACGTGCCAATTTATGAGAAATATAGTTACTTTTTGGATATTCTTGTGATTGTAGGTTAAACGTGAAGTACATGAAGAAGTTGAAAGACATGGGAAGAATATTTAAGCTCGGGAGGTGAAGAAATGTACAAGAGAAGTTTTAATACAACGGTAACTTAAAATGGACATAACTTGCGCTAAGAAAAGAGTTACTCGACCCACGACCTATCAACAGAAAGATCTCGAAAAGTTACACATGAAAATCAAGTTTGTGCAGAGGGTGGCGCCATCCATGCCATTCGTGGCGCCACCGAAGCCGGTACTGTCAGAAACACCGTTAGAGCCACTGTTGGTCAGCAACTTTCAGCCCAGAAGGCGTTGGGGGCGCCACCGACGTCGGTCGCCGCGTTTTGGAGGATTTTAACCTAATTTGAAAGGTTTTAAAGGAGCATTAATCCAAGTACGAAAATTACCTCTTTACACAACATTTTTGGATGAGAAAGCTTCCATCTTTCACCATTCCAAAGCTTTCCAACATCAAGATCATCAAAATATATATGCTTAATTCAAGTTGCTTTGAAGATTCATAGATTAAGCAAGGCTAATTCATTCGTGATTCACTTTGGAGGATGGGTTTGTGCAAGTTTGTGATTTACTTAGTTTGTAACCTAGTTTTGAGATTGCATTTTGAACCTTTTATGTTCTATTGGATTCAATTCATAATTTGATTATTTAAACTTTTTGATTATGTTTAAACTTAATTTTAGTTTTCTGTAACCTTGGTTTCCTTTGAACATTGTATGATTGATTATTGAATTAGAGTTACATAATTCAAATTGATAATTGTGTGAATGAAGTTCTTTAAGTTTTAATCCATAATTGCCACTTAGATCTTATCATGTGTAGGTCACCATTAATGATTTCTCAATATGTTAACTAAGGAAACATAACTTTACCAAACCAAAATCCTGAAATGGGTTGCTTCTTCCCCAAGATTGTTAAAAACATAATCTTTAGTTTTGTTAATTTAATTATGTCTCAAATCAATCAACCAAGCAATTTACTATTCAATGTTTAGTATTCTTAGGTTAATCGTTACTAGCACTTCCATGTGATTCCCTGTGGATTCGACACCCTTCTTACCCTATTAAGGGTGATTAGACACTTTTTTATTAATATTTTTTACCAACCACACGACATCAATCAACTATTTATTAAAAGTGAACCTATCTCCTACAATATTTCATTTGAAATTAGCTTGTGTATGGAAATAGCAAGGAGTATGCGCATTATAAAAACGAGCTTAGTTTCATAAGAAACTTCACTTACAAAAGGTCGAGAATAACTTAAATAAAAGATATTGCCTCCAGATCATGTACGAAGTTGGGGAGGAGTAAAATTCCTTGTTAGGGGTGAGGAGTCGTCCAGTCGACTATCACGTAAGGAAAAAAGCCAATTGGCTCTCTCGGTTTCCTCCATCACCTACAATCTCTCGGTGAAGACGATGCAGTATCACCGCTTCTCCCAAAGTCCCACCTTGGCTTCCTCCCTCACTCTTCCGCTTCTCCCTCCCTCCTCGAGTTACAACCACTCTACCTTCCCCTAGGTGCTTACTACACAAGCATAATAAAAAGTTTCACATGTCGTATGCAGGAATAAGAAGCCTTACAAATAGTAAAAATAAGTTAAGTTGTTATGGAGATTAAAATTAAGGTAGCATTTTGTATGTAGGAATCAGAGCCGGAATGGAATGAACCCATTAATGATGAATGAAAAAAAATGATTGGTTAGTCAATGGAATGGAATGGACCATTACATAAGTAATCTTATTCCCTCTAAAGACACCAAGTTCATTTCATCCACCCTTTTTTTATTTCATTCCTTCTTCCATCCTTACTCACTACCACCACTAGCCGCCACCATCACCACCGACCACCATGCCTACCACCACCTGTCACCACTACCAACCACCATGGCCTCCACGACCATGTCCACCACCGATCCCACATGCCACCACCATCACCAATCACCACCGCCCACCACCAACACGTCAACCACCACCACCATTGACAACCACTTCCGGTAACCACCACCACACTAACAACCACCATCGGTAACCACTGATCAGCACCAGCAGCAGTAACCACCCACCACCAACGGGAACCACCACCAGTAACCTCCGGCCACCACAGTTTCCACCATCGGTCACCACCGACCACCACCATCACCAGTCATCACCACCATAACCGCTTTTGTATTCCATTCTTTTTTTCTTTTCCTAACAAACAACACAAATAATGATTCATTTCATTCCTATACGTAACTAAATAGAACAATAAAATATAATGATTCATTTTATTCTTTTATTCATAACATTACTTCATCTATTCCATTACCTTATACCAAACAAATTCATCACACATTGAATTATGTATGAAGCAAGAAGGGGAAAGTCTTTAGTGAAATTTTAATTAATTCTGTTGACATGATTGGTTCCACAACAGTTTTCTCAATAATTTAAATACTAAAACTCAATAATCACGGTAAAAATCCGTCATGATTCAATGATTGAGAAAATTCATTCAATAACACCTTAGTTGTGGTGGGGTTGAGTCTAATGATATATACATTTTAAGTTAGAGTGGTGAAGTTTTTTTAAGGTAAGAATACGACCATCACAATAAATTAGTGTAAATTAATTATAATATACAATTAAAACAGGTTAGATAAATGTATATGTTGTCTCTATCAAAACCTCAATCAACTACAAATTTATCATAGCATCCCGCTTTTTGTCCTTCTAGAATTGATGTCCAACGGGATTGGTGTTTTATGTAATATATTGATTTCTCACATTCCTAAGGATAATATAGTTTTTATTCGCTACATATTTAATTTTAGAATATTAAAAGATAGTTTTACATTTTGGTTCATTTTAAATTTCTCCAAGAAACTGCAATGGTGGTTTAATTTGGTTAACCAAATATCGATGATCTTGAACAATTAGTTATATTGTTAGTTATTTTGCATCGTGATCTTCATTATTTTATATTGATTATAAAATTTTCGTAAAGTTTGACTTAAGTTTATTTAATTATTTATAAAAGAAAATTGCAAAAAATAGTCCCTATGGTTTGATCATATAGCAAGTTTGATCCTCAGATTTTAAAAATTACAAATTTAGTCCAAACACTTGAAAGTTTGTTGCAAATTTAGTCCCCACTGTTAGTGTCCGTTAGTTTTTAACAATCTGGGGACTAAATATGCAATATGATCAAATCATAGGGACTAATTGTGCAATTTGCTCAAAAATTATTTGAAAATTAAAAAAAATGAAAACCAAATAAAATTTAAAAGAAATTAAAATCAAACATAATAAATTCAAATAAAAATCAATAATAAATTTCAATAATTTTTTTAAAAAATAAAATATATGTTAAAAAATCAAATCAAATTCAAAACTAAATAAAAGTAAAAACAAAACGTATGTAAAAAGAGAAACGAAAAGTATTGAAAAAAAAGTATGTGATTATAGTAAAAAATTAAATAAAAACCACATAAAAATAAAAAATACAATCGAATAAACATTTATAAAATTCAAAATAAATATTAAAAAAATCATATTAAAGTAAAAAAAAGCGGTTCGATTTCATTTTTTTGTTTTTTGGATTTATACTTTCACAAGGTTTTTATATTCTTTGATTTAAACATGACATATGAACTTTTAAATTTTAATATTTTAATTTTATATGATTTTTTAGTTTTTTTAATTTTTTGAGAAAATTGCGCAATTGGTCCCTATGGTTTGACCATATTGCATATTTAGTCCCTAGATCGTTAAAAACTAAAGGACACTAACGATGGGGACTAAATTTGCCACAAACTTTTGAATGTTTGGACTAAATTTGCAACAAACTTTCAAATGTTCGGACTAAATTTGCAATTTTTAAAATCTGATGACCAAACTTGCAATATGATTAAATCACAGGGAGTATTTTTGCAATTTTCTTTATTTATAATAATTATCATAGCTTTAGCAGTTTTAGTTAAACTACAATATAGATTTATCAAATTTTTATTTGAGTTAATTACATAAATGGTTCCCGTGGTAAGATCGTTTTTCAAGTTTAGTCCACAAGTATGACTTATTACAAGCAAGCCCATTAAGTACGTCAAGTTACAACAAAATTGTCCCCAACTTGAATGAACGTTAACTTTCTCCGTTAAGTATGTGTGAAATGACCCTTGTACCCTTTCTCACAACCCTTTCCACCACCACCCACACCCATTCTCACAACCACCGCCTCTACCATTGCCAACACCTACCGTCTCCACCACTATCAGCCCCCACAACCTTAAATTCCCCATAATCAGTTGTTGAAGGTGTGTGGTGGTGGTGACTGTTAGAAGTGTCTGGTGTATGCGTGGTGGTTGTGACTATTGAAGAGGGGTGCTATGGCAGCGGGTGGTCGAACTATTAAGGATGGAAAAGATATGGTGTTGGTTGTGCTACTTCAATGGTGGCGGTGGTGGTGACGGAGGTATGTTTGCAATCCATGTTAAGAAAATGAAAAGAGAAGTAAGACAAGGGTAAAAATGTCATTTCACATAGACTTACGGAAAAAGTTAACGACCATCCTAGTTGGGGACGATTTTGTTACAACTTAGCATACTTAGTGGACTATTTTGTAATAAACTATACTTGGGTACTAAACTTGGCAAACGACTTTATCTCATGGATTATTTATGTAATTAACTCTTTTTATTTTTTAAAAAATACAAATTTTATATATTAGGATTTAGCTATAAAGTATTTTCCCCCGTCAACTATAATTAAGCTTACAATATATAACCTCTATTATCATACGTTTAAATGTAAACTTTTATTGGTTTTTAACCACTTTTATCATATGTTTCGAGTTATATTTTAATCATAGCACAAACGTATAACTAATCAAAACTACCACTACAAGAAAACTAGAGTATCAATGGTGAACGGAAATTTTATTCGTTACGACGTTCTTTTTCCTCGCACTCTTGTTTTATTCGTTGTGACGTTCTTTTTTTTTCTCCCACATGCCGACATAACTGTTAACCGAGCGTTACAAATTTCCCGGCTCATCAAAACCCCCGCAACACGTATATATACATCTGATAATTTTTTAAGATCCCCTAAAAATGACAAATAAATGAAGGTAATCATCGACATGACCTGCTTGAGTGTCTTCGATGAAACTAGCATACATATCAATGGTGAGTTGGTGACAATTATTAAATCACACCAAGTACACTCACAGTAGCGGAGCTTGAACCACACCTTAAGGGGGCGGGGCCGAGCTCTATATTTATTAAAAAATTTCCACTACCGGACCGAAAATTTACACTAACGAGCCGAAAATTAACATTGCCGACGAAGAGAAGAGGCGGGCTGAGGGCCCCCTGGCCCATAGTAAGCTTCGCCTATATACACCCAAGTACTATTATGTTCACGAAAAAGCCATGTAATAATCAATGAATCGTACTCTTGTTTCCTTTGTGTTTCTATTATATATAAACGAGTTTACCGGACTCACAAACTAGCAAGCGGCGCCCTCATCTCAGAACGTCACAAGAGGCTACCGACTCATGGTTCTAAACCAGACGAAGATGTAAGGTTTGAACTACTATATCAGCCTCACGATCACATTATACTCAAACATTGACCTAAATTCCTTGATCATCTTCATGAGCTGGTCACCAAAAGGTGTTTACCTAGTGTGGATCGAATCTAAATCTACTTTAAAAAATCTCAATTGCATACCAGTAGACCACCATGAGATGGTTTCTATCCTATATAACTATCTTAAAAAAAGTTCCTCTAGAAACACATTTTTGCTATGTGCCTTGGTTTAGAAAGATGTGAATCACCTAAGGACTCACATAATCAAGTCAAAACATAACCTCTTACATAACTAGGGCATCATTATTTGGATTAATAGTTGAACGGTAAAAGTAAAAAAACTCTTTAAACAAAACCAACATTTAAATCATTTCATGAGATAATTTAAATGTAGAAATACACTCACATGAGTCCTCATTCTAAGAAAACATAAGTAGGGCATCATAGGAACCTTCTACTTGCATTTTTGTAATAATATTAAATATTAATTTGGCCATACCTGTTTTCTAGAAACATGGGACAATATATGTTTGGATTTTACTATAAGTCTAAAACGCTTTGGTCTTAAACCATTATATTATTGCATCAAGGCTTTAAACGTGGTGTCAAATAAAGCTTTGTAAATAGGTTTTCTTTTGAAAAATTCAAACACAGAAAAATAACTTTACTTCACATTTATTTTATGCTGATCATGTATTATTTATGGGGATCGAGCAACTTTCTAACTTCAAAAACATATCTAGAAATTTTAAGGTGTTTTCTTCTCGTTTCGGGGTATAAAATTGAAAATTGAGTAGAGAATATATGGGAGTGATATTGATTCGAGAAAGGTTACATCGCTATCAAACTTTTTGCAGTGCCAAAAAGTGGCGTACCTACATTATGAGGTGGGGGAGCTACCAACCGACCACATTCAAGTGTTATGTACACGTGAAAATCTCGAATGTTCCTCATAAAATTTTGCAATCGTCTCCCGTAAGTTTTTGAAACTTAAGAAAGAGCAAGATTGTCGCAAACACATTGTCGGAGGTAGAACTATAATGGAGTCACAATCCAGCGAACCACATTTTCTCACTAATCAGGGTCTGTAACCGAGTTGATTTTTAGTACTTTTATCCTCAAATATTCAAATAGTCAGTGGGAAGAAAAAAGAAAAATCTTATATCAAGATAAATGTTTTTGACTATTAAACAAGCTAAATTTATATTAGTTTTATTTGAGATTAAATGTTATATTTATTGGTTAATATTGTTCTCAAACATGTAGAACATCATCGGCATTAAAAGATTTGAGAATCGTTTAACGCTAAGTATAATTGTTTCACATATATTACATATACTCACTTTTATGAGTGTAATTGCTTTAAACATCACATATAACCATTTATGAGAGTAATTGCTTTAAACATCACATATAACCATTTATGAGAGTAATTGCTTTAATACGGTTTTTGATATATGCAAATACAAAAGTTTGGTGACCCTTTTAACGATATTTTCCTTCAAGAACTAGATCCGACCCGATCTGACCAAACCAGACCGAAATTTATTATATTGCAATACCTAACGACTCTTAAAAATTTCTACCCCATGAAAAAATTTATGGGTTCGCCAGTTAGTTTTTCTTTACATATCTTGATGTTGGAGTGGGTGCTTATACGAACTTAATGTATAATTTGAACCGGTTGTGGATAAATATAACAATAAATTATTCACTTTGGAAATCAAAGATTTTGTCTTTTGGTGGTGAAACTACACTTCTTAAGTCTGTTATAGGGGAATTTGCCATTACATAATAACACGAGGATATTGAAAGCAATCCCAACACATGTTAATCAAACACGTAATTGGAATAATCAACTAAAATTTGAAAGAGATTTATCATAGCGATAGTGTTTTTGACCCGAATTATCATTTATAAACAAGATTATGCTATGAAATTTGACTATTTTTTAAGACAAAAAAACTTGAGATCGTATGACCATCAAGATCGTGGACTGTTAAGATCGTTTGCCGCTCGCTCGGAAAATTAATGCTCGAAAAATGTTCGCTCGATTCTTGGCTTGGTTGTAAATGAGCCGATCAGCTCGGTTCGGTTTGTAAACGAGCCAAGCACGAGCAAAGGTCTGTTCGCTTCAGTTCGGCTCGTGAACCCAAATATGAGTGAATGTGTATTTAAAGTTATTTCATATTAGAAAAGTCTTGTATCTTGTATGTAGGGGTGAGCAAAAAACTAAAATAACCGAACTGTAACCAAAATAACCGACGCAACCGAACCGAGAAAACCGAAACCGCTAGAAAACCGACGGTTTGGTTTGATGATTTTTTAAAAACCGAATTTTTCGGTTCGGTTTTGGTTTTGCTTGTAACAAAAACCGAAAAAACCGAACCGAAACCATATAATCAAACTTGTAAATTTAGAAGTGTAATCATATACTTATAAAAATTATTAGCCTATTAGTTACTTATTTAACCTGTGTTATCTAAAAGAGATTAAATATTTAGGTTTCAAGAATAATATTAAATTTTTTTATTTGAATTGATAGATTAAAATGTTTTATTAAATATATTGTTCTTATATTTTATGAATTGCATTTAATTTTAATGTCAACTAAATTATAAAAATATTATATTTAGAGATCAACAAAATAATGTAAGGCCAAAGTTTTTGGCTTAAATTCATTACTTTAAAACAATTTTTTTCTAAAACTTGAAGCACAAATGATAAAACCGAAAAAAACCAAAAACCGAACCGAAACCGAAGTTAAAACCGAAAACCAAAAACCGAAAAAACCGAAACCGAACGGTTTTAAAAACCTAGAAACCGAAATATCGGTTTTTGGTTTCAGTTTTAGGCTAAAACCGAACCAAACCGACCATGCACACCCCTACTTGTATGTGACATGATATTATGCTACTTATAAAGCAATGCTACTAAAAATTTACTTGATGGACAAAATTATAAACTCAATTTTGGGCCACTAGAACTTTATATCGACACAAAGTATCTATTTTGTGCGAGGAACAGAAGATAAATGTATAAATATCAAGTGATCAATGCTTTTACCAAACACATCGTTAATAACCTAATATGGGTCTATGTAAATAACTATTTAAGTTTTATTGATGTATCTTAAAATTGTCAATTAATGAGTATCATAACATGTGATTGTAGTTAAACCACCTTTTTGTTTCTATATACAAGTTTCCTTATGTATAATAATAGTTGTACACACTTAAGTACTAAGATAAACTTTAAACGTAGCTTAAGACTAATAACTAACTGGATTATGCAATCATAAGCTTCATAAGGATGCTAATGTATAATTGGTCTCGTATTAAAAGTGACATGTTGAACGTACATTTCTACTTTAGTACTATTGTGAAGTTTTGAAGTAGCAACTAAACTAACTCATGACCAACTTATCTTTAAATGATAGTCAACACGTCAAATGGAAGAATGTTAGAATTTATTTAATGATATGCCTTATGACCATTTGATAAGTCGGTTTAGTTATGTTTTTTAGCGAAAAATGTACAAACTTGCATCGGAGGACATGTGTCATATTGATCGTGTCCACCTATTTGTTTTCCAACCGGGTTCACACACCCAACCCACCCAGGAGAAAACTCACAACTAAAAAAATATACTGGCTTAACCCTGAGCATTTTTGCTTAAGTGATATTTGAACTCAAAACATTCTCATATTTACATTTATTGGGTACCTAACCTTAACCGCTTGAGCTAAGGATTATTGGTAGTTAGTTCAGTTACTTGGTTCTAATCATTATCCAAAAAGTCATTATTATATTTATACTATATATAAAGCATATGAGAGGGTATTTTAAAATACCATAAAATTAAGAACACTTACTATATTCAATGCATAAGATACATAAGATACAATCACTTTTAAGGGTAAAATAGTATTTATAATATTATTTACACATTACCACTTATAATTAGTTACATAATAACCTTACACTTACTAACACTTACGTAAAATTTTATATTATATACCCATAAACCAAAAAACTTAATATATTTTAAGATTTCAGCTATATCTTTTAACCTATCACATTTAAAAACATTTTAAGACTACAACTTAACCTGTGTTTATTATTAAATGGTTTGTTGCAAAATTTTTGCTGAAACGGTCTGTATTTTGTAAGGTGCAATAAGTTAATGCGTATATACAAGTGGTCATGCAGAACTCATTTATTTGGTGTTTTAAATTTTAACTTAGAAAAAACATAATAAACTTTTAGTAGTTTACAAGAATAAAAAAATATTAAATGCACGTCTCAAATATAAAAAATACGAGATTTTACAATTACTTGGGAAAGCTATTTCATTTGTGCATTCCATCCTTAACGAAGTGTCGAAGACCATGGCCCATTATCATATTGGGCTTTTATATATAATCCAACATTCCAACATCTTCTACAAGTTTGTAAGTTGTAACTTTGGGGTCTAACTGTTAACTGAACTGAAACAAATTGTAAATAGTCATAAATGAATCAAATTCAACCGATTGACTTGAATATTCAGTTTATTCGGTTCGGTTTTCGGTTTATTCAAATAACTGAACCAAATAAGCTACAGTTTGTGTAACCGTTAACCAAAATAAATACTGAATTCATAATTCGGATAGGTGAAAACCAAAGAGAAAACCAAATCCATGGTTCGGTTTAGTTTTCTCGGGTACGGATACGATTAGGTTTTGTGTATTTTTTTACTCTTATTGTTTGAGGATACCTTTGTATTTACACTATTTTACATACTACCAAATATGTATTTGGTCTTAGAATTATAGCAAACTTGTATTAAGACCATTATGTTGTGATGACGTAAAACCGTGAAGACATTGAAACGTTACCGCGGACTCACAATTTGAAGGGAACATTGATAACACATGTAATTTTCTATAAGAAAAACGAATCCTGAACATTGTTAATAACATTTGAAAACTTAAAAAAAACGCTTTGCATTAGGGGCGTATAACCGTGATAAACTAGGTTACCTTAAATTAAGAAAACATAACATTAACGTTATTGATATCATTATAAACCTATTAAAAAATAAAGTTATCACAAATACATGCGTTGAGGTGAGGTCATTGATATTATTCGAAACTTTATGTAGAAAACGAAATCGTTAGACACAACAATGTTTTGAATAAAATTCACACCGAAACATAAATAATAATAAGCACGTCGCAACAATATATTTAAAATTTTGTAGAACATCAATTTAAAAAAATATAAGAGGAAAAAGAGCAAATAAATAAGTATAGTGTATAAAGTATACTAATAGCTAAACATGAGAGGATCTAAATGTGAGTTTTTAGGGTTTAAGCTGAAACTTGTGTTATGCTGATGTAAACATGTATTATGAAGTTGTACTTTGTGTTTTAAGACTTAGCGATATGTGTTTTAATAGTTACTATAGTCTAGTATACATGGTTGACAAAAGTACCTACAAAGTTTGTGTCAAGAGACCTCATATCTAAACCTATAAACCAAGAAAAGCTCCCAAACCTTTAGTGATGGATAACAATTGTTACACACAAATTAAAAACATACAAGTCTTTTTACCAACATGATGAAAACGACATAAAGAGATAACAATACACACCGATTAATAAGGTCGTCATACAAAACTAACCCTAATCACTAAACGAGACAACGATTTAGGAAAGATAGAGAAGACGATGAAAACTATATGGAGACAAAGATTAAACCTCTATGCTACAACGTAAAAGATTCTATAAAAGAACATATCTTAAAGAAATGGTTTCTGAGAATCAATGAACAAACTTATAGAAGTCCATTTGCTCTAGAAGTCCATTAAAGACATTAAGTTGCATCAGTCCACTAGCTATTACAAGCCCAAAAACACTCAGGCCCAAATCAATATGGAACCATCATGTAAAATAAAATACATACAAACAACTAGAAATTATATTAAAAGACATTGAATTGAAATAGGCATATATTTCAACGGTTTGTATGCAAAGATACTCTTGTATGGAAACATCATAAAACAATGATTTGAATTGAAAAACTAACGAGTGTTTATGGTTTATGATATTTTGTCCTGATTTTCTAAACACATGTTAATCCAATGATAGAAACATTGGACCATAGAAAATTGGAAAACTCAAAGTCTCAAACTTAAAATCCGACAACTCAAAATTAAAATCAGCATAAGTTATTTGAAATGAATCGTGTTTATTACACTTTTTAAAGTAGCATTCAAGCCACTAGTTGCATCATGTATTACAAAATCTACTTTAAGATAACTTAAGTCAGTTAAAAAGAAAAAAATATTTAAAATACAAATAATATGTAAATGTTTGTATGTGATTTTTTATTATCTGAAATCAACATGAATCGTGTTTATTACACTTTTTAAAGTAGCATTCAAGCCACTAGTTGCATCATGTATTACAAAATCTACTCTAAGATAACTTAAGTCAGTTAAAAAAAATATGTAAAATACAAAGAATCTGTAAATGTTTGTATGTCATTTTTATTATCTGAAATCAACATGAAATTTTGCATGTGTAACGTATATATTACCATCGAGGTGTTATGTCATGAAACATTGACAGTTCATGATAAGTCAAAATCGGTCTTTTGTGCTCACTGACAAAAAATCCTAGATACGTCACTATTATAACGATGCATTTAAAAAGGTTATTGGGATTTTACTAAGCCGTAAGCCCCTAAAATAGTTGAGCCACCTCTAGGGGATCAACTTTAGATGGCCTAATTTTGCTTATAAATCTCAAGCTGATAAAACGATAGATCACATTAAATCACCTTGAATTAGGGAACTCGTACATTTTGATGTGTTAAGCATATGGAGAATGGTTAGACCGGATAAATCAGGGGTTTGTTTCACCACAACACGCCATATTTAGTGATGCCATGAGTATGTCCAAATGCAATAGTGGAACGTGACTCTATAATACCCGAACCATGACTTGGTAAACCAAACCTCAAGGTCATGTAGTTCGGATACAGTAACACCGAAAATGGGGTCCGTACCATGAAAATCTCTTTTAAGTGGCAAAATGTAATTGTTGGAGGAAAAGTATGAAATGATTTGATATGACATGACCACACGCGTATAATTTTGTAGTGTATTAAATGTGTAATAGTAGACTCTTGCAAATGATAGAGAAGATCTCAAAGATAAATGAATTGTTAACATTAGAAAGGACATTATGATGTGACATTTTTACGATGTTACATTTTTTCGATGTTCTCATCCAATAGGGGATCGCCATCAAAACGACATTAATTTTCAAAGACACGTATGCTCATTTACCACCTTCATTTACCATGTAGCAAGGCTAACGGTGTTATCTTTGATGTAAAGACAATTTGAAGGATCAAATTGGACAAGACCATAGTTGTGTGATGGTAGTAGTAACATTTAGGAATACAGTGTTGATACTATTTTGTTGGGGTTGTCATGATCAAAGAAAATGTGAATGTCTCAAGCAAATGTTACATCTTCTACTAGATTGGGTTTCTAAAAACAAATTTTGAAAAATTCATATGTTTGGGTGTTGAGATTCTGAATGGGTTTTTAGAGAAAGTTAATTATGAAGATTTTTTATTGTTTTTTTATTTGAATTAGCTCGTTTAATTTAAGATAACTCAATCTCGAGCTATCTCGTAAATAATTATATAAGTCTGACTATGTAAAATAGTGAAATATTGCTACCATGTACAGAATTCTGTTTCCTTACTTTAAATTGAGTATCCGTTTCCCTCCTTTTCCAGATTAGAAATCCTGTACATATCCATACGATTGAGTCCTTAGGTTTTCGAAATAGTGTAATAAGAAGTGCTTTAAATCATTGCTATTTGACTTGGACTTGTTCTAAAACTTGAGGTATTTCAAATTGTTTGTTGACACGAACAAAGATAGGGAAAACCTTTGATTTTTTTTTCAATATTGAACCTTGGACATACAATAGTTCCGAATCGAATCTCTTTAGAAAGAATTTTTTTGGCAAGGTGCGTGCTTTAGACCATCTAGAGAATTTTGTAAGTAGCAAGCATAACATGTGTAGCAAGAATCCATAAATCCTAGATGTTTGTCCAAGTACACCGTTTCCTGAACAAAGCCATAAGCGAAGCGGCCTTCAGGTCTAGTTGATGAGCACACCACACTAAAAGAGAGTCATTAAAATTAATGTTGTACGAATGATAACATGCTTGGAAACATGACTAAAGAATTACCACGATCAACACTATGCAAGGCCTAGAAACTACATGTTAATTGTTCTATCAATGACACAATACATAACAACATTGCTAATAACATATGATCTTTAAGAGTCAGGCGCTATGAAATATGGTTATTGCTTTATCCATATTCTTTTAGCTTTCAAGTTATGAAAGATAAATAATTAAAGGTTGATGTGGATTACATAGGGTTATGAAAGATTTTCCCTTAATTTATATTTCATTTACATTTCGAGTCCCTAACGCATTACAACGAGAGGTTGTTCTTCCCAGAGCAAAAGGATAAAAACCCTCCACATCCCATGATGGATTTACATATTGTACTTTTCCTATTAACCTATAAGGATCGCAAACCCATATGCCAGAATCATACAAGGTTGTTACATGTAACGCACCAAGAACAAATCAAGACAAACCTTCAAGAAATGAATGGATCCCAAAGATCTTTGGCAAATCTAAAGAGGGTTATTCTGTATGTTCATCACAAAATCTTTCTGGATCTCAATATACCTAACACCAGATAGTTGTCAAAAAACACAACCCAGAAAACACAATATGTGTTAGTCCAGAGACTCAATTTAACTAATGAAAAGACTAGGACACTGTATCTAGAAAGTACTTCAGGCAAGGTTGACAGATGTGTGGCACTCATTCAACTAGAACTAGGAAATTAATACCAATGAGCGTATTTCATGGGATGCACCCCTCTAAAGGAAAGGCCAAGAAAAAGGGGCAATGGCTAGGAGAAATAAAGGTATGGGCTTTAGCGGGGTTTGGTGTTGCTTATATGTTACAAGAAATTCTTACCTATAAATGCTATCATTTTAAAGCTTGCCGCGATAATGAGTAAATGAAACACACTCCCTCCAACCGATTATGAGATAACCTTTTAATAGAATCATTTAGAGACGATCAAATAGCCACTAAAAAAACATGCTATATGAATTGAATTAAAAAGGATCACAAAGGATTAAATGCATGACAACACTAATCGAATTGAATTTAAAAAAAAAATCACAAGGGATTAAATGCATGTCAACACTAATCACATAAAAGTTAGGCATAACTATAGTATATTTGAAAACTATAGATGTCCGGATAATCATTAGAGGGATAATTGGTAGAACAAAAATAAATATAAAATAATATTACGTTCATTTACATTGGAAAATGTTCAAACAAGAACCCTCTTTTATTGTGACAACTTGCGAAAACCATCAAGAATAATGAAAATCATTTTTTTATTGAAATAACATTATTACACATATAAAATATTATGATTTTTATGTATATATTTAAATTTGTAAGTGGAAAAGGTTTACACTAGTGTAAGTTTTGCAAAAAATAAAAAATAAAAATAAAATAAAAAAAACCACATATATTTGCATGTGTAATTAAACTTACACTAGAGTTAGTTTTCTACAATTACCAATTTACACATATACATAAGGTATCATATTCTTATATACTTGCAATAATGTAACTGGAACAAAGAAAAAATAATGATTTCGATTGATATTAAAAGGTTTTCGAAAATTCTTGTCATAACATAAGTTTCTTATTCGAACCTTATCCTATTTACATAATGATTATGTATGTTTCGAGTAAAAAGAATGTGTATATTCTAAACTATTCTTATGCCCTAACCCGTTAAACATATTTTATTGATTTCATACTTGGATACTCGTTGCTTATTTCTAAGTTCCACGTATTCCTTGGATTTGTTAATTTGTGATTTGTAATATATCAAGTTATTAGTCAAAATTATTATTATACATATATACATTTAGCAAAGGGACCAGCTCAAGCTGCTCAACACAAGTGAAACACATTTTTAATGTCTTCTAAAAGGACTTTATATAAACGTTTTTTTTCTTCTTTTTTTTTCTTCTTTTGAAATATAATCCTAACAATCAGTGTTTTTTTACATTCTATTTTCACAGTTTCTTTTTCATTTTTTTCTTTTATTCTTATTTGAATAGTTTTATTTTATTTTAATTCTTTATTTTTTTTCATTTATGTAATTATTCTACACCACCAACTTTTTCCAGTTTTACACTATTTTAAGTTTTTAATTATTTTTTACCTATATGTTTATTTTGATTTTGGGATTATAAAATCGATCGTGTTTATTTTTTACTAAATTAGCTTTCGTGTTATTCAGTGTTCATTTTTATAGCGATGTAGGATTTTCTTAAATTTCAAATATTCATTTGTCATCTTATATGCTTTTTTTTTCTTTATACCTAACCATTTTTCATTTCTTTTACTTTTTATTCTTTTTTCCGTACAATTTTTAAATATTCATCTTAATTTGTTTATAAACTACATGTCCTTTTGTTATCTATAGATTTTTTTATCTTCTTATTTTCTTACTTTTTTATATTGGACTTCGCAACATGATTATTTTTCAACGTTTTCATACACGTTTTACTAAGCATTAGCCTGCTGTATGTCACGAGTGTACCCGCGGCAAACACGATCCTATTATTCTAGTTATATACAATTTACAGTATTTATATAACAAAATTTGTCACAACAAAATTAGTTTCATTTAATGAAAAACCAATCATCATTAAACTAAAGATGAATGATGTATGCTTTATACTATTAAATCAAAATAATTTATTTAACAAAATATTATGTAAACTACTTAACAAATATAGTCTAATCACCTGATGCTAACATTAACATTTTATAATGTGAATATATTCCAATTGATTTTTTATACTATTTGATCCCAATAAATCAATACTAACACTCAAATAATTCCAACAAGTTGAAAAAGTAAATGGAATAATAAATATGATTTTTAACACCTCTTAATCTTCTACTAATCATCTACATATACATCTTAAAAATTTTAAACCCTTAACGCATAACCGGAAGAATTACACATTAGTACATTACTATTCGATTCGATATATTACCCGTACAATATATATGACCTTTTTTATTCTTTTCATTTTAAAATTATTTAATGAAATAATATTCAGTAACATGATTACAATTATTAAGAGAATATATATAGCTATGTCATTAACGAATATTATTTTATTTGAAAGGCAAGGTTTTGGGCTCAAAGTTAGGTCTAATTTTAATTATTATTATTATTATTATTATACGAGCGGATAAAAAGCAACCACCATTCGCTTTCACCCACTTCCTAAAACCCCCAATTTCCACCACCTTCAAACTCTCACAATTCATCATCAATAAACCAAAGTTCTTCTCAAAATCAAGCCCACAAGAACCCAATTATCATGGTGAGTTTAAATGTTTAATCTTGTGTTATAATTTTGTGTTCTGGGTATTGTGTATTGTTGATTTTTGAAAATTGAGTTGTTGATGATGACGAATTGATCATGATAATGTAGGGTGCTGAACAACCTGTTGAAGATGAACTTCAATGGCCACCATGGTTGAAGCCTCTTCTTCGCGAAAGCTTCTTTGTTCAATGCAAATTACACGCTGATTCGCATAAATCCGAATGCAATATGTATTGTTTGGATTGTATTAACGGTCCCCTGTGTTCGTTATGCCTCAATCACCACGAAGATCATCGCGCGATTCAGGTATTTCTTCTAATTTGCTTCAAATTGTAATCTTTTCTAGAATTCAATCGAAATCGCTTGTGGGTTTTACTTAATTTTGATCTAATCATCTTGTTTTTGAGTTTTTGAGTTTTTCAGTTTTCATCAAATTTGAGTGTTACTCTGTTTCTGTAGTTCTGTGATTAACATTACAATGGTGGTAATTGGTGAATTTTTTCATTGATTTGCAGATACGAAGATCGTCATATCATGATGTGATTCGGGTATCTGAAATTCAAAAGTTTTTGGACATTAGTTCAGTACAGACTTATGTGATCAATAGCGCGAAAGTAGTGTTCTTGAACGAACGACCACAGCCGAGGCCGGGCAAAGGTGTTACGAACACGTGTGAAGTCTGCGATCGAAGCCTTCTTGATTCGTTTCGGTTTTGTTCACTTGGGTGCAAGGTAATTTGATCAATTTGGTATGAACATTTAATTTGGGGATATGTTGGATTTATTGTTTCACCTACTACTCTGTTTCGTAATCGAATTGAAATTGTTACGTGTGGTCTCGTCAATGGTGGTCATTGGGTATTTTTCATAAGTTTTCGATGATGATACGATTGATCATGATTTCTATTTCAAGTTTTCAGTGATTAAACTGGTTTTGTATTATTGGATGGGATTATATGCACACCAGTAGTTTACTTATCACACGTTACTGACATATTATTCACATTATACAGGGTTGTATGTGTGTTACATTGACTGATCATACATTCTATGAGTTATTATATAGGTCGTATAAGATTGTGGGCTTACGAAATCATACGGGTTGTATGAGTGTTATACTGACTAATCATACGGGTCATATGATGTGATCTAATTGATATAAAACGATTGAAGTAACATCATTGATGAATTTCATACGGGTCATATGACACCATTTTTTCATCATCTATACAAACCCGTATAGAGATTGGAAGTGATGTATGGAGACACATTTTTGTTAGATGATTAGAAATTTGCATTAAAGGATTTTTAGCTTATTGTATATGTTGTAACTTGTGTACATACTGGTGTTTCTCTTATAAGTGTGAAGGTTCGAGTCGTATAGTCAAGAATCATATAGATTTAGAAGTATGATTAAATGTGTGCAAGTTTACAATCATAAAAAAAATATAATTTTGACTTTGTGATGAGTGGGAATGGTGATATGTACATTAAATGATTAATTTCTTGAAGTTGAAATTAGAAACCTAAATGGGAATCTTTTAATTTTCAAATATTCTATAACTACTAATTGCATTATATGTTTATCATCGTAACAGATTGTTGGAACATCAAAGAATTTCGAAAGAAAGAACAAGAATTCATCAGAGAAAAAACATTTGATGATGGCGGCATCGAATTCTGATGACTCGTACAATAGCGCTACCCATATCCGCCAGCGGATTAACCACAATGCCACCAGAGTTCACAGCTTCACTCCATCAACGCCCCCGCCGACAGCCTCAAGTTTCAGGGCAGCCAAGAGGAGGAAGGGTATTCCCCATAGAGCCCCAATGGGAGGACTAATCATAGAATGTTAATCCAATCATTAGCCCCCTAAACCTTTACTTAATTACCCAAAGGCCCCTCTAATACCAAATACCTATCAAATGGATCCAAACACAAGTGCATTTTAGCTTAAGAAGCCTGTGTGTGGAGCCCCACCGTTTGTACAAAGAAGCAGCTTATAGGATATAGTTATTGAACAAACAATCAAGGGCAAAATGGGAAAAGCCAAAAAATAAGCTTTAAAGTTGTCACATATTTACTATTTTTTCCTTTTTAAAAAATGTAATTATGGTGTTGTGTATGGTTTAGAATGTATGAATGATGCCAATGTACTTTTGTAAATTGTGAAAAGTGTGAAGCTTATAATGGAAATAAAACAAGTTGTAATATTACAGAAATGCTAAAATGATTCATGTGTCGTGTAATACTACTTAAATTTAAATTTAAGGGTTATTAGATTTTAATAATCCCAAGTTTTATTTATTGGCCGGGATTAATATCAACTCAATAAATGTTTACAAATACTCTCAACTTTAAGTTTATTTTCCTTCAACGATCACTTATTAACCGAGAGTTAACCCCGTTAGTTTTTTTATGACGTGGATTGTTTTTGTGCCAAAACACTAAACAGAAAGTTGAAATCTATAATCAAGTCCGTCAATCTCCACCTCCTGATTTGAACTACTGAACTCGTTGGAGGTAGATTTCAGGTAATGATATAGGCTAGACAATGGAAAACGGACCTAATTGAGACTAGGCGGTGCTGGAGTTGAAAAATAGCTCAAAGTTGGCACCATTTCATCAAAAAAACTAACAAGGGTTAACTCTCCGTTAGTAAGGTATCATTGGAGGAAAATAAGTTCAAAGTTAGGAGTGACTATAAACATTTTTTGAGTTGGGATTAATCTCGGCTAATAAATGAAAGTTGAGATTAAAAAAGGAAAGGTGAGATTACAAAAGCCCCAAAACCAATGCCTCATTTATATTTTGAACTTGCAACAATATTCTTGTGGTCTAATGTTAAAATGTCTCTAGTTGACGGTGTTTTTCTAATTATGCATATATACCTATGTGACGTGTTTTATGCAAAATTTATTTTAAGCAGAGCGTAAGTAAAACCATATAAACATACATATGTTATGCATGAAAGATAATCATAAAGTATGAGAGAAGATAGATGGTTTAAAACAATCCTCTATATATAACATGTAAAGCAAAAAAGCTAGTATAAGAGTGTATGTATTTTCTAACGGTTGTCCATTTAAAATCAGTTATCAGTTAAAGATTCATTATATTAATATATATGTATACTTAAAAAGATTTGTTTATGAACTTTTAATTAATTAGATTGTTGAGTACTTGTAGTTGATTAATCGTGTTCATATATTGATTAGACTTAAAAACATCGAATAATGTAAGCTACCAATTATAGTCTGGATCAAGTAATTTTATCTTTATTGAAAAAAATATCTTGGGTTGTTTTCATCTATAAATTTAGATAAGAAAATGAATTATAATGTGACTATAAGTCTCGTATTACAAGATATTTGACTATTATTGCATACTTGCGATTATAAGTCTCGTATGAAAAGATATGTGAGAGTGTGTATTGCATACTTACAAGACCTTAATATTGTTGCATACCTTATGGAAAATGCATACTTCTTTATCAGTAGTTTTTCGGAAATGCCGACATTACTTGACAAATCGTCATTTTGTACAATTTTAATGCATTGAGCATTCCATGGTTTCTTTGGATGGAAACCAAATTACACATGTGTTGTTTTTTTAAGTTGTTAATATGTTTAGAATCATTGTGACAAGTAACATGATATTGCTTGTTTAGAAAGCTACACACTTTTTCCCTTTTCGCGAAATTAAAAAAAACAAAGCTAATAATTCTTATTTTCATATTGAAAACCTTCTTAATCTTAACGCATTTTATATTTTGTAAAATGCTTAGCAACCAACTCTTACCTTACTTTCAACAATTGTTTTAAGCAAATTCATATGAGGAAAGTTTAAAGCAAAGCAAAGCAAAGGAAAGGTCTATTAGAAGTGGACAGTGACTCTTTCATCTAGGTGCAACTTTAACTTTGTCAACATGTTGATTGGCTACTTTCTATGAATCCAATAACATAAATCCTCTTTAGTTTTAAAAATTACAACCCCACCCTTTCTTGTCATTATTGTTTGTACTTATTAACATCTCAATCTTAACAAGTACATATAACAAGTTAAAAATAATAAGCATATCCATCGTGAACTAGTGATAGCTTTGTCGACTTCAAAGTTCTTTTGCATATAAAGCTAAAATAATGTCATGACGTAAAAGTTTTTTTCTTGTAGCTCATCAACATGTGAATATTTTACTACTTAGATTTCATTTGTACTACATTTTGATTATACTTCATACATCGAAACAAATTAATCTAGAATGCTATCATACGATCAACCAAGTTTCTCTTCTATATTTATATGTGATATATCGAACGTAAGATGGTCTAAGTGTAAAAAACATGGGTAGCATAGATCCATTTACCATCTTTTAATAGTTACATATATATGTATGTTTTCTTCTAACCAACTCTCTATTAACGCCTTTAATTTATAACCGCCATGACTGTAAGTAGTATCTATCAACATCAATATGTATATCTATGATTTACCAAAAAAAAACATGAATGAATTATCTTATAACTTTGAGGCCACTTTTATATGTTGGGCATAACTAAAGGACCAAAAAGCTATTCTTTTCATTTAATAGGCAAGACATAAAAATATTATGTTACCCCCTTTGCACTTGCTTTTCAAATTCCACATCAACCAAAATAAAATATTCACAAGTTGACATGCTTTAAGTGGGTTTTGGGTCCCATTTCATTATCAACATAACTAAGCCATGATGTCATTACTAAGCCTTATCTCAATATTTATAATATATTATAAAGGCAGAAAGAAAGCTCCATTTCATGCCCACTCTATGCCAAGGTTCTCAATTATTAACATTGTTTTTATACAAAGTTTTATGTATCTTGCTCATGTATCTATTATATGTAATCAAAGCTTTTAATAATAACATATTCTTTAAATATTTGTATTATACACATAAAATATTTCAAATTCTTATAATTAACCTAAACCCTAACCTAAAGTCATAACCTATCATACGTCTAACATTTTTAAAACATAGGAATCAAAGAACTCTTTATTTGAAGAGTTAAGAATACAAGCGTATAGATTTCATAAATTTGAAATTAGTCTTGTTTAATATTGTGAAATTTTGTTGGATAAATGTGATATAATGTAGTTTTATATATGGATGATATATGATATTATTCCTAAAGATCAGAGGATTATATATTTGAAGAGCTAAGAATATAAGGGGTATAAATTTCATAAATTTAATTGTAGTCTTGTTTAGTATTATGAAATTGTTTGGAGAAGTGTGATATATGTAAGTTTTATCGAAAATTATGAAATAATATCTAAAATCTAACCTAAACATAAATATTTTTAACAGGTTAGATGAAATTAGACCAAGTGTACTTATTTAGTTATTTTTCATTTGTTAACGGCAGTGTTGTTTTTAATCTATACAACAATGAAACGAAATATATGAATGCATTTTAAGTAACATATAATAGTGATGTTTTTAATTTATCTTATTTTCTATGTTTTACATTTATCTCACATGTGTAAAATATAGTTTATAATCCTATGTCTAATTATAGTATAAATCCATTAGATATAAGGCAAATAATAAAACACATCGTACACAACTCCATTTTGTTATTATCTCCTTTTGGAGTCTTCACATTATATTTTTCAATGATAGTTTGGTTATTTAATTGTAAAGTTTCCCGTACATATAAGTGAGTGATATATCACTTCTTTATAAAAAACTTTTATTAGTGTAAACTTAATCATTTCATTGTTTAAACTCAAAATAGATAATTAATAATAATTAAAAAATATAAGTTACCAATTTAGTCATCACAGTTTATTTCAATCGGATGATAGTTGAATATTGAAATAACACTTGTCTATATTCAAAAGTATGATAACAATTTTAGTTGAGCCAAAACTTAAAATAATGAAAGTTAGGGCCCACGTATTGACTATTCCTTAAAAATTTATTAGAAATAGTGATCATATATCTAATCACATAAATCACATCATCACATACAAAAATCTATACAACTACTTAATTAAATGTATTTTCAAGTTACTCTTTAGCTAGTCAAGTGTATTGGTGATCATTACATTTCATTACAATGTGAGTTTAAACTACTGCAATTACATATTGAATAGGTGGTTTTCGAAGTTATAAACTTGATCGACACTAGATGCAGTGTCAATAAAGGAGTAAGGGAGAAGAAGATTTAGTTGGACGGTATAAAACTAAGAACACTTATATAAACTAGATTTTACCGCTTTAAGTGTTGGAAATGTATAAGGACCAATCTTGATCCGTAAGCAAAGTGTTGTACTTTATAAGCGACCATGATACAGTTATTGAGCATGCACGAACGTATAAAACTCAATCGTAAATGGAATGAGGCGTGGCAGTGGTACGTTAATTGAAAAGGGTCGGTGTTAGAGTATCAACTAGGAAATGATGTTGTGTCGGAAAATTGCAAGTTTGAGGGCAATATGACTCATGCCATTAGGGATATAGGTTTGTCTTAAAAACCATAACATATTTTATGTTACATAATGATCAGTAGGACATGAGAGAACATGAGTCTCTTCAAATTAAACATGGTATACATCACAATAAAACTTTTCTAAATGATTTATGGAATGGTATTAGACTTTTTAAGTTGTGTGCTAATATAATCGTTGATTGTTGTTTGGTGTTGGCCAATGACATTAATAATATTCAAAATTATTATTGATATTGTACGATGAGAGTTAACACACCATGTAATAGTATGAATGTATGATAACAATTAATAGGGTTGTTAACTCGTTATTCATGTGTATGGTGACGCCCACAGAGGTTTTTAGTATATATACATAGTTGTGCAAGTGATGATATAAAGATTACAAGTAAAGTGATGTCACACCCCCGCTAAAAGCGGAAACACGGGGATGTAACGAGACCGGGATCGTCATAACACATGGTAAGCGATAGAGAGCAATATATAAGTAAATGATGACAAGCGTGTCATGACGACACCCGACAACAAGGGGACTTGTGTCGTGTCTAGTCAATGTCCACAACACATAGCCATAAACAACATGATAATGATAACACATATACACATATGATAAAAATGTAAATGTTAATTCCCACAACCCGGGAACAAGTTTCAAAAGTTGATAATTGTTTACATGCGATAACATTGTTTCAAAAGATTGTTTATCAAACATGAGCTAAGTCCCAAAAATGCATCCTAGGGTCTCCACTAAGGCAGCACACCTAGATTCCTGGACTTGCATGATCACCTGAAAAGATATGCTTAAAACGGTCAACAAAATTGTTGGTGAGCTCGCAGGTTTATGTAATAAAAATGTAAGTGATGCTGTAATAGATAAGCGCGTCGGAATACCGTGAATACAGTTATTACACAAGTAAATATCACATGACATGAGCTTTGCAACCAAACCTAGCGACGTACACAAAGAAATTGTCGGCATATATTCACCCAAGGGCCCGTTCCTGGCCACTGATGGTACCAACTAGTATACCATCGAACGAGGGTGGGGGTGTCAACCCAGTAGTACTACCAATACCTAACCGTCGGTTCCCACACTGGAATTAAATAGTTGCAAAGATAGAACCACACAGCAGACCCAAGCATGTATCAAATAGTACTTGCAACACAGTATCACGTTGATTCCTTGTATGTAAAATGTATGTAAGTTGTACAGCATAAAAATTGTGTAAGCATACTTTTCCCCCAATTTGTAAATGATTGAAATATTGTATAAATGTGAAAAGGGGCCACGAAACTCACTTGTTAGGTGGTAAGTATGTATGAGCGATGTAATCCCAAATGTTGAATGCAAATAAACAGTCAAACACCTATTGACAGTTATTGTATAGCATTAATGACATGATATATGTATAAGCGCGCACTAATGATGGGTCGGTTCGGGTCGTATCGGATGGGTCACGCACAACACACACAGACTGACACACGTACTAGACCTTATGTAGATCCAAGTACAAGACATTGTTGCCACTACTGATGAGGTTTAGGTAAAAGTATCGTTGTTAATCGAAAGAATTTTGAATAAGTGTCAATAGTTATAAGTCGATTTGGTCGTTGTGAAAACGTTAGTTTAATTTGCTCAAAATAGTTTCTGTGCCCTTTCTCGCGTTGACTTTAATTTTCGTGGCCAAACAATGGCATTATTTTGTTAGTGTTACCTCGACACCACACGACATACTCACGCCACGCACGAGGGGTCAAACACAACAATTTCAGTTGCATACAAGGCCAGACGCACGACTCAACCTCCATTCGTGCGAATCAACCCTCAATCGTGCGAATCAGCTTCATTCGTACGATTGAGCCTTCATTCGTATGATTGGTCTTCAGTCGCACCACACAACCCCCAACCGCACGACTCAACTTCCATGCGCACGAATCAACCTTCAGTCGTGCGAATTAGCTACTTTCGTACGACTGAACCTTCATTCGTGCGATTGGACTCCAGTCGTGCGAATTACATTCATTCGCACACAATCACTCAGTCGCATGACTCATTCGCATACACTCTTTCGCACGCATGACTCAATCGCACACAGACACTCAGTCGCACAACTCAGTCGCACGACATGCCTAGTCGCACAACTCAGTCGCGCGATTGACTCAGACGCATGATCCAGTCGCACGACCCACTCAGTCGCACGGCTCAATCGCATGGATGACCCAGTCGCCTGATCTGCAGAATCGCGACTGTGGTCGGGAGGAGCAGCCCCCGAGCTACTCTAAACACGGGTTTTACACCACAAGGACCTCCAGAAACACTCAACAAACATACACAAGCATAAAACACAAGCAAAGAGACCTCACACGCACCCATACGACCTTGTGTGTTCGGGTTGAACCCGAACACCCGAAACCCTAGTTTGGACAGCCGTGAAAAGGCTCTAAAATGGACAACCAAAGACAACTACCTGCTAAAGAGGGGTAGTCTATGCTGTAGACGGTGACAAGACGAAGAAAACGAGACCTCTCGGGTCGGATTTGGTGCAAAAATGGAGATTTAGTGTGTGAAGGAGATGAAGATGAAGAAGATGATAAAAATGGGGGTTTAGGGCTGGAAATGGGGTATTTATACCCAGCCCAAGTTTCCAAAATTACAAGTTTAGTCCCTGCACTTAACCCCCGAGTTTTCCCAAATTTTGTTCGGTTGAAAAACGACTTCGTTAGGTGTTTTATATTAATTGTAAAAGTATATTTAATGTTGTCATGACTTAAGAAATGGTTATATTAAAACATTTATTATATTTATAAAATGATATATTTAACGTTTTCAAAAATGAAAGTTTTAAAGGTCTTTTTAAGGTTCACACACGGTTAAAACGAATGCACACACAACGATAATATTGCACACATGATATCCACATAAAGAGTCAAATAATGATGAGGAATGACCAAATATAGAAAGATGACGGACAAACACGTCAATTGACGGACCTTGTGACGGATGTCACAGTATCCCCCAGTTGAGAGAATTTCGTCCCGAAATTCAGCTGGAGTTAGGTCCAAGAGTGTCATCCTCGAAAAGATGTGGATATTTGAGTTTCATCTGATCTTCACGTTCCCATGTAAACTCTGGCCCTCGTTTTGAATTCCACCTTACGCGAACAATAGGTATTCTACTGCGCTTCAGTTGCTTGACCTTTCGATCCATGATCTCAATGGGTTCTTCAACAAAATGAAGCTTGTCGTCAATCTTGATTTCCTCGATTGGCACGTGAAGGGATTCATCGGCCAAACATTTCTTGAGGTTTGACACGTGAAAAGTATCATGCACACCGCTAAGCTCTTGTGGCAACCTTAACCGGTAAGCCACTGGACCGATCCTTTCAGTGATCTCAAATGGTCCAACGTATCTTGGGGCTAACTTCCCTTTCTTTCCGAATCGAACGACTCCTTTCCAAGGGGAAACTTTGAGTAACACACGATCCCCAACATTGAATTCTAGAGGCTTCCGACGATTGTCGGCATAGCTCTTTTGGCGATCTCGCGCGGCTTTGAGTCGATCTTTGATTTGGAAAATCTTGTCTGTTGTCTCTTGGATGATCTCTGGGCCTGTCAGTTGACTTTCACCAATTTCGGCCCAACAAACGGGAGATCTGCATTTCCTTCCATACAACGCTTCAAATGGAGCACATCCAATGCTTGTATGGTAGCTGTTGTTGTAGGAGAACTCAATCAACGGTAAGTGAGCATCCCAGCTACCTCCAAAATCGATTACACACGCTCTCAACATGTCTTCTAGCGTCTGTATAGTGCGTTCACTTTGGCCATCTGTTTGAGGGTGATAGGCTGTACTCATGTCTAACCGAGTACCCATCGCTTTCTGTAGCGTCTGCCAAAAACGTGAAGTGAATCTGCTATCACGGTCGGATATGATTGACACCGGCACCCCGTGCCGTGTCACGACCTCTTTGATGTACAATCTCGCCAACTTATCCATCTTGTAATCTTCTCGGATAGGCAAGAAATGTGCTGACTTCGTCATTCGATCAATAATGACCCATATCGAGTCATGACCGCTGTTTGTTCTAGGGAGTTTGGTGATGAAATCCATAGCTATGTTCTCCCATTTCCACTCGGGAATTTCAGGTTGCTGTAATAATCCCGATGGCTTTTGATGTTCAGCTTTGACTTTCGAACACGTCAAACATCGACTGACGTATAAGGCAATGTCTTTCTTCATGCCTGGCCACCAGTACAGATCCTTAAGATCATGATACATCTTGTCTGCACCAGGATGAATAGAATATCGCGTCTTGTGGGCTTCATCCATGACTAAGGTTCGAACACCTCCCCATTTGGGTACCCATATGCGATCCATGAAGTACTGAATACCGTCATCCTTGCGTATCATCTGTTTATCTAACCCCCGGAATTCTTCTCCCGCAAGGTTTTCTTCTTTTAATGCCTCACTCTGTGCAATTTGAATCTGAGCTTTCAAGTTGGTTTGGATGGTCAATCCCAACGCTCGTGCACGTAGTGGTTTCACACGTTCTTTACGGCTTAAGGCATCAGCCACCACGTTAGCTTTCCCCGGATGATACCGGATTTCACAATCGTAGTCGCTAAGAAGCTCTACCCAACGTCGTTGGCGCATGTTGAGTTCCTTCTGATCCAGAATATGTTGAAGGCTTTTATGATCAGTGAAGATGATGCATTTGGTGCCATACAAGTAATGCCTCCAAATTTTGAGTGCAAATACTACAGCGCCCAACTCAAGATCATGAGTGGTGTAGTTCTTTTCGTGCACTTTAAGTTGTCGCGAAGCGTAGGCAATCACCTTATCCTTCTGCATCAATACACATCCCAATCCTTGATGTGACGCATCGCAGTAGACCACAAAATCATCTGTTCCGTCTGGGAGAGACAGTATCGGCGCGTTGCACAACTTCTCTTTCAACGTTTGGAACGCTTGCTCTTGTGCATATCCCCAGTCAAACTTCTTGTCTTTCTGAGTAAGCAGGGTTAACGGTTGCGCGATCTTTGAGAAATTCGCGATGAAGCGACGATAATAACCGGCCAATCCTAAGAATTGCCGTATCTCTGATGGTGTCTGGGGCGTATCCCACTTCTTCACCGCTTCGATTTGCCGGGATCTACGTGAATCCCGTCCTCATTAACCACATGACCCAAAAACTTCACTTCTCGCAGCCAAAACTCGCACTTTGAGAACTTGGCGAAAAGTTTCTCTTCGCGTAGCAGCTCCAGAATAGCCCGAAGATGTTCTACATGATCCTCTTTTGATCGGGAATAGATAAGTATATCGTCTATGAACACGATCACGAACTTATCCAAGTAAGGTTTGCACACCCGATTCATTAGATCCATGAACACAGCTGGTGCGTTAGTCAATCCGAACGGCATGACCAAGAACTCATAATGCCCATAACGAGTCCTGAACGCAGTCTTCGGTATGTCGTCCTCGAAAACCCTTAGCTGATGATAACCAGAACGAAGATCGATCTTTGAAAAATACGAAGCTCCTTGCAGCTGATCAAATAAATCGTCGATCTGGGGAGAGGATATCGGTTCTTCACCGTCAACTTGTTCAGTTCACGGTAATCGATGCACATACGGAACGATCCATCCTTCTTCTTGACAAATAGTACCGGTGCTCCCCACGGTGAATGACTCGGTCGAATAAAACCCTTCTCCAGTAGTTCCTGTAACTGACTAGACAACTCTTGCATCTCGGATGGCGCTAGTCGATAAGGCGTTTTCGCTACCGGTGTAGCTCCAGGAACCAACTCAATACGGAATTCCACCTGTCGTGGAGGAGGTAAACCAGACAAGTCATCTGGAAATACTTCTGGGTAATCCCGTACCACTGGAATATCCACCAGTTTCCTTTCCTCGTCTTTCTTTTCAACCACATGAGCCAGAAAAGCGTAGCACTGCTTTCGTAAACTCTGGCGTGCTTTCATGCAGGAAATCAACTTTAAGCTCTTACCCGGTCGTTCTCCCTGAACCTTGAGTACTTCCCCGTTAGGCATAGGGATACGTACTACCTTGTCTCGACAGACAATCTCTGCTCCATTCTGCGACAACCAATCCATACCCACAATCACGTCGAAGCTTCCCAACTCGAAGGGTATCAAATCTATGTCGAATGTATGATCCTCCAACGTCAACGAACACTTCCTAATAATCTCATCGGCCTGAGCAACCCTACCATTGGCCATTTCTACAGAGTAGCTAGTTTCTAGCCTACTAGGACTCAAATCAAGTAATTGCACAAACTCAGAAGATATGAAACTATTGTCTGCTCCAGTATCAAATAATATAGATGCGAAGTGATGATTGAGTAAGTGCGTACCCGTGACAACATTCGGGTCCTGACGAGCATCATTAGCTCCAATGACGAATGCACGTCCCCGAGCTGCGTTTCCCTGAGTAGCCGGGCCTTGATTCCCAGCGATAGCCAACACCTGCTGCTGGTTGTTCCCTGTTGACCCGGTGCCCGATTCAGCCTGGGGCACATGTTCCTGTAGTGATCGGGGCTCCCACACTCAAAGCAAGCCCTTGCATTCCCGGCGGGGTTAACCGCGTTGACGGGTGCTACAAGATTTGGCGCAGTTCTGCAATCTCTTGCCAAATGACCCGGGCGCTTACAGTTAGCGCACACCCGGCACTGCGTCCCTGGGGGATGATGATAATTGCACCTGTCACATTTGGGGTGCGGCCCCACATACTCTCTTCTGGCCTGAGACACGGCCACAAAATTCCTGGTCGGCTTAGACCTCTTCTCAAACCTTCCGGCACTCGACCGGCTCGACTCCCCAACATCCTTCCTCTTCTCGGCCCCTCGGCCCAAAACCCCTGTTCTAACCATCTCATCAGTCAGAGCGCCAGCTTTCAGAATTGCGCTCTGAATAGTAGGAGGAGCGGCTGCTGTGACCATCGCTCTAATTTGAGGCGCAAGTCCCCAAATGTACCTTTCAATCCTCTTTGATTCCGGCGTGACTAGATGCGGAACCAATCTTGCAAGCTCATGAAAACGATCAGTATAAGCTGCATGCCCTGCCCCCACCATAGCATGATTCCAAAACTCATGCTCCAGTTTCTGCATCTCGTTGAGAGGGCAGTATTCCTCGGTGATCAAGGCTTTGAACTCGTCCCACGACATCTGCATCGCAGACTCTCTTCCTCTTGCTTGAATCTGGGTGTTCCACCAGGTTAGGGCTTTACCCTGTAGAGAACAAGTAGCATACTTGATCCTCTGGCTGTCGAGGCACTCACTGATGTCGATCACTGCCTCCATCTTTTCCAACCACCTGGTTAGGGCTATCGCCCCACCTTTCCCATCGAATTCCCTTGGCTTACAAGCCACGAACTCCTTGTACGAACATCCCCGACGAGCATTAACCACTCCAGTTTCAATACCGGCAGTACCACCATTTCCGGTTTCCTGGTTGCTCTCGTTTCCAGTCGGGTTTCCGTTTCCCGTTTCAGTTTCTATCCCACCTTGGGCTCCATCATCGTTGCCACCATCCCCGTGAGGGTGGTGTTGTTGAAGTGCGTCGCTCACTTGGGCCACGATAGTAGGAATCAGTGCGGCCAATTGTGAGCGATCAGGGCTGCCATGTCGGCGTTCCCTGTTCCTTGACTGTTGCTGGCAGGAGCATCGTTTGTTCTTGGTGCTCTGCCTCTGCCTCGGCCTCTGCCCCTTGGGGCTTCACTCCCGCCACTACTGCTACGGGTGACTCTTCGAGGCGGCATGTTCTAATCATAAAAGAGGTAACATATCAGCTTTAGTCACCATAAGATACAAATGTATTCCACTTATCAAATTCCAATGTTCATGTTCCGGTCAGCCAGACCACCATGCAGCCCATTTCAAGCATATTCTCGGTATACCGGTGATGTTTATATATAGGGTTCCCCGCAGCGTTCCCACCACACCCACGATGTACCGAGAATGATGCCTGATCCGGTTACATGACATCCGACCTTCCTTTACATCATATCCATAATTATCCATCATAACAGTTGTAAGTCCATGTATACAATCACGTTTAGTCTAACGGAGGTTGTCTATTTCCTCCTTCTTCGAGGTTTCAGACATATTCCTCCTCAGAGTTAATCTCAATGTCCAACGTCAAGCGCAATAACATGATCTGTGATGATCTCTTCGGGTTTAATACCCGGATCTGATAAACTAACTCGGCGCGCAGAGGGAACGGAAGATCCAATAGAAGCATCCCCATAAAAGAGTGAGCACAAGGGCTCTCTCATAGGGTGGAAAGATCACATAACAAATAGATGAACAAATCAAGCAGCGAGGAACACATACACGAGATATAATATGCATACAGAGTCCTAGCATGCAAATCTACATGAAGGTTCCTAGGTTATAGTCTAGGTCAAGCGTATTGCCTAATTCTCTATAACCAATGGCTCTGATACCAATCTGTCACACCCCCGCTAAAAGCGGAAACACGGGGATGTAACGAGACCGGGATCGTCATAACACATGGTAAGCGATAGAGAGCAATATATAAGTAAATGATGACAAGCGTGTCATGACGACACCCGACAACAAGGGGACTTGTGTCGTGTCTAGTCAATGTCCACAACACATAGCCATAAACAACATGATAATGATAACACATATACACATATGATAAAATGTAAATGTTAATTCCCACAACCCGGGAACAAGTTTCAAAAGTTGATAATTGTTTACATGCGATAACATTGTTTCAAAAGATTGTTTATCAAACATGAGCTAAGTCCCAAAAATGCATCCTAGGGTCTCCACTAAGGCAGCACACCTAGATTCCTGGACTTGCATGATCACCTGAAAAGATATGCTTAAAACGGTCAACAAAATTGTTGGTGAGCTCGCAGGTTTATGTAATAAAAATGTAAGTGATGCTGTAATAGATAAGCGCGTCGGAATACCGTGAATACAGTTATTACACAAGTAAATATCACATGACATGAGCTTTGCAACCAAACCTAGCGACGTACACAAAGAAATTGTCGGCATATATTCACCCAAGGGCCCGTTCCTGGCCACTGATGGTACCAACTAGTATACCATCGAACGAGGGTGGGGGTGTCAACCCAGTAGTACTACCAATACCTAACCGTCGGTTCCCACACTGGAATTAAATAGTTGCAAAGATAGAACCACACAGCAGACCCAAGCATGTATCAAATAGTACTTGCAACACAGTATCACGTTGATTCCTTGTATGTAAAATGTATGTAAGTTGTACAGCATAAAAATTGTGTAAGCATACTTTTCCCCCAATTTGTAAATGATTGAAATATTGTATAAATGTGAAAAGGGGCCACGAAACTCACTTGTTAGGTGGTAAGTATGTATGAGCGATGTAATCCCAAATGTTGAATGCAAATAAACAGTCAAACACCTATTGACAGTTATTGTATAGCATTAATGACATGATATATGTATAAGCGCGCACTAATGATGGGTCGGTTCGGGTCGTATCGGATGGGTCACGCACAACACACACAGACTGACACACGTACTAGACCTTATGTAGATCCAAGTACAAGACATTGTTGCCACTACTGATGAGGTTTAGGTAAAAGTATCGTTGTTAATCGAAAGAATTTTGAATAAGTGTCAATAGTTATAAGTCGATTTGGTCGTTGTGAAAACGTTAGTTTAATTTGCTCAAAATAGTTTCTGTGCCCTTTCTCGCGTTGACTTTAATTTTCGTGGCCAAACAATGGCATTATTTTGTTAGTGTTACCTCGACACCACACGACATACTCACGCCACGCACAGGGGTCAAACACAACAATTTCAGTCGCATACAAGGCCAGACGCACGACTCAACCTCCATTCGTGCGAATCAACCCTCAATCGTGCGAATCAGCTTCATTCGTACGATTGAGCCTTCATTCGTATGATTGGTCTTCAGTCGCACCACACAACCCCCAACCGCACGACTCAACTTCCATGCGCACGAATCAACCTTCAGTCGTGCGAATTAGCTACTTTCGTACGACTGAACCTTCATTCGTGCGATTGGACTCCAGTCGTGCGAATTACATTCATTCGCACACAATCACTCAGTCGCATGACTCATTCGCATACACTCTTTCGCACGCATGACTCAATCGCACACAGACACTCAGTCGCACAACTTAATCGCACGACATGCCTAGTCGCACAACTCAGTCGCGCGATTGACTCAGACGCATGATCCAGTCGCACGACCCACTCAGTCGCACGGCTCAATCGCATGGATGACCCAGTCGCCTGATCTGCAGAATCGCGACTGTGGTCGGGAGGAGCAGCCCCCGAGCTACTCTAAACACGGGTTTTACACCACAAGGACCTCCAGAAACACTCAACAAACATACACAAGCATAAAACACAAGCAAAGAGACCTCACACGCACCCATACGACCTTGTGTGTTCGGGTTGAACCCGAACACCCGAAACCCTAGTTTGGACAGCCGTGAAAAGGCTCTAAAATGGACAACCAAAGACAACTACCTGCTAAAGAGGGGTAGTCTATGCTGTAGACGGTGACAAGACGAAGAAAACGAGACCTCTCGGGTCGGATTTGGTGCAAAAATGGAGATTTAGTGTGTGAAGGAGATGAAGATGAAGAAGATGATAAAAATGGGGGTTTAGGGCTGGAAATGGGGTATTTATACCCAGCCCAAGTTTCCAAAATTACAAGTTTAGTCCCTGCACTTAACCCCCGAGTTTTCCCAAATTTTGTTCGGTTGAAAAACGACTTCGTTAGGTGTTTTATATTAATTGTAAAAGTATATTTAATGTTGTCATGACTTAAGAAATGGTTATATTAAAACATTTATTATATTTATAAAACGATAGATTTAACGTTTTCAAAAACGAAAGTTTTAAAGGTCCTTTTTAAGGTTCACACACGGTTAAAATGAATGCACACACAACGATAATATTGCACACATGATATCCACATAAAGAGTCAAGTAATGGTGAGGAATGACCAAATATAGAAAAGATGACGGACAACACGTCAATTGACGGACCTTGGGGTGACGGATGTCACAAGTGATGATTCGTTTAATTATGTTTGAATTAATACTAGTAGAATGTGTGTGTGTATTCTCATGTCAATTCTAATTTTAACTTGTAGTTGTTATGTATCACTAAACGGCTAAACATAATGTATTGCTAACGTAGGTGTATATGGATGTATGTCCCTTAAGTATCAAGTTCGTTGGATCAAGGGACGACAAGCGATATTAAAGTCATGAAGTTGCTAAGCATCAATATTTCTTAACCCGGACAAAATCAAAGCCATGACAAAAAAGAAGAATTGCATCACAATGATAGGGTTTTTCAACCACTCGACCTAAACAAAATATTCTTGGTCAATAGAGGACTCAGTTCATTTAGTAGCAAGGTTCCCGGGACAGCTTTCCAGTTCCTATTGCCAAGCCAAAAAAAAAAAGAAAAATAAATTAAAAGTAAGATAAAAAAAATGCCTTCCTTCATCATGTAGGCCGTATCAAAAAAAGACTCTAAAATAGGATTATAATTGAGAACCCTACGAGAAAACTTCATAGTATAGTAAGCAAGTTTTAACAATGTTCCAATTAGGTCACTCATATTTTTATTTGTTCTAATCAGGTCACTAAAGTTTTAAAAGTGTTCTAATCGGGTCACTAATATTTTTATTTGTTCCAATCAGGTCATTAAAGTTTTAGAAGTGTTATAATCAAATCACTTATATTTTTTTTCATTGTTTTAAATAATTCATAATTTTTTTAATATAATTCAGTTTTTTATAAATATTAATGATTTTTTTAAGAAAACTTGAATTTTTTAAAAAATTTTGCAACTTATGAATGACCTAATTAGAACAATCCTGAAACTTTAGTGACCTGAATGGAATAAAAATTTTACGAGTGATCTGATTGGAACAAAAAGCTTTTTGAGTAACCTAACTAGAACAATTATAAAACTTGATTACTATTTAACAAAGTTACACTTCTATTAATGTAAAATGTTTGTTGATATTTTTTAGACATGCTACCGTCTTATTTTGTTTACACGAGGCATTTTAATGTTAGTAAACATAAAACTTGTGTAATATTTTTATCCTATAACAAAAAGGTTCTAGCTACATAAAACCGATGTAACTACTTTTTAAACTTTATAATAGAAAAGTTATCGTTTATTACGTGAGCATAAATACCTTTTTTTAATAGTTATGCACGACAAACATTTAAATAAGGGTACAATGATTATGACCAAATCATTGTGGCAGTCAGATCAGCCTTCAAACTCACAAACAACCGTTAATAGTTGTAGAAATTTATATTATACGTTGAATAATGAATATGAATGGAAATTGATATGAGGTTGAAGATGAAGACTCTTTGAGGGACCAAGTGAATGAATTCCATGTGTTAAGCATGTGACATGATTGCTTAAATCCATGATGTTAATTTGATGTATATTATTAATATTTATTTATTAATTCCTCGATAAATGTTAATCTGATCAAATCAATAAACTCGTGACTCAAAATCAGTCACATTAATATATATTTTTGGCATAAAATAACATATAGTTAACCGACATCAACTATATAATTCAACGTGATTTAAGCTTGGTTAAACGTGGATTGCCACAAAGGATTTACAACACAAAAAGTACTTCATCAATTGTGAAGGTCTAGTGGTCTCTAATATGAGACGGGGAAAAATACACTCGTGTTAGCTATTTATAGTTCGTTATTAAACTTTGGTGTGACGATAAGTATACTTATCGTAGAGAGGGAAGGTAATATCAAATTAGTGTAGAATAGGATCACAAACCTTTAATCTATGATGAGTTTCTACAGGAACCGTGCAATGTGAGATGGTGGGTGAAATATGGTCTATTGGGAATGATAAGAGCGGCAAAGGAGTAGAAGTATAATAGATTTTGTCGTTCTGAAAAATAACGGGAATGATAAGGGCCAATACTTAGGGTGTACAAGCACACTATACTACCATTGCACATGTAATGTTCGGTCTCTTGGGCGCACCTGGTGGTTCCGGACCATAAATAGACTAGTGTGGTCGAAGCCAAGTAACCGTAGGATGCAAGGGTTAGCAAATCAGCTTGTTTTTCATATTTTTAGCGAATCAAGAAGAAATTATTGATATCTCTAACAAAATAACTGTTATAAGTTTGATGAGATATATTAGTGTTCTATCATAATCTTTTGAAGATCACATACCTGCCTAGCGCAAGTTATGATTTAGTCCATTGATTAACACAATATTGGTAGGTCTTGAAATTCCTTCAGTAATATATTCTCATGATTATAATTTTTTTCTGTCATAAAAAAATGACGATAGTATTTTCAACCGAGCTTTTCAATCACAATTCATTATAAAGGGTTTTCACAAACATTTAGCACTAAGTTATGTGTGTGTATATGTATGCGTGTGCGTAAAATACTTCATCTAGCAAAACAAAACTTAAAACTTATTGTTCTTTTTTTCTCACATGGACATATCTTATCATCATCTAGGTGGTGAAATGGTATATTATCCGATCAAAAGCCTATAAGCTTAAATCCTACATAATGTCATTACGTTGATTTTTAAAATATAGTCAGCGTAAAGTAAAAAGTGTGTGTTAACGCGTAACAAAAACATCTATTGATTTTGATATATTTGGGTCCCACTTCATTTTGGGTCCCTAACCCGATATTCATGTAAACGAGCAATTAAAAAGTCAGGTGAACAATATTGACCTAACCTTGTTAACATCAAAAAGAACTTGTGCACAATCGGCTAACCATTAATAAAACGTACGGTGGTTGCTTTTTGACCAACTGTTTCACCTGCCATTAACTACCACTTTTCAAAATCTTTGTTTTATATGACAATCATTCACACTTCTTTGTCTCTAACAGGATTTAACATCTAATCATTTGGTTAGTGATGTTAAAAGACTACTTGTAACAAGTAGTGTTTGTAAAGAGTCGAGATGAACCTGAGCCTCTAGTTAACTTTGCACCCTTAAGTTAAAAATACATGTTTGACCATCTATTTTCGTCGTGATAAAAGTTTGAGTCTAGTGTATATATATAAGGACGAGTTTATAACTCATTTTATGCTTCAATCTCATTTTTCTTTGTTAGATACAGATTTCTACCTCGCAACTCGATTTTAATAAAAAGTTGACCCGTGTGCATGATTGGATGTGCTAGGTGATCACAAATGTCACATAAAAACCAGTTGAATATCTATATGTTATTTTTGTATTCATTACTGTATATTTTTGGAGGATGATAGAAGGATTAGAAGATGCTTGGGCAACGAAAAAAAAAAAGGAAAGAAATTAGTGGATTTTAAAGTTCATTTAAGCTTTTAGAATGACTTGCATTAGGATATTATTTATATGACTATCATCATTGTGTATCTTAGTTTAAAATTGTGCATCTTAATTTAAACTGTACATTATTCTCGGAATTTTGGTTGATTTTAGATGATTTGTTCAATCGTCAAAAAAATGTATCTCAAAGTATACATTATTATTTTAATTTTGGTCAATTTCGATGATTGAATCTCAACTATCAAAATATGTGTCTACGCATTAGTAAACCAAGGCATACTACTTGGGGCGTGTCTACAGTATAAACAACTAAAGCAACCGGGTTTAGGCCTCCAAAATTTAAGGCCCTCAAATTTCAAAATAAAAACATACGTTTTGAGAGATAAATAAGAAGGATAACAAAATTATCAAAGGATAACAAAATTCTTGAAGGTTTACCGATGTCAACATACAAAACTTGGTTCATCGAGGTTGACTTACGAAACTTGTTCACCAAAAATTCATTGAGTGTTTAATGTTGACGGTTCTTTTAAGTTCATCAATTCTAAATTCTTTTTTGCAATTAATCATCTGATCTATTAACTATTATTGTCTGATCTTGATTAATGCTCAATTGCTTTAATATATCATTGTTCTTTTACTTATATAATCTATTGTTGTCTATTTTGATTTTAATCTACATTTGCAATTGATTTTTCTCTTTATTTTAATCAATTGTTACTTGTTTATCATTTAATATGCTCTTTTTTTAGTTGATGATGTTTAAGTTAATTAAGTTGTTTTCTGTCCTAAGTTGTTTTCTGCCACACTATAATTTATGTCGCTAATTTAAGGCAAAGGTCCTTAGGAATAACATATAAGTGAAGACCTCTAAATTTTGTTTAACTTTAGGCCTCCATAAATCTTTAACCGGCACTGCATAATACAAATAGAATATTTAAAATATTCATTGGTATTTTAGTGGTATCAATCCGTTTTATATTAATTCTTATTTAAGCCTAGAGGTAAACAAGAATAACCAATTATACAAATAAAAAATTATCAAGCACAAACTCATTTAAAAGTACACTTATTTTAGTCACCAACAAACCCGGGTTCAATAACCCCCTGGTAGCGGTTCTATAGACGTAAGTTGTATGTGTCGTATAATTTCACATTCTCGTAAAGAACATAAGTTATAACTAAGAACAATAGCATTAGATTCTGATGGTGAACTAAACCTACTTTGATTGAACTCTATAAATGTGACATAAAACCGCTTTGAGATTGATTGTTTGATCACCTTTTAATCCGAATAGAGCTCAAATGGTACATAAATGCACTAATATCAATCGACATTGGCATCGAAGATAAATCAAGATTACAACAAGGTGAAATTAATCAATTTGACAAAAACTTTGAATGAACAAAAGGTAATGTAAAAGAAGATGCATTTGTTTCACCAGAACTTTAACTTAATACCTTTATAATCTGCAAATGCAGCAGCAGCACATATGATAAAACCATAAGCAATTAAGATAAGCAGGGCTGTAAGTGGTGACACAAACAGGGTGTTGACGGATAAGTTCACCAATCCTGTCAGCAAATTCGCCTGCATAAGTCGTTAGAATGTTACTAGTTTGTTTATTGGACCCGATGAATAAATTTAGAATTTAGGGTGCGAAAATATTGATCAAGGTGTTGTTGGTTCTCACCGCAATGAAAAAAGCAAGCAAGTTTCGGTTGATTGCTTGTTCCAGTAGGGATAGTTTACCACCCGGGATATAATCTGAAAGCATTATTATTCCCAACATCTGCAAATTGCTGATGCCTTTCAGTTTCGAAATTAAAAGCCAGATCGTAATAATACTAATAATAACGATAACAATGACAATAATATCAAAGGAAATGAGAATTACCTCTAGGTTTGTAGCCAATACCAAAGTAACATACGTTACGTTGCACTACAAAAGTAACAAAACATAATTTAGCGATTTCCCTAGAAGTACCCGAGAAGTTATTTATATATGCCCTAAAAACCTTGTATAATATCATATTCACCCAAAAGAAATTCAAAATATCAAATATACCAAAAAACATGACATTTATACCTTTACCTTGAGACACATGCGATATGAGTTTGTAGCGCAGGAGAAAGACAATGGTATAATGGTCATTATAAATTGTTTTTAATGAACCGAGTAAATATGTAAATTTTAGTAATTTGAATGCGCATATTTGAAATTTATTGTGCTAGTTGAGTAAATATGATATTATGCAAGTTTTCTAGGAATATAAAAAATCGCTGTATCACATGAAATAATAGTGTCAAACCATTCTACGTGAAGGTCTTTCAACGAAACGGTCCAGAATCAACGTCAAGCACCTGGAAATATGAACGGATAGATGATCACTTCAACGAATGCTAAATAAATATAATTTGCTAAAACAATATATTTTCCTAAAAATATATATATTACCAGAAGAAAATAAATAGAATCCAAATTTTCCTCCTTGTCCATCTGTTAGTTCTCAGCCTAGCATTCTTCCCAAACAAAAGATTGTTCCCCAACCAAACACCAATCAGATGCAGACCCCAATACCCTTTAAGAGAAAACATAAAAATAATTATGGACTATATAATTCTATTAAAAAAATCAACAGAAATACATCATTGATCAAAGAAATCTTTTAAAAATACCTCACCGAATATGCTGTAGATTCCCTCCTTGTTTTGACTTATAATGTCTGTTCCCCTTTCGGCAGAAAGCAGATAAGAGTTCAACCCATTCATTAGGCAAAGTTGATACCCTAAAGATTTAGAAATATAAGAATGAAGTAACAAGGCGAGATAGAAAGTTTTACGGGAGTAAAAAGTATGATAACAAAGGAAATGAAATCACACCTATTAGTACTAGTGAACCTACAAGTGCGCAATAGTTTGGAGAGATTTTAATAACTGATGTTAAAACTGCTACACCAGCAAGTGTGAAGAAGAAGTTCCAGTGAATACCGTATTCTCCCACATGAACCTTTTAACAGAAAAATGGCAAGTTAAGATACGATATGTGGTACACTGCCATACGAACTTAAAGCGGAGTCAAAAGATTATTGACCTGATAGTCAACCCCAGTTGTAGACACAAGTCTAGCAAACCCTAGAATCAGTAGTGGGCTAGTAGAGGATAGTGCATTTCTCAAACCCCTAAGATACCAAGAAAGTGGTCAAGCAATTAGTGAACATGAACCAAATACTTGTGCGTGCGTGTGTTTTGCTTATAGAGTGAAGTAGTGAACTGATCTTCATCTGTTTGGAGAATTATAATCCAGATTATGATCACTAATTCACTAGTGATATAGATTAGAGAACATGTTAATTTGGATTTGATATAATCATTCGAAAACGTATTGTTTGGAACCGTATTGTTTTAATGTTTTATAAAGTGAATATTCATTATATGCTTGCTTAACTAACACTTGGGAGTAATTATAACCACAATTGTCACAAATGGCCCCACCAATGTGAGGATTTATATGTCAGTTTCTACCAAGAGATGACTTGATTTCTGTCTTAAAAGAAGAAATCTAATTAACACTAGAAAACTGACTCACATTGTTGAAACACCCCGAGCTTGACGTGAAACAAAGGAATTTGCAAAGACAAATGCTCCTACTCCCATATCCATCTGACAGCCATCAAAATAAAATATACAAATTAGCATAGACTAGCACGATAAAAAACATAAATATATGATATATAGACGAGAAAAAACTATTACCAAACTAGTACCGTATGTCTCGGTTTTAGCATATCTTCTAGGAAATATTTTGAAGTCAACAGCCAAAATACAAATGCACGTGATAAGCATCTGCACAAAAAGAAACATTTATCAGAATTACAAAGAAGTTTTTAGAGCACCGAAGCTAAAAAAGACAAAATATAACCATCCCGAGGTTACCATAGAAACCCTGTATGATGAGACGTATGTCCTCAAAGAATGAACAACTTTTTCCTTATCCGAGGAAGATCCATGTCTGCATGGCGTGGAAAATATACTCAAGACTTCGTCAGATGATAATTACTTAAAAGCTCAATTGGTAAACAACAACTCAACACATCTGAATAGTCATATTAAACATGATTCAGACACACAACATAAGATTTAAAAGATAGCAGTCATTTACTACCTCTTAGATGCAGCAAAGAAAAGCAGGACCAATATTAATAGAACTACGTTCATATACGTCCAATCTGCTAGAACCTGTTAATTCATATGTTCCGACAAATATGCTTAGGATTACAGAAAATCACAGGTCATTGTACAAAAACATATAGAAGCAAGTATGAACTCCACTTAGTCATATTGCTGATTAATGAACATGAAGTTCATATACGGTTTATAAAAACAAAGTGAATGCGGATACTTTTTAATGATGAAACTGGAGGTAGAATATTAATATGAATTTGATTTTCCCAGAAAATAAAAAAGAAAAAGTTGCAGAGAATTGCAATCCTTCTATGTTGTTTAGTTGAACAGAACTTGAATAGAATGAAGAAACTTACTGTACAGAACAAAGTGATTGGAAGAACAATGGAGAGGAAATCTACTATCATTCTGAACACGTAAGTTCTTTGATTTCTTGATGTAACTGTTGAAGTATCTTTTTTATTTAATGAAGTGTCATTGGGAACGTGATCTGGAGATAAAAACATAACTAATTTCATTTGATATAAATGACAATGCCAGGGGTTCTACCCAAAGCAGACCCTTTTTACTTGTATAAGACTTTTATATATCAAAAGGTATATGTTTCATACTTCAAGTCTTCAACCCACAATGATTATAAGTTGTGTTTCATTGCTATGTTTAATATGGAACGGTACATAGTGTTAATGGTTATATGATAATGTAGGGTACATTGTTACATGTCGTGTACGTTTTATAGCTAAATATCAAATGGTAAGTCTCATACTTCAACCAGGAATGATGATAAATTGTGTTTGATATCAAATGGTATATGTTTCACTGCTAAATGATGGTAAGTTGTGTCAATGGTTAAATGATGATGCAGTTGTTTTATGATCTTCTAAAGATATTGAATGTATAAAGGGGGTATGTAGTTTCTACTTAGTCAATTAAAAACTCAATCTTTGATCCATGTTTTAGCAAAATAGTTCTTCTAAACCATCTAGTGACTGCTATAAACAAACATTTGTAAAAAGATTTTGGCTTTCAGACCAAATACCATTTTCTGTCGAGTTTTCATTATTTTCTACAAATGTAACTGTAAACTAATCACCAAAGGCATACGATAATCAAATGTACCTATTGTGCAGATGCCCATGATATGCCGCAGCAGGATTACCATCTGTATCGACCAAAACATAATCAAAATCAGAATGCCAGAAACAACATATCAACAAACTTCAGAAAACCACTCTATCCAGAACACGTTGTATAGAAAACGTACAGGAAATATTGCTGAAAGTACAAAAAGCTCAAGCATGGAAGATCCAGTTAGGTTGCTAACAAATCTGATACACATAAGATACAAAAATAAGTTATGTTACATTGTCACCAACAAAAAATCATCTTCCACCAATCAATTAACTAAAGAAACCCAATGAATGTATGAGTTCACTAATAATAGAGAGATATAAGATGATAGAAATGAGAAGATCCTTACTGTTCTTTCAGATGCTTGTTTGGATTGAAAGACTTCATAGAAGAATCCATTGCTGAGTTGATAAAAGTTGCAGAGAAGTCAAATACTCAAATATTATATATTTCAGATAATCAACATGTAACCCTAAAGAAAAAAAGACCCAAATCAATTCAATTCGAAACTCCAGCTGGTGTTCAAGGGATTGATTGAAAACCAACCTGCGATTCAATCAGAAAACCAAAATCAATCCGATTCGAAGCTGCAAAAACCCCTATGAATACATACCCAATAGTACTACTAAGATAGTAATGGAATCAAGAGGAGATACCTGTGAAGAATGTGTACGATCACGGATAAGGGTTTTAATGTAAGAAATGGAAGGGTTTTGGTGATAAAAATGGGATTTTTAATATGTTGGTTTGTTGATTGTGAGGAATTATCCTTCGATTTGGGTTATTTTTGTTCATCGGCCAAGATCGAATTGGGGGCGGGGGTGGCGACGGTGGTGGTGATGCGACGGTGGCCGGAGGTGTGTGGAGATGCAGGTGATGGGTCGGGTAAATGGGTAGGGTGGGGTGGTGTGGGGTGGGTGTGATGGGGTGGGGTGGGGTGGGGGTGGGGGGTTTGTATTAGTAAATAACCATTATAGTACCGGACGGTGTCATGATCGGGTAAGGGTTGAGGAAACGTGGCTCCGGATGGGAACCCGATCCAGGTGAGAAAATTAACACCTTGATCAGGTTAAAATTCTTTAGATTCAGTAGGTATGAAGGGACAGTGTGAGAAAAGGCGAGCCGTCATCATGTAAACTGAAAAAAACTAAGAAAAATAAAAAGAAAAATACGAGTGTTCGCCCAAGAGATGTCTGACTCAGTCCTAATTCGAGATATTATGTTTGCTATGTTTCTTGTTGTACAACTTTCTGCTTTTACTGCGTTATGTACAAGCTACTAATGCGTTCTGTACAAGCTACTAATACGACTGCCTTTGTGCGGTTCCCTTTTACATATGGTTTTTAGTGTTTTGTTAGTCGTGCAGTCGTTTTTTATTGAAGAAAAACAAGGGTTTTGGTAGTGGTGTTGCCTTGGGTTGTCGTTCCATTATTCATACTCTGATCTATGTTGTGTTGTTATCACATTACATTGTTTGTGAAGGTCATGATGCTATGGAAAGAATTATCTGTTATTTGGTGTGGTATCGTTACTACTTTGCGACAACGGGACACCTACTCTAAGTCTTGGGTTGCAATCAAGCTAATTTGTTTGTATCAATTGTTTATTGTAGCAAAGGATAAAATGTTGTCAATTCACATTGAAGATCACGCAACATACGTGTTAGAATACCCTTACTAAATGGCACCAATGTCATATCACTGGCAACGACCACCAACACTGAATTTACGGTGTGTTAATGGGAAGAAATTAGACTAATACGTAAAACATATGAAAATTTAACCAAGTCGATCTAGGACCCGCGTGTTGCGATAAACTTGTCAAACGGGTGAAAATAAATGTAAAACCACATATGCATGTTGTGTCGTGTTAAGTCACAACTGAAGCGTAAAAATGTTGAACCACACTTGCATGTTGCACCGTTTAACTTGAAAAACTCTAAACGAAACGTAAAATAGAAATTTATGAAAGATGAAAAGTATAAGATATTAAAATTGAAAGTAAAAAAGTTGTAAGGTCAAATTGTTAAAAATAAAAAGTTTTGGGCCAAAAGTAAAAAAAGTTTAAATTTTTGTGAGGTTACGTTGCTAAGATAAAAAAGTTTTGGGTTAAAAATAAAAGAATAATTGTATATAAAACACTCTATGCATAAAGTACAATACATTATGCATAGAGAAGTTGATAATTAATATATTATAAATTGTGTGCATAATAAATTAACTAAGGATCAACAAACAAGTTTTGAGCTTCTATATTAATATATGCTTGTTTTAGTGGCAAAATCACTAAAGTTGCTTTATAGGAAGAACTAGCAAATGGGTTTGATCAAGAAGCTTCTACTCAAGGATCCGATCCTGTCATACTCATTGTGGTATCGCTTAATTATCTAAGTATCTATGTGTCCATCCTAAAACAAAGCTAGTCGTTTTTTATGAAGTCGAAACATCATTGTTGGGTGTAGCGTAGCACCGCTAATGATTAAACTTAACGAATTATTTAAAGAGCGAGCCAAGGAGTTCACAGCACAATGTGCATGGGAACACTCCTATATACTTTAGAGATCGTAGTATACTTTAGGTGTCTTTAACTTTTTACACAAATGTTTGGTTTCTTAAAAGTTTTGCCATAAAAGTACAATGAAATGTTTTTTTCTTTTAATTTTCATTTCACTACTCATGTTTTATAATGATAATGTGTGTATTGAAAAGATAGAAAACGCTCGTGTATAAAAATTATGAACGTTTAAAGTGGGGGAACGTGAAAAAATCAACAAAAGTAGTTATACTTAAAATACTCATCTAGCAAATTTTTTTTAAAATTGGGTCTCAGCTATTGATTAAGAAAATTTATTATAAAAATTCATTCTTCTATTTTTTAGATTTGCTATTCTTTTATTTAAACCATTTTCATATTATTATAGAATAACATCTAATAAGTTCACAAAAATCTAACTACCTCTTTTCTAACATGTTGGTTTGTTGACTTTTATTAAAACAACAAAATATTGTATTTGAATTACATATTAAAACAAATAGTGGGTGGGATCCGTGCTATATAAGGGGGGTTATAAAAGTTGAAAAATCTAACCCTGAGATTTTTACATTAGTACTAACCATCAGAAAAAAGATTAAATGTGAAACACTGATAAAAAGTGTAACAGAAAAATACTATAAAAAACAAATACCTTAAAACAAAGAAAAAAATAGCAATTGCGTAAATGATGACTTTATTATAATTAACGAGGTCTACTGTAAATAGGCGAAAAGAAAATTTGACATGACTTGAAGTCTTATGTATAAAATGTAAAAAAAAAAAGTTCAAGTGATTAATTGAAAATTTGACATAACTCGAATGCTTAAGTATAGAATATAAAAAATGTTCAGGTGATTAAATATGACTTTTACATAACTCGAAAGCTTAATTATAAATTTTTTAAAAGATAAAGTGAGTATGAATCAGTTTTAAAAGAGAGAGGTTGTAGTTAGTTTCAAAAACTATTTAAAGTTTTAAATATAAAATGTAAAAATAACAAAACAAAACAGGTATTTTATTAATTTGGAGAAAAAAATTATTGTGTTAACATTGAAAAAACATTCATCGTCACTACTTATAATCTTTTCTATTTGTTATATATAGTGATGTTACGATTGTTATCGAGCTTATTTTCTGACCTGAATTAAACACTTATCTATTTAAGTATTATTATTATTAAGGTTAGTCTATATATACCCCCATCTATTACTTGGCATACTCCCATCTAAAAAAACATCTTAATACTTGTCTTATTTTACCTCAGAAAAAATATATGGTTCGAGTAACATTACAAGCGTACCTTATGTTTAATAAATTTGTATGGTGTTTTAAATTTTAAGTAACATGTGTCCTACTCAAATACTTTATATAATAGTATAGATAACATAGATATCAATTATTATTATTATCATTATTATAAAAGTATTTAGTAATCATATAATTAAATATTCAAATAAGATACTACTTATTTAAATTATATTATTATTATTATTATTATTATTATTATTATTATTATTATTATTATTATTATTATTATTATTATCATTATTATTATTATTACTATTACTACTACTATTATTATTATTATTATTATTATTATTATTATTATTATTATATAATTATTAAAAGTATTTAGTTTTTATATAGTTAAGAATTAAAACAAGATAACACTTATTATTAAATTTAAATATTAATTTAAAGTATTATAAATAATAAAATATATAATGTATTGATTTAAATCTACCTACTCTAATAAAAAGGTATGTTGGACGACACGTGACAGCACCACAATCATTCTCACAAAAATTTCTCACGTTTCCATCTTCTATTAAATAATTACCTTAATTACTAATAATTAATATATTTTAACACATTTTTAGATTTTATAAATTAAGAAAGAAATCTATTTATTAATATTATTTTTAATAAATAATTTTTTTACAAAATAATAATTTTTTCTACAGAATAAAACTTTTTTAAAAATACAAAATATTATAAAATTTGTATTTTTAACAAGAAATTTTTTAAAACAAAAAATAATCAAATTTGAGAGTTATTATAGGAAAATTTTTAAAAATAATGTTTTTATACGGCTTGTTTTAGAACAAAATATTTTTTTAAAAAAAAAGTTTAAAAACAAAATTTTAAAAAGTTGATATTATTGTTTTATTATGTATTAGAATATCATTTTATAATTAATAAATTTTATTATGATATTAATATTTTATTTATTCAACCCGTGTAATACACAGGTTTACTAAAGCTAGTAATCTTATATTATTAAATAGTGTATTAATAATATGAAATTCTTAATGTATTAATTAGAAGAAGTTTATTAAAGGATGGGCAAAATAAGAATTATTGTATAGAACACTTGTACCTAATGCTTAATAAGTTATTTTAGGTGTCTTAATTCTTTTTTGTAAACACTTGTGTCCCAAAATTTTATTTTATATAGTAGTATAATTAATCTATTATTTATGAATGTCCAACCAAATTTATTTTAACTAGCGGTTTTCATCAGACGTCCCGCCACAGAAAGACGTATATTACCAAATAAAAAGTTTGTTATTCGTTAGTCGTTTTAAAATAAAATTCATATAGACACGTAAAAGATCACATCGCAATGGTATGTTCGAAAACTATGAGTAATATTACAGTCGCTTAGAAAAAGAAAGCAATATTAAAAAAACGCACACGAAATGGAATTTTAAAACATTTTTAATTGACTCCATGATTTTATTTTAATTTGATTATTTAAAACTAATAATGCCACATTTAACCACAAAGAGTTTAATTAAGTATCGTTTTAACCTCACAAAAATACATAGAAACAACCAACGTGACAACAACCTTTATTTATGATGTACAAGATTCGACAGATTATCATGGAAGCCATGACGAAAAAAACATGGGTCTTCTTAAGGGTGGCACGGGAATGCAACTCATAAAAATAAAATAAAAACTTAAAAAGAAAATAAAAATTGTGTTTTTAAGCTCAGTTAAGAAAAGAAAAATAAAAGTCAAAATCAATTCTTTCAGATTGAAAGAAAGAAAAAAATAAATAAAGAAAAAGAAAAAGAAAAGCTTCATTTCTATTAAGATTCTATTATGTCTTAAGTAAACTTAAAAACACGATGTACAATACGACAACAAGAACCAAGAGGTGTGTGGTCTAATAACATTGATGAATTCTGCTAAATGATGTGAAGAGGGTTAAAATCCATTATGAATTTTTAGGTTCAAAATTAGAGAGTAATAAAAATGTATTAATTTGGATTCCAATTTGTTATTAAGGATAGATATGATTAATTAGAACATCTTTATCTTTATCTCAATCTCAATCCTTCTACTTTAATAAAATGGTAACTATGGAGGACACGTGGCAGCACCACATGCACTCTTACAAAATTTTGTCCGCTTCTCTCTCCTATTAAATAATTACCTTAATTATATATAATATTATTTAGAGTTAATCTCAGTTTTCGTCCCAGGGTTTTGCAAATTGTCTCCACTTGAGTACCAACGTTTATTTTGTCTCCATTATTGGCCTGAGTTTTGCGAATCGTTTCTATTTTCGTCCTTTTGACTAACTGTGTTAAGATTTTCTGTTAAGTGAATGTTAAAAAGACCAAAATACCCCTTAGGGCTGTAAAAAGATATGATCACCTCAACTTTCACTTCCTCTTAGACTCTCCCTCTTTCTTCTTTCTCCACAACACCACACACCACCGCTGACAACACCATCACTACCACACATCACCGCCACCACATCTTCAGATCTTCTCTCTACTAATATAAATATCAGAGAGTAATTGGCCGGACGTTCAACCAGGAAGTCTAGAATCTTCTCTCCTCTGGCTACTCAACGATCACCAAAACACCACCATATGCCTCCGTGAACACACAGGTAGATAGAGATACAGAATCCCTAATGTTTCTTCTGTTGAAGTTTATCGTTTTGGGGAATTCGGTTGTTAGTTGTTTGATTGTTCAATTTTGCAGAGAAATCGAAGAAGGAGGCGATCAAAAGCGCTTCTCGTGTGTCGGATCTGTTGGTGGAGGCTGTTAATGGAGGTGTGAAGGAGTGTTTCATGAACGAGAAGCAAATTGAGATCAAGATTAGAGCGTCGAAGGCGGCGATTATGCAATTTGCGAAGCAGACTGATAAGTGGCTTGGCAGATCTCAGATCTTCATTATCTTCTTCTTACTCAAACCATACAGATCTAGGTTTTTGTGACGGTTTCAGTTGTAGACGGAGGTGGTGATGTGTGCTGGCAGTGGTGTGTGGTGGCGGTGGTATGTGGTGCGGTGGTGCGTGCCGGCGGTGGTGTGTGGTGTCGTTGGTGTGTGGTCGCGGTGGTGAGTGCTGCGGTGGTGTGAGGTGCGGTGGAGTGTGACGGCAGTGGTGTGTGACGGCGGTGGTGTGTGACGGCGGTGGTGTGTGACGGCGGTGGTGTGTGGTGGCGGTGTTGTGTGGTGGTGGTGGTGGTGGTATGTGGTGTGTGGTGGCGATGGTGTGTGGTGCTATGGAGAAGGAATTGAAAAGTGAGATGGTGATATTTTTATAACCCTTAGGGGTATTTTGGTCTTTTTTAAAAAATCTAACATAAAATGTTAAATCCGTTAGTCAAAAGGACGAAAATAGAAACGATTCACAAAATTCAGGCCGATAATGGAGACAAAATAAACGTTGGTACTCAAGTGGAGACAATTTGCAAAACCCAGGGACGAAAACCGAGATTAACTCTATTATTTAAGTCTTTTTTAGATTCAAAATGGTTTTCTAATAAATTAGGTAAAATATATTTTTATTAATGTTATTTCTAAAGAAACAAATTTTTATAAAATAATTTTTTTCTAAAACATCAAGCTTATTAAAAAATAAGAAATATTTTAAATTTAGTGTTTTAAAAAGTAATTTTTGTATAAACCAAAAATAATTAAAAATGAGAGTTATAATAAGGATATTTATAAAAAACAATTTTTTTAAACAAAATGTTTGATTTTTTAGAAAAAAAATTTATAAAGTTGATATCGTTATTTTATTATTTATAGTTTTTACTCTTATGTAATTTAAATTATACCTAATCTTAAAATATCATTTTATATCTAAGTAAAATTTTATTATATTTAATATTTTATTTATTAAACCCGTATAATACATGAGTTTACTAAAGCTAGTATATAATAAAATAAAAGGGTTAAGTCACATGTCAAAATTTTAGGTAATACATTGTCACATGGCATCTTCAATATATAGAATTGCCATATGACATTTTATTAACAATATGATTTTTAAAAAGAAATCTTATAATCATGTTTAAATAGTATTTCATGTCTACTTAATTAACATTCTAAAATTAGATTTTAAAATGAAATGGAAATTTAAAAACTTAAAATTTCAATTTTTTATGCAATTAATTCAATATTTTATCTAAAAGTACCTAATTAATTAGTCAAATTTTAAAATATAAAACTAATAATTTGAATATTCAAATTAAACATATGTAGTTCACAAATTTTGCATTTCAATAATAACAATAAATCTGAGTATTTTCGGTTAATAATTTTATTTTTGAAAATCTTCTATATTTTAACAATATCACATAAGACTTTCTTGTATTATATAACATTATATCATTATTTTATTATGTGTATATAATAATTTTTTCTATTTTCTCTTCTTTTACTATCAAAGATATTTTATAAATATACTAAATAACTTCTCCTATGATTAAAGAGTATATGTATTTTGCAAGGAGAACTTCTCTTACTTCTTAATTATTCACATAATTATTATTTTAAACTCACTTCATATTGCATTCAATTACAATATTACGTACACTTTGATTTAAAAGATAAATTTTTAATGATAAACCTTAACACTGACAATTTTTGTCTTACGAGCATAACCTTCACTTTGTTTATTTATTAATTATGTATACCTTGCTCAACATGATATCATTAACTTATTTAAATGATCTCAATATTTTATGATGTTATTCGTTTATAGAGGCAACCAACGTATAATAATACGTAGAAACTTACTCTAATGAGTTTACTATGATTGATGAGCAGGTATTGTTCAACTAATGAAATTGTTATCTTATTCTTTTAATATTTATCTTAAAACATATATGCTATATATCCTTAATTTTGTACATATTTAATTATAGTATACTACAATGCAAGGGATATTTTAAAAAGATGATTTTTTAAGTTTGAAAAGTTGTTGACTGAATCTTGTCTAACATATCAATACAAATAAGTTTTTAGATATTTATAAACATTATATATTGTTTTTTATTTATTTAATCATTTCATTTAATTTACATGTATACACATTTATTTAATCAATCTTTACATGTGTGTATATTACAAACTTATTAAAAGTCACTGATAATTTATATTTCTATTTATTTCAAATTTATTTATTTCAACCCGTGTAGCGCACAGGTGGTTATGCTAGTATATAATAAAAGAAAAGGGATTTGCCACTTGTTATCATATTAAACATCTTTTAAACTACAAAAATTTCTCTTAATTTGTTTTCCTAAAATAAAAGGTTTCTATAATTTGAATTAATATTATTTATATTTTAAATTCAAATAAATTTTAAAATGGAACCATTATTTGTATTCATTATAATTTATTTTGAGAAAATAAAAAGTCATTTTGTAATATATGTATAGTGATCTTAACTAAATTTATGGTAAACATAATCTTAATTTTAAACATAATGTTCAGAGATTAGTTTTTCGTAATTTAATTTTATATACAATCACATTACAACTTAAGTTAACATGTTTTTTCACGTTTCCAGCTAAGTTTGTTTTAAAATTTTATCAATTTTATGTTTTAACAATTTATTAATTTTTAACCTATATGTTGCCAAATGATACGCTCTCAAGAAGTTATTATCACGTGTCATTCATATAGTGAAAAATTATTTTGATGAAAATTTTGCATCCCTTAAATTTCGCATCCTTATATAACATTCTTATATATTATTCTTATATTTTAGAAGATTATTAGTATTAATTTTTAATTTCTAATTGTTAATATTTAATTTTTTCAATCGTGTAACACATGGGACGGGAAGTTAGGCTAGTAAAATATAAAAGAAAAGAATTGAAGGTCAATTTGACTGTTTCTTTTAGTTGCTAAAAGGCTCAACAAACACACTTGTGTTGAAGAAGCAACTCAATTAATCTATTTCACCTAATTTTATCTACTCTAAGATTTTGTCCTTATCCTCAATCTCTCATCTTATGAACTATTGAACTGAGTACTTAGTTAAATTATGATGAAAGTCAACCTTCACTAATAATCGAGACAAAACAACCATAGTTTATCGACATATTTTTATAAAGTTTATTTTACTTTTTTGCTATAATTTATTGACCCGTAGGTAATTAACGGATACATATACACTCTTTTTTTTTCTTTTTGAGTTACAATCGCTCATAGTTACTCACGGGATTATAAAAATGTGTGAAGAGAGTAAATCAATAGTTTAGAATTTGGAGAAAAAATGAATAAATAAGACTTAGACCAATATTGTAATAAATTATTTAATTAGGCCTTTTAGGTTTCTTTTGTCAAACTACTATTTGATAATTATGGAATTATACGTTGAGTTGATTTCTATATAGTAACACATCAGTTGTAGCGGGAATGAGACCTTAAAATATCATTCTATAACATGTGAAAATCTGTTATGATGCAATTTGTGTCCCCTAGTGATAAGTAGGGAAGTAACCTTGTTATACTTTTCCAAAAGTTATATAATCATGCGTGATGCATAGATATATGTTAAGTTTGATATGGTGCAACTCATTAAATACATTAAGTTGTCAACTCATGAGAAGTATGTTTAGATGCATGTAAAACCGATGTTAATGAGAGTTGTGAGTATACTCTAGTCCTTTGTGTCACACCCCAACCTTGACGGCGGAAACGTCGAGATGTGAGGGTTACGATTGTTCACAGCCACATAACGCTATTTCTTAATTCCAAATATATTATTCATAAGTTTCATTAATAACATTACAAGTAAAAGTTTCAACAAAGAATACATCATGTACAAATGCTACAAATAACATGAACATCCATTTTATTTCTAGGTCCGATCCTAGATGTAATAAGCTTCAAAGATAGAACACAAACTTGGGGTATACCTGAAACATGTTAAAAATAAAAGGTCAACATAAAAATGTTGGTGAGCATTCCATAGTTTTCAATACATAAGTATATAAAAGATGACAATTCAAGTCATAAGTTAGTGAATAAAGTGATTAGGGATGTTATGAACAATGCAACAATCAAACCTCGACAAAGTTTTACAAGTCTCAAATGTTTACAAGTTTATACGATCAGCTAAGTGTACTTGGATCAACCAAAGCAGGCTTGTCTGGCCCATAGATCTATGACTTCGCTGGGCTAGCAATAGTTAATGATTGTACATATAACGCCATAACATGGTAACCATAAAAGTTCAACTAACCACAACTTTGCATGATGAATTGCCATAAAGATTACAAGTCTCAAATAAGTTTACAAGTGCAATGATAATAAGTTAACATGTTTCACCCCAAAGTGTGAAAATAAGCAAAAAGGGGTATGAAAATACTCACATGGAAAACTCACAATAATAGTGATGGTTGTAGAGTACATAAGAAAGCTTGGATGTTTAAGGGTAAAAGGTGATGTCCTAAATGATAAAAAGAACAATAACTTGAGTTTGGGATTCATTACGAGAAGTTAGGACGCTTAGGAATACCAATAAGCAAAAGGTAGATTGATAAACGATTATTGTACCAATTTTAGATTCTGGACAGAATGTTTGATACGTGTTTGAATAGGTTTTTAAAATAGCAAACGGTTTCATAAAATTATAAAAATTTATACTTGACTAGTTCAAAGTCTCCCGGACAACTTTCATTCAGAAACAATTTTATGAAAAGATCTTTAAATAGGTCAAACAAGCAGCACAAGACAGAAGGTGCTGAAATGCGCACTTATCTTGTAAAGGCTATTGTTGAGTCGTCCGATTGAGTTTGAAGACGTATAAACTGTCGTTGAAAAGTTAATTCAATGAACTTAATATTGGAGTCTGATTTTACTCAAATTTATTTTGTTATGATCAAGTTATGGTCGGTTGAAGTAACATTATATTCTGCCAGAATTGTAGTAAGGCACTTATGTGCACTTTTAAAATCGTTAAAGCATGAAACGGGTTAGACATTTTATTATGTCAATATATGGTATATTAGTCTTTATTTGAGTTATAAAAATATTCTAATACTTTGGCTTAGCCATCATTTAGAACAATAATCTTGTTGAATAACCGAATGCGGCGGCATAGCCGTCCATATGCAAACGGGATTCTTTGTTTATGTTAGTATGTTGTTAGCTTAATTTAGGGATGTTAGTGATCGTTATAAGGTTAGTGATTATTAAAATGTTAATGATTAAAATAAATAGAGATTTAGTAGAGGAAAGAATAATAGTAAGAACATAAAGTCATGAAAATAATTGGATGGTAGGATGATTAAAATGTATAATATAAAAGCAATAAAAGATTACCTTAGTATTAAGAGTTTTTGAAATCTCTTGTAGAATAAAATTCTTCAAATTCATCATAACCAATGGATGAAAGAAAGATATGAGAGTGAGGTTTTTAGAGAATGAGCAAATGAAAAGTGAGGCCTAAGCCTTATACTTGAGGTTAGGAGGAGGTTATGAATGGTGTTAATGGTGATTTATAAGTCTTTTAAAAGGGGGTTATGATTGGAATTTGAAATAAATATAAAATTAAATAGTTTAAATAAATAAAAGAATAATTATAATTTAAAATTTAAATTCTTGAAGACTATAATTTTAACAACTTTTTTATAAAATATTTATAGACTTTGTAAAACCAATTTGAATAATCAATCAAATTATTTATTTGTTAATCTTTATAACTTTTATAAAACTTGTAACTTTATAATTTGATTACTTATTTTCAATATTTAAAATTCATAATTACTTATAAAACTTTATAAGTATAATAAAATTCATTTTATAACTTTATAAGTTTTAATAAGTCTTTTCCATTTAGTTATTTGTTGTAGCATGATTAATAAAGTTTATAATTTTATGAAAAAGAATTATTTATAAATCAACAAGTTATTATAAGTTGTTTAAATGATAAATTGAATAAATCAACTTAAACTACACGTCTAATCTATATAATTCATTAATATAAATAAAATAAGTTAAATAAAGAAATTCATATCGTAAGATAGTTCGATTTTAGTTCGGGTTCGGGTTTATAACTTGAAAATGCCGGATGTTACACTTTGCATTTAAATTACAAAGGTTCTTGTCCATATAGTATGATTGAAGTAACAAAACTCCATTTCGGGTGTTTCATATTAAATCCAAGAAGCACATCTGTTAAACTCATATCTTTCGTTTAAAACTTTCTTTTAACGCATCTATGGTTTCTTTTATCATCTAATTGCCACTTCCTATGAAAAACACACCATCTCCACAAACGTAAGATTACATATATAGCCTTTAGTTGTGCCTTTTAGATATACAAACTTATCAAATTTGTTGATTTTAAAACTACATACCATCATGACACAGTCGAACATTAATTCCGTGCTATTATCTTATGTTGGGGAATTCTCGAAAATTACTGGATAAATCTGAAGTCGTGTGATCACTTTCAGATCAAACAATTGGACTGTCTACCAACGTTTGATTGGATAAAATCAGATTGATTCTAGATTTTCATATGGATTTTTGATTGAGCAATTTTGAGAAGATAAAGAAATCGAATTTCTTTCAGGGGATGAAAAACCGCATACGCAGGAGCGTATTTTTAGTTTTCCAGAAAACTGCTTCTTGGGGTAAATTACACCTTTAGTCCCTCAAGTTCCACGAATGCATATTTGGCCCGAAATTAAATTTCTAATGCATTTTCGATGAAGGACTTTTATCTAAAATAAAAAATTTCCAAGCTGACCTGGCAGCTCGACCCCAGCCAGGGGCTCTGCCCCTTGGACCCCGCCAGGGGTTGCCGCCCCTTGGACCCCGCTTCTCTCGGGGGCGCTGCCCCCTTGGATCCCTCGTTAGGCCCGATGACATTCAAATAAGCGTGCACTCTTATTTTAATGTCATACGCAATCTCAAATTACACTAAAATATCCAACATCTTAGAACTTATTTTAAGCCATCAAGCTAAATTTACATACCGATATACCATATACTCTTATTAATTAATCCCCATTCTTTGTATGTTTTCACACTCATTCGATAGCTAGACTTTCAAATTAATATTGTCCTAATAGCATTACCATTAAAATGAAGGTTATTCATGTTACAAGTGAATGCATGTCAAAGTAAAAGATAGCCTAATGGCTTCATTCTATTGAGGTCGAGAAGGAAAAACATCACAAAATGTTTTAGGCTCTTTTTTTAAACATATATGCAACACAACTGAGATATAATAATTTTTCATTCGTTTTCCTCTTGCTTCTTATAGGCTCATCTGTTTTTCCTTGGATAGTGCTTACATTTTCTTTTCTTTTTCTAAACAATTGAAGACATTTCCAAATAATTAGGTATAAGTTATTCCTCAGTTTCATTACCACATTCTTATGTATGTTTCGATTAGTGGACTCGCTCAAAAAAATGATCGATACGTAAAGTACTATAGTAATCACATCTAGTGACTAAGTAGTATATAACTTTAGCCATGTAGCCTTAAACTCTTAGTTATTTGACTAGTAATTTTCTTCCCGTCAATAATCCATATATGGTTCTTCCTTTTCTTATAAATTAAAATATCTTAGATAATATATTATGTGATAATGTAGCTTTCATAGTTTCATTCACACGTCTATACCTTTTCAAGAAAACATTAGAATATATATATATATATATATATATATATATATATATATATATATATATATATATATATATATATATATATATATATATATATATATATATATATATATATATATACATACACTAGAAATGGTGCCCGCGCAATGCACGTATTTTTAATATTTTATTATTCTTGTAGTAGTTTTACAAAAATTTATTATGTTTTTAAGCTAAAATTTAAAACACCAAATAAATGGCTTCTGCATGACTACTTGTATATTTACGCATTAACTTATTGTACCTCACAAAATACAGATCGGTTCAGCAAAAAGTTTTCACTAAAACATTTAAAAAAAACACAGGTTACAGTTATAGTCTTAAAAGGTTTTTAAACATGATATTTTAAAAAGATATAGCTGAAATGTTTAAACAAATTAAGTTTTCTTGGTTTATGGTGTAGATAATGTAAAACTTTATGTAAGTGTTAGAAAGTGTAAGATTATTATGTAACTAATTGTAAGGGGTATTATGTAAATAATGTTATAAATACTATTTTATCCTTAAAAGTAGTTGTATCTTATGCATTGAATAAAATATTTGTTCTTAATTTTATGGTATCTTAAAATACTCCTCTCATATGTTTTATATATAGTATATATATATATATATATATATATATATATATATATATATATATATATATATATATATATATATATATATATATATATATATATATATATATATATATATATATATATATATGTGTGTGTGTGTGTGTGTGTGTGTGTAACTACGCATACACGTTTTCAGAACCGGATCGAACGTCGAACCGGACGCCTTACTGGTTTGGTGGTCGAACCAGTCAGACCGGTTTAAGAACCGGATGACGTCATAATTATATATATATATATATATATATATATATATATATATATATATATATATATATATATATATATATATATATATATATATATATATATATATATATATATATAGTTATATATATATAATTCAATACAAGTAATTTATGTGTGTATTTTATAGTTATATATAAAACTCAACGATAATTATACATCCAACATTGAAATTCATCATCCGACATGCCCGTTAAAACCATTAAAATAAAAGAAAATTAAAAAAATAAAAAAAATTTTGGAAAACCCTGTCCGAACCAGTTCCCGGTTCAACCGCCGAATTGAACCAGTTCGAACCGGCCGGTTCTTGAGACGGAAACAATTTGCGGTGGATCGGACCGGTGACCCAACCGAATCCCCGTCGGACCGGCCGATCCGATCCGGTCATGACAACAATGCTAAAGTGACATTAACAACATATGCAATATATGAAACAATGCATATATTAAAGCCTAAATACTAACTAGTACATTCCACCAATACATACAATAAAAGTACATATGTAGTATATCAGTGCACACACTAAAGTATCAATGGTAAAACATGTACTATAAACAAAATATATACAGTAAAGTACAATCACTAGCACTAGTATATTCATCGATGCATGCTTACGGTATATTATTATGGCATACACTAAAATATCATCAACAATGCATGTACTCATCACCAACACATACACTTTATTAAGGATGAATTTGTGGTTTATGCAATAATCCATCTACTAAAGTATCATCAGACCACATGTGATATATACAATAATGCATACAATTAACTAAGTATAATTAGTACTGAAACACATATTTTCCATTTAACTTTTCCAACAATTATTCGTTGAAACAACCAATCTATAAGCATTATAATCTTCTGGAACAGGCTCAAACGTTATTTTCATAATACAAGAATTCATTAACATATGATAAGATTTTATTTTGCTACATATTTGAAAGAGAATCATAATAATCATCCAAACTAACTTGAAAGTCATTAGACTCCGATGAATTCTTGATGTTTACAATCTCATTGTTCACAGGTTCTTCAGACAATGAATGTAAACCGGGAAGCTGGTTATCGGTAAACATCTTATCACTCACATTTCCACAATCAGCAAATGATTCAGAAAGATGATCACTTCCATCACCATAGCTCCCCATCAAGCTTGTATTAATGGAATTACTGCCATTATTATTTGGTTCCAATATAATATTGTTTGCATACTTCAACCAATCTTGATCAGGTGGATTCATCACATACTGGTTAATCATTTCATCAAGCAATAGCTGATCATCAGGTTTCTTGAAATCACATTGTGAATCCAAGAAAGTTGAGTTGGTGACATTTGGCAAGGGGTTTATGTTTATAATTTGCAATATGTTATGTAACAATTGGTCATAAATGGTGGTACATGGGCTTGTAAGGGTTGGTACCCTAAAGGGGAAGTTAGACGACGAAGCTGTTAACTGGGAAATTGCGTTGACAAAGAAACCGAGATTAGGTATTGGTTTATGTGTTTTCGGGTCTATTCCCGCCTTGAGAAACCTCTTACGGATATGGGTGTTCCAGTAATTCTTGATTTCATTATCGGTCCTTCCTGGAAGATGCGAAGCGATTCTAGACCACCTATTCAAGTTTTAATTTTAGAATGGAAGAGTTATTTTATGATAAATAAAATTGTTACAATCCTACTACACTTGTAAGTAAGTAAAAATGTCAAAATAACATTTATGTATACACAAATTAGATTATAATAATTCAAAACATGACTCATTGGTTGATAATAATTTATAACTTTACTACTAACGTTTTTAACTTTCACTTTTGTTGTCAATAGCAACCACATTTATATTATCATAGATTTACATTTGATTCACATTTGATTTTCACTAGATTTTGCATACAAGGAAGATACATTTCTCTATGTCACTTTTAATCATAATTGTGAGTGTAATCGAGTGGAAATCAAGTATAATTGTTTTGTGGTTATGTGAGTGAGATTGATGAATGAAAATGAAAGTTAGATTTTTATTTGTCGACTAGATTGGCACTATAGATTATATCAAACAATAGGATATAGCTTCTATCATTAAAATCCAGTTTGTCATATCCATGTAACTACTTTAGCTAATTAGTTAAAAGAACTTACTTATTTCCAAGATTAGAATGGAGGTTAATGATGAGATTCTCTTCTTCCTCAGTAAACTTTCCTCTTTTAATATCAGGATTAAGATAATTAATCCATCTCAATCTACAACTCTTTCCACACCTATTCAAACCAGCGCGTTTGGGCAAAGCGCGCCAACTATCATGACCATGTTTCTGGATGTAACTGCTAAGAATCTCATCTTCTTCGGGTGTCCACGGGCCTTTCTTCAAATCGTTACTCTCGCTACAACAAGGAGGCCGAACCATAGTAATTTAGTTAAGCACACACTTATTATTTGTTTTGCAGATAATTAGAGTGAGCTTCTGTAAACGAACTGAGCCAACTAGGGTTTTTATATGCAAAATGAGTGACGTATATTAAACAGTATTTTCAACTTACTTGTTTTGTTATTTCGATTATTTAATAAATTGCTGAATTTGTGCACAAAACGAAGAAATTGAAGTTGCTTAGCAACCTTCTTGGAGTTTTCAAGTTGTTCTTATTTTATTCTTTGTTTTTTGATAATATATTATTATATTATATATAGTAAAAGGATATAGCAGCCATGCATTTTTGGACGTTCTTAGTTTGCTTAAATACCACGTTATATATCTTAAAACTTTTACCTACTATATATTGATATATAACTCTTCATGCAAGTTTTAACAATGTAAACATTCATAACTAATTAAATAAAAAAATGTGACTTAATAACTAATATATATGCGGTTGACCTAGCAACGGAATCACGACTCCGATCACGTTAAAAGTTTCTTTTACATTTACTTACACTTCTCTATTGACGGTAATTTCAGGGTTCAAATTGTAAAAAAAAACTCATTTAATCGTACTCCTAGCTACTTGCTAGGATTTAGTTTAAAAATAAAAAATAAAAGAAAATCTTTGCAAATATCAGAAAAATGAGACATCATTGTTTACATTTTCACAAACTTTTTTGAATGAATCTATATTATTCCACATAGGGTATGCTATTGATACACCCAATTTATTTTATACTCTCTATCTCTTTCTATACATACATATAGATACATAGAGAGAGATAGAGACAATAGTGTGTTTTAATAACATAAATAGATGTTTGTATAAGGGGTATGTTATAAATACACCCTATTTATTTCATCCTCTCTATCTCTTTTTATACATGCATATAGATACATAGAAAGAGATAGACACTAGGATGTCTAAATAACAAAAAAATATGTTTGTATAACACAACCCTTGTATAACCTAACCCATTCTACTTCTTACATTTTCACATCATTATATACTTTTTTTATTATTCTCATAACCACTTTAAATTTACTAATAACTAATTTATTTTGAATATCAACTAAACTAAATCTAACATGATTAAAATAAAATTAATAGTTAATAAATTTGAATAGAGTAAATTACTATTTTGTCCCCTGTGGTTTAGGTCGTTTAACCCTTTTAGTCCAAAAAAAAAATCTTTTAACATATCAGACTCTGATATTGCATTTTATAACGATTTTGGCCCCTAAGACTAACTCTGTTAATTTATTCCGTTAAATATAAGGGTAATTTGGACCATTTACACTTCAGGGGCTATTTATGTAAATTATAAAGTTCTTTTAACAATTAGAGGGCTATTATTCAAATTACCAAAAACAACCCCCTAAGTTTCATTCTCTTCTAAATGAGTTTTTTTGTTTGTATATCTAAAAAATGTTTTTATATTTAAATTTTTAAAGTTGTTTATTGTTATTTTATTTTTTTCTTTACCTTTATAATTACTATTTAATAAAAAACCATTTTAAATATAAAAAATACATCTTTTCTAAAGCTTTTATTTTTATAAACATCTTTTTAATTTGTTTTTCAAACTTTTTTTTGAATCATTCATTTTAAAAAAATCTTTCATTTTTTTCATTATTTGTTTGTTAAATCCGTTTATTTGTCAAAGTTTATTCATCTTATAAAAAATTTTCTATTAAAATAGTTCTTTTTTAGAACCATTATTTCTTTACCTCTTTTTTAAAACTTTTCTTTTCTATAAATGTTTTTTTAATATTCGTTTTGAACATCTTTCGTTTGCTTGGAATTGTTCGACTTTTTAATCCCTTGGATTTTTAAAATCGTTCATTTTTTGAACTTATATTTTTTAAAGACTATAAGTAAATTATACAATATTGTATGTATTTTCAACAACAATATTTCTAGTGTTTATTTTTTGGAATAACTATGTTTTACTTGTTTAAATTGCTAACACTTTATCAGGTTAAATTTTTTTAAAACTTCTAACTTATATTGTTAATTAAATGAAAGATTTTAAAAAAGACCAAAAATTTTAAAATTTTATAACTTGTAATGCATAATTAATTGAAAGATTTCTAATGAATGACTTCAAAAAGTATATAAAAACAAAATCTTTAAAAAAGAAGTATTTATTTTTATATATTTAAAACGTGTATTATTAAATAATAATAATCATAATAATAATAATAATAATAATAATAATAATAATAATAATAATAATATAATAATAATAATAATAATAATAATAATAATAATAATAATAATAATAATAATAATAATAATAATAATAATAATAATAATAATAATAATAACAACAACAACAACAACAACAACAACAACAACAACAACAACAACGAAAGAAAACCAAAATAACAATATATATTTCTAACTTGTATCGTATAATGAAACAAAAGATATTGAAACGGTTGAAAGATAAAAAAAATTTTAAAAAAAATGAATAATTTTGGAAAAAATGTTTATAAAAAATGATTTTAAAAAGTTGTATTTATTTATAAAAACCATGTTTGAAATTGTATATATTTTTCTTAAATACAATTAAAAACCAAAATAACATAAACAGTTTAAATACTTAAAAATAAAAACATTTTTCTAATATACAAACAAAAAACTCATTTAGAAGATAAGGAAAATTAGGGGGTTGTTTTTAGTAATTAGAGTAATTACATAATAGCCCACTAGTTATTAAAAGAAGTTTGTAATTCACATAAATAGCCCCTGAAGTGTAAAAAGTCCAAAATACCCTTATATATAACGGAATAAATTAACAGAGTTAGTAATAGGGGTCAAAACCGTTGTAAAATGCAATCTCGGGGTCTGTTATGTCAAAAGATTCTTTTTTGGATTAAAAAGGTTAAACGGCCTAAACCACAAGGGCCAAAATAGTAATTTACTCATTTGAATATAAATAGTTAATGCAAAATCGTAAATCTAATACATTGTAATATAATTTTACATAATCTAAAACTAAAACATTACATAATATTATAAAGGTTTAATGAGTTTAAAAAATATATAATGAATTTGTTTATAGTATAAGAAAAATACGAACTTGATTAGTTTGATTTATAACTATTTTTAATAAAAGTTGAATAAAAAGATGAGTATACCTTAAACCCAAACCCCGCTGCCCCCTAAACTAGTACGTGGTTATAGACTTGGAGCGCAAAATACCTATGCAAGTACCCACATGACAAACATGACTGTTACATATACGTCATTGGCTTGTCTAGAAATAGTGATCATATAATGTTAATGACACTTACAATATCTTCAAGAAATATTATGAAATACATCTTCAAAGGCGATATTTGAATAAACATAAATTATTAGGGGACCATAGTGGTTTATAGAATGGTAAACTACGCTACCTCCGTTGAATAAAACAAATGTCAACCAAACATTTACCAAATCATATAACTATGACCTCACTTTGATATCCATTTTACAAAGTAGTTGAAATTTGTTGCTATTCAAAAATATATATACCTCGTTCCTATATACCATTTCACCTATATTACCTACCAATCTTCTTCAAAGATTCGTATATTTGAAAGTTGAAACAACGACTATAAAAACATATTTCATACGACTTTTAGTCTTTCATCTTATATCCGGTAATTCGTTAGATCCTGATAAGATGCTCCCAAACTTAGACTTCTTTACCACCAACGACCAAGGAGCACCTTGTATATATTTACCAATGATTATCTGTTTAGGCGTACCTCCATGCAGGTGTTTGCATGACCTTAGGAGTTAGAAGCTGTTTGGAAAATTTTTACTGAAAATATGTTTTTCGTTAACTTTGGACAAAACTAGTTATATATTGTTTATATAATGAATTATTTCCGGGTTTGTATTATAGTATGTGAGAGATTAGCAACGAGGAAAATCATATCCAATATGAATTTAAGATAAATAAGATACTATTGCTTAATATTTGATGGTTGTAATAAACAAAAGATTAGAAATTTGAAAGAAATGGATCGAAAACTTGTAACAATGTAACATTTAGGTGAGATGACAAAAGTTTTAAGTGGTTTAAAGTAGCACTTGTTTATATTGTTTCTTAGGATCGAGGCACAAGCTAGACACAAGTAAGGACCTTATATAGTGCGAAGCAAACCTAACTCACACACGCACAAGTGTGGAGAGGGTAATGGTGCAATGCGACGCTTTGGTCGTACACTAGCTTTGCAGTTGTTGGGTCTACTAAAATGGGTGGCAAAGAAATTATGGTGTGCTGATGTGATGCTAAGTTGAACTGTTATGTAATTTGATAAAACCACTAAAATATGATTAATGTTGGTTTCGTCACTCTTCTTTAAACCAATCCGAACCACTAGCTATATAAAACGTCCGGTTGAATACTCAATTTAATTGACATCATTTGACGTTTGAAACATGTCTAACCGGTCTCCACGGTGAACTGCTAATACTTCTAAGTGGTTTAAAAAAATTCTGATTATAAAATAACAAACTTAAAAATGTATATTGGTGTCCTTGTGTATGTCAATTGCCAATTTTGTTCAAGCATCACGTAGAACGTCATGGCTTGCGTGTCCATTTCGACCTCAGTTTCATCAAATATTTTCCATCGAGTCTATATCTTTTACAAGGAGTTTAATTAATTTGTTGTTAAGATCACTTATTTAATTTTATTTAACGAAGTTTCTTGTCTGAAATACTGATCTTGTGACTTGATCAAACAAAATTGGATGGAGATGTATTGTATTGAAAGTATACATACCACCTGCTCGATAAAAAAATGCCTGTGTGAAAATTGCATGATTATTTATTCTTGTTTTTTTTATTGCTTAATTGTTGTTGTTTGAAATTTTGATCATGTATCGCTTAATTTGTTCACTATTTTTGTTGATATAAACTCAAAAATAGTGAGTTCATATTTGATGATATAAACTCAATATTTCACACGCTGATGACATTCTTTTTGTATGCTATTGCTAATGCTGTTATTTTCTTGTGTATTGGTGGTTTTTGTCTTCTGAAGAAAACCTGATTAATATATTTACACACCTTTTATGGATATTGTGGAGGATTAAAGGTGAAAAATGAAAAAAGGTGTTGCCTTTTTCGAATAGATTGAGTTTTTCATTAAATACATCTGCTTTCAAGACACGCGTGATGGTATATGACAAATGACTACAAGGGGTATGTTTATGAAATTAATATAAAGACTAGACCAAAACTCATTTTGTGATCACCTGCCAGATTATAAACAAGTCACAATTGAGTTGAAAACATATAGGATCGATTACCGGACCATATGGATGCATGACCATAGATATGCTAAACGATATGAAATACTCAAAATCAGCTAACTAAAAGCTCAAATAGAAACAGGTTTAAACGAGCTCAAAGCTTAAAAATAAACTTATTTGGTAAACAAGTTTGAGCTTGAGCTTTATATACTAAATTTACCTAAGCTTGCTAACTAAAAGCTCAAATAGAAGCAGACGTACACAAGCTAGAAGCCTAAAAACAAACTTATTTGGTAAACATGTTTGAGTCTGAGCTTTATATATCAAGCTTACTTAAGCTCATGAGCTTAACCGAACATAATTATATATTACAATAATTTTATTTAATATAAAGAAATATAGACACGGTTTGCTAACAACACAATAGTAAGGTCAATGGCTTTAGCCAGCAACAAAACTTACAGTTTAACTCTTTAATTTGTTATACTTCAGGTTTACCCCATTAACATATATAGCATACGTTTATAATAATTTGATTTTTCATCAATAACTTCAGTTCATTAACTTTATTTATTAAAAACTTAGTATTTAATTTTTTTTCTTGACATCATGATATACATTATGGTAGAAGTAAAATTGTATTCAAAATAAGATACTTTCTGTGGTGTTGTAGTTTATATATATTGATAGCAACGTGAAGAATGAAACCGATACGACCGAAGAACATCGTATTGTTATAAAACTGTTTTACATTAATGTTTCGATCTTTAAAACCGAGTCATCACAACTTCATACGTTTCTTTTATGTATTTAACCACATTAATGTAACAGCCGCAACGCCCGACCACCCGTAATAAAGTTTGCAAACGCGCCGCATCACTCAACCTTAATTTCTAGTTATATAGATTTTATGATAAAAATAACTAAATAATATATATTGCAAGCATATGTATAAGGATTACAAAATGATAAACAAGCCAAACTAGAGCTTAAATAATCTCTCACAAACCGAGTTCAAGCACGGATATAAAGCTCGAGAGTCGAGACGGGTCGAACTCGAGCTTTAGATATAAAACTTTAATCCTAAGTTGAAGAGCTCAGAGACTAGACCTTATCATGAAAAAAGTGCAACATCTTACAAATTTAAATCATGACATAAGTAATAAACCAATCCAAACAAAATGTATACAGAGTTTGTTGGCTATTACATACCAACACAACACAACACACCTATCTGAATTTCCTTGGTTTCTTATTTTTGCTATGACTCTGTGCTCCACGGCTTTCCGCCTTGCGTTTCATACCTCCACCGCCACCATCACCGCCAGTTTTAGATGCATTTGCCGCCGCCTTTCTAGCAGCAACCGCTGGTCTCTTATCTGAACGCACTTTTCGCTTCACCACATGTTGTTCACTTCTTGATTCAGTCCTGCCAGGTTTACCTATTCTGGTAGCAAACTTCTTCGGGCCACCGGATTTGGTGGCACGTATTCCCTGATAAGAGGCGGTGCCGCCCACAGCCGCCTTCTTAGAGGAGTTGTAACCATCTGCAGATGATGATTCTTTCCTTTTTGATGGTGTTGATGAGTTTGCTTTCATGGCATGAGATAACCTCAGCTCTCTGTCTCGAATCTTTAGTTTATGTTTTTTAACGACCGTATTTGCTGCTTCCTGCATTATACAATGTATAATAAACCTTTGTAATTTGATTGTATGATATAAATGATAAAGGGATGACGCGTATAGATATAAGTGTGTATGCACATACCCTTGTTGTAAACAAGACATAAGCAATGCCCTTTCCCATGCTTGTACCGGGATCTCTCACCACCCGAATTGCCTCTATGCAGTCTTTCAGATTGTTAAAACCAGTAAACAACTGATAAAGTTCTTCATCCTGAAAATCAGAGAAAAATGTACCATGAATCCATGATTAATGAAATTAAAGATCGCAGTTTCAACCTATTTACTTATTAAAGGGTCGATTTGGATTATGTTTCATCTCTAATAGGTAAAATAAAAAAACTCTTGTTACGGAAAGAAGAGAGTCAAGCGCGTCGAAAGTATCCCTAAAGTAGTGTGTATTTGTAATGCATAAAACCTCCTAAATCAATAAACTAGATTAATTTGTAAGTTAACAAGCTAATTATCTCTGAAAACTAAAATTTTTTTAACAAAAACTGGTTCGAGCCAACAAGTACAAAAGGTATTTGTTTTGACATGAACCCATTTTGAACTGTTACCCAGCCTACTCGACCTGCCTATTTTGCCGCCTCAATAAGTATTTAAAAACTAAGCACAAGAAATGTACCTTCACATCAAATGGGAGGTTACCAATGAAGACGGTCCTTTTGCTGTCATAGAGAGGAGCGTTTTCTCCCTTTAATTTCTTGCGAGGCGGACAAGCTCTGTCTACATGGATATGATTTCCACCCACCTAGATAACATGAACCGACATTCAAAGTTATAAACTTTCACAGAATTTAGTGCATTTTATATGCTAATAGCCAAACTGTATATCAAAGCATGTCAAATTCCACAAGATTTTATGGCTTTTGCTATCACTACAGAAAACCATGCTATATATACAACCCCTCCTAGAAACAAACATTCTCTATGTTCATCTTATTTTTAATCACTAGATTATAACTTATAAAATGTAAGAATAGATAGCTAAAGTCTAAACACCAACCTATGGATACTTTCAAGGTATTGCCCAAATTCATACTAATGATGACGAAAATCAGAAGAAATACATTAAACTTAAAAAAAGCAACTTACAACTGCCATATTATGTGACAAAGAAGCTTGTGCAGAATCTTCTGTCTTAAAAACAATGTAAGCATTAACCCTGCATTCACACGCATTTACGCTTAATTAGCAAAAATCATAGATCAATTCCCACCCCTAAATTACAAAATTATAACCAATTTGTAATATTTCGCCCCCAGCCCATGGCAGATAAAGCTCAAATGGTATCTTAATATGTGAAATTTAGCTTGACTAATATGTTCTATTTGTTTCTATAACCTGTCAACAGCATCATTGATTTGTTTCTTGATTATTGCCCCCTTTCTTGGAGTCTTATCCTGCAAAAACCAAATCAAACAGTCAAACCAATGAAATACACATCTTAACATCATCCAAATCAATGTGAATTCAAACATAATCAAGAACACTCACATCTAACAAAGGAACCGATCGAATTCTAATCGATTCTATCTCGCCAAATCGATTGAATTCTTTCAACAATGACTTCTTCTTCACCTTCAATGGCAGATTACCAACAAATATAGTTCTTGCTAGCTTCTCTTCATCATCAAATCCCTCTTTTGGAACAACCTCTGCTTTATCAGATTCCTTCTTCTTCTCCCCAAATTTACCTTTAACCCCCTCATCTTCTGTTACAACCAAATCCACCCCTCCATATTTTCTTTCCTCATACTCTGCTTCAATCTCAACCTTCTTCCTTTTCTTCTTCTTCTTCTTCTCATCGTTCTCATAAAATTTCGAGTTTTTCAAACTTTCTGCAGCAACCCCATTTCCCACCTTCGATTTCTTCACCTCTAATTCGACTTCGGAATCATCTGAATCGATGGTTTTGGGTGATTTCTTCTTCGTTTTCTTCTTGCTCGACGATTTGTTAACGGAATCGGGGATCTGGGTGTCGTTTTTTTGTGGGGTATCGACGTCTGATCGAAGAATTTCTTTAGGTTTTTGAGAATCGGTGGTGGGTTTGCTTCGGAATGGATTGGAGTCTGAGAAGATTGAAGCAGAGGTTGGATCATTGGGTTCTTGAAGACTACTGCCGAAAAGGGATTTGAAAATGTTGTCTGATGAAGATGGAGCTGAAGAAGTAGGGATTTCAGCGTTGAGTTCCTTCGATTTCTTCTTCCCCATTGTTGAAGAATGAAGAAAGTGGTGGATGGGTTGTAGCTCTCGAGTCTTAAACCCTAATTTAGTGGGAGAGTGTTTGGCTAGGGTTGTAGTTTAGCGATACGTTAGACATTTATGACGGCTTACGCGACGTAACAAAATATAAATTACAATCAACACGACTCGTTTTTAAACTAAATGTACGTAGAAATGTAGAGTTATTCGAAATTATATCGTCATATGAAAACGCGTTAAATGTACATAAAATTAAGCATGTGTGTCGATGTCGTATGTGGCGTTATAAACTATAGATTACAATCATCTTGACTCGTTTCCAAACTAAATTTGTGTTGGAACGTAGAGTAATCGAATTTATACCAACGTACTATATTTGAACCGACTTGTTCCCAAACAAAACTTACGTTGAAATGTAAACCAACTCAAAATTTGTATTTGACAGGCTTGTTTTCCGAAAAAAATTTACATAAAAAAACGTAGACGAACTCGAATTTTTATTAGCTTTTTTTTCTATGTAAATATATGCAGAAGTTAAACCCGAGGCTTTGAAACATCAAAGTGACATAATAAACTTTATAGAAATTGATAGGTTTAAAAACATAAAATTCAAATTTTGAAGGGTGAGATTTTGAACCTTTTCGTTAAAATAATAGAAATGTTGTAATTGTTAAATTATCATTTGAATTAATTAATTGTTTATGGGAGTTGGGATGACAAAAATGAATTAATTGTTCTTAGAAGTGGGAAGGAAAGAAAAAAAGATTTAAAATGTAGTTGCAAAGGCTCAAACCAAGGAACAATCGTATAAAAGCCCTTGCAACTAACCAATTGCTCTAGCCAAACATTAGTTAATTATAAGAAAGCAAAACTATATATTTTAAAAACAAAGTCAGGTGGTATAGACCTTTGTTTTTAACTATTAGTGTTGAGTAAATTATATGGATAGTCCCTAGAGTATGCGCGTATTGCAACTTTAGTCACTACTTTCAATAAATTACAGATGAGGGCCTGAACTATGCATGATATGCACATCGGCAGTCCCTGACGCTAACTTTAGTCCCTATATTTCAAAAATAATAATTTATAATAAAACCTAACTTACCCCCACCCAAACCCCACCTATCACACCTCACCCCCTCCCTCCATCCTTTTCTCCCATCTTCATCCTCTTCATCTTCATCTTCGTCATATTTATTCATCTTCATCTTCTTCATCTTCATCTTCACCTTCACCTTCATCTCCATCTTCAACTTCATCTTCACCTTCATCTTCTCTCTCTCTCCCTCTTTCATTCTCTCTTTTTCTTCAAATCCGATGATTCAGCTTTTTATTGTGTTTAATGGTAGCAATGGGTGGCTTTCTGATTGATGGTGGTGGGTCAAGGGTGCAGGTAGCAACGGTGGTGGTGGGTTGAGGGTGCTACGACGACGGTGGTGGGGTGGCGACGACGGTGGTGGGTTTGGCGACGTCGGTGGTGGGTTGGCGACGTCGGTGGTGGGTTGGCGACGACGGTGGTGGGTTGAGGGTGATGTAGTGAGGGTGGGGGTGGGTTAAGGGTGGTGGTGGGTTGAGGTTGCAGGTGTCAACGTTGGTGGTGGGTTTAGGGTGCAGGCGGTACGGTGGTGGCGGCGGTGGTGGGCTGAGGGTGGAGGCGGCGGTGGCGGTGGGTTGAGGGTGGAGGTGATGGTGGTGGGTGTTGAATGTGGAGAAGAAGATAAAAAGGAATGGTACTTTTGTCTTTTTAAAAACACTAACAGAGAAACTTAACCTCGGTTAGCGTCGGGGACTGCCGGTGTGCATATCATGCATAGTTCAGGCCCTCATCTGTAATTTATTGAAAGTAGGGACTAAAGTTGCAATACGTGCATACCCCAGGGACTATCCGTGTAATTTACTCTATGATGTTTAATACTAGGGTTGTAGTGTAGCGATGTGTTACGGGTTTAAAGCTTGTATAATGTTTAGTGGTTTGGGACGAGTACACTAATTTATGATATTTATTTGGTTACTAGCCTAATGTTTAGTGGTTTGGGACGTTTATTTGAGTTTTTGATATTTCAAGTCATGTTTTAAGGTGAGGTTAGATCAGATCTCGGGTAATGAAAATCGTAATAGGTGACTTTTAGCCTCCCAAAGTGATAAACTCCCATGATGAAGCCGCACAACCCACAAGTCATAAGTGATCAGGTACTCAATGGATATTAATGTAAATGAACCGACTCATGAGCTACTTGAGAGGTAAGGACAAAATCCAATATTCAACACGCTCTAACATACCAAGGTATACCAGTGATATTTGGATATGTTCTAGGATGCGTCCAATATACATTAGGCTATATGTCACAATACATATATGCTGGGAATTTTCGTTACAACTCGACTAAATACGGCTAGATCTGAACTAAAAAGTTTGTTGAAAGATAAATAATCATCAAAGCAGTAAACCCTTATCGATTCGCCATCTTCAGGCACCCGTTACGAAAGAAAATCAATACATATCTATAACATCTTCTTGCTCGTTATCCTAACACGACGTATACCCACCCGATCACAAACACAAACCCATATCACTAGCAACAACACTTGCACTTGCATAACCATGTAAAGCATCCACATCTCTAACACGAAGGCCATTTAAGTAACTTCACATCCGGGCATTTCAGCTTTGGACACCAGCAACAACAAAAGTTCTAGTTAAGACAACAACATTCGGGCTGCAAACATGTTGTGCACTTTGACGAGCCAAAACATTTCGGGCACTGAGGTTTTGGGCATTTCGGGCAGCACCTTGCTGCCCCGCTTTTATACAACAACACGAGCAGCCAACGGTTGACTTCCCAGTGTTTGGCTTTTTTGGTAGCCTGAGTCTTTGTTTGATCTTTGTGAGTCGGGTTTTGGTGGTCATGGTTTCCATATCGTGAATGAACTTGTAAAGATGGTGAATGTAGTCATGATAGAGTTCTAAGTTGCAGTGGCTACCTCCTTTGATCCATAACGGTTCATATGGGTCCTTAGCCTTCTTCCATAGTCGGTTCACGTGTAGCCAACTTACAACATCGTCCTCCATACCCTGTCATTTTACATCAAGAAATCAGGTTGGGTCAAACAAAGTCAAACCACTAATATGTGAAGGGGCTAAAACTTATGTGTATCACGAGTGTGGGGCATTTCACCTTCTGGATCTTGTTAACATTCTGCAAATATTAAAACCATTAGTAACTTGATCAGCCAGTGATATATTTTAGGTAATATAAGTTTGTTTTTTGGTTTAATCAGGAAACAAATCAATAAACTACCTTGTAAATATCAAAGCAAAATCTGCAATTAACATGACAAACGACACTAAGGCCAGAAAGAATGGCAGTATGGCACTGTGTAAAACAACGCCTCTTAACCTCGGTAATTTAGAAGCCAAACGCAGTACCATAGAGAATCAAGTCTTCTTGGCTGACTCCATATTCGGTCTGGAGACATTCGTATACTGCCTTTATGTCTTCGTAGGTATTTAGCTCACTTGGCTGAAAAAAATAGTAGAACAAACTAAGCAATCAACTAACAAACATGACACTAGACTGAAGTTGTGTCTTTCTTGAGAATTATATGTTTGACTTTGTAGATGGTTGTATATGTGTATTAAAAAGTGATTATGTGATATGCAATAATCAAAATCATAGAGTCAGCTTTAACAAAATAGGTTGACTTGAGGTTGTATTAGTTAGGGGTTGTCTGACAATTTCTGAATGATTAAGTGCTTAACCACTAAGAGGTCTCAACCATTAAATGCTAAACCATTAAGAGGTATGAACCATTAAGAGCTAGTATATCGCTTAACTATTCAAAGGCAAATGTTTGACCAATTCAGATAAGAAGTCTTAACCATTTAGCATTAGACCTCTTAACCATTCAACATTAGACATCTTAACCATTAAGAGGCAAATGTCTGAACCATACAGACATTTGCTCACGAAATAAACAGTCTGAACCATTAAGTGTTGAACCATTCAGACATCTGAACCATTAAGAGGTTGATTCAGATGCTGTCAAATAGCCCCTTAGTTGGTCATGATGTATGTTACATTTGTTTGGTTTTAAAAGAGTCGTTTACCTTGCCAGTTGACACTCCATAGCCCGAATAGTCATATCTGTTACAGAAAACCAAGATAAAAATAGAATATTATCAATAATATTGAACATTTTACTGTAAATAAGGTAATCGAATCGTATTCAAACACCCCAAAGTTCAACCAACAAAATATTCCTTTGTCCAAAATAAATCAAACCCGGAAGTAAAAAATCTAGAACAAACAAGAACAATATGCAAGTAAAAAAATGACCGTTAACATTCTACCCTCAATCTTCAACCAAAAAATAAACCCTAATCGGCAATTGGCAAATGTTCCCTTCATAGCCAAGGGAAATAAAGGTGCAAACACTAATAATGTCAAGAACTTTCATTTTCTTTCACCTTTTCTTTTCTTGATTCCAATGTTTTGACCCCACAAGATGCAAATGTGATTTATGGACCACAAAACAAAATGGAAATTATATGTACGTAAAAGTGAAATAATTTCATGAAAACACTTGTGTTTACCGGTCCTTTTGATAGTTATAAAGATCTATATGCAAATATCATGGAAATCTTGTAATGACTCTTCATATTTTAGATGCAAGAGGCAAGATTTTGATTCAAGGACCATGAAACATAATGGTAATTACACGTAATTTGAGAAAACAAAGCCGGATAGTTTCATGAAGGCGCTCGTGTTTACGGGCCCTTTTGCTAGTTACATAAATTTACAAGCATATACAATAGAAATCTTGTGATAATTCTTAACATCTTAGATGCATCCTTAAAGTCTTCAAATCCCAATAGAAATCAATGTTTAGAAATATAAACAAATATACGCACAAGAACAAAAACACATCAAATTCAAACCCCCATCACATCAAATCAAAGAGTATATAATGATATAAATGATATTTAAAATCAACATCATGATCCAATATAGTAATCAAATCAAAATGATACATCCATGGATAAAGCTCAAAACTTTATCCAAACAATATTAAATGAGAAATAACATAAAGTTAGATAAGAACACAACCAAACACAATACATACACTATCATGAAGATTGAAGACATAAATAATATTATTAATTGCAAAGTTAATGTTCATAATACTTAGGTAACAAACAGAGAAGTGAAAACGGACCCCATGAGATTGACTCTGAGATTGGCTTTGAGTTGAACAACTAAGTCAACCAGTTGACCCAAATCAACAACATTACCATGAGAATACAGTAGAGTGAGTCTTGCATATGGGTTCTTTAGATAAAAAGCTACAATCTTGTTACCTCTTCTAGTGCGTAAAGACAACACATCAACTAAACAACCACCACCACCGCCACCACCTCCGGCAGCCGGTACCACCGGCAGAGAGGATGATGTGTAAATTATATTCAACTTACCATTATCTCGTTTCTTTATCTGGTACGTGGATGGTGATGGGGAAAAGGCAAATTTAGCACTAAGATTAGAAATTACACAACCCATCACCACCATACATGGCGGATTACAACACTCCGGCAAAAACCCTAGTCAAAATGCATGTAATTTATACTATTGTAATCGATTTAAGCATCAAGATTTAGGGGTTTTGTCTTGATTTCTTGAATAATGAGCAAATCTAGCTGCGGTTTCAACAATGGTGAAATGGGTATCTGTATTTTCAAGAATTCGTTCAATCTGCAATCAATCTGTTAAAATCTAGGTGGGTTTTGTAGGGTTTTGAAAATGGTGAAATGGGTGTTTGAGTTTTGGGAAAAAGATAATATTTTTCGCCGGAAAATGGTGGTGGAGAGAGGGTCACGACGAAGATACAGAGGAGCAACGGTGGAGAGAGAGATGGGGCGGAGGAAGGTGGTGAGACTAAAGGTTCAATAAAGTGAGTTTGATAACTTTATTGCTTGTTAGTTTTGATAGGGTGGGACCCACTATTACCACATGTGCCTAATAGCATCTACAGTGGAATCCTTAAAAAGATGTGAGTATGTTTGGCATATTATATTGAATGGTTTTCAGTGGTTGTAAGTGAATGGGAGAGAAAATGTTATTGTTGATTTGTATATTTGAAACATCGTTGTTCAATCCTTATAAATTTGTTAATATTTTTGAAAGTGGTTGTGAGTGAAGAGAGAAAAAAAAGTAATGATAAGGGTATAAAATGTATTATTTAATTGAAAAGTAGAGAGAAAAAATAATGATTTGTAGTGTAACTATATGGATAAACATAATAAATTCACTGTAAATGCTCTAAACAATAATATTATTTTTAACAATACTACAAAGGAGGGCATGAATAATGGTACTCCTATGATTTTTGTGCATTGTTTATTTCTACGGTGGAGAGATCTAGAGTACAACTCATCTTTTTTTCTTCTTTATGCATTGAAGATCGATCATTTGGGTTTTTTAAGGGACTTTTTGGCTTATTTGTGTGACACCAACACGTATTATTTGAGTAGAGTAGTATCAAGTTTCAAATGTTAAAAAGATAATTATCAGATATGTTTATAAAGAAACGTCATGAACATTACTGTCTAACTACTAAAGCATAGAGTACAACATGTTGTGGGATAAGACATGTGTATGGATGACTTGCTGCATACTATAGAGAGAGAGAGAGAGAGACTGAAATCGAGTGAAACAAGGAGAGAGAGATAGAGAATGATGAAGACGATGGTGCTTCAAGGTTGTTGGTCAACCCGGGGTCAGTTTCTAGGGTGACGATGGTGACCCTCGACGACAATGGAGAAGGTAACGGATGGATCGATTTTTGTTTACCTGGGTTTGTTTTCAATGATTCATTCCATCTTAACTTAAAGAAGTGAAGAACTTAAAAAGGTACTGGATGTTGAAATTCGATGCAAAAGGTCGTTGTGTGTCTGTCCGTCAAGCGAAAAACAGAAAGCTAAAAATAAAAGAATAAAGAACTTTATTAATATTTTAGTACTAACATTAAATGCAGTTTTCAAATTGTTATTATAGAGAAATTAATTTGTTTTGTAATGAAATAAAAAAAAGAACTAATAATTACATTATTAAACAACAATGTAACGGATTGATTAGGGTTTGATGATGCTCAATCAAAAGTTGTTATTAACCACTTGGTTTTTTTTTAATATTGAAAATAAAGTTTTGGTTTATAAGAATAGTTGGATGAATAATACAAATAGAGGCTTGGTGTAGTGGGAAGGCACGCGCCTGACGAGACCAAGTTCGAGTTACTACGCTACCCATTTACGTAATTATTTATATTTATTTGGAAATTTAAAGTCAGGTTTTGGTTAAACAAAAAAGAGTGGATGTGCAACACAAAAAATGAGCTTGGTAAGTCGTAAGGGAATTTTGTAGGGATGAGACCCAGGTTTGAGCGTCCCTGCTACTCATTTACGTATTATTTATTATTTATTTTTTGGGTTGCTTTTTTCATTTATAGTGAAATTTTGTGTGGGTTGTATGTGCAAGATTAGGGGGTGTTTGTTTTTTCTGAGAAGCACTTCTTGGTCTCTTTTTCTGCGCCGCGCAGACGTTGGGCTCTGCAGATTGTTTGTTTTTTAGGAGACGTTTCATTAAAAAAACATCTTCCTGATGTCTGTGTGGAGAAGACATGGACCTACCACTTCTTAGGTCTTCTAACCTCTTCTCAACTTTACAAAACATTTCCACCTCCCACCACTTGAACCTCATCCCCATCCTCCTTCTCAAGTCTTACCACCGCCGCCCCACCTCCCCCATCGACCGGACCACCGCCGCCCCCCTCCCCCCACCTGCACCCGCCTCCCTGCGCCCCCTACCTGCGCCCGCCTCCATGCGGACCACCGTCGGCTCACCCGCCACCGCCCTCAGCCACCTGCCGCGGCCCTCACACAGCCCTCCTTCACCATCGCGCCCTCCCCGTCGCCGCCCTCCCTTATGGTCGCCGCCCTTCTTCACAGTCGCCGCCCTTCTCATTCTCATTCAAACAAATCACAAAATGAGTCCACCTCTTGCAGACGTTAAAAAATTCAACACACATACAAATTCAATGAAACAACATTTTGCCCTTTTGTTTTTCAATTTTGTGTTTGTTGTAGCGGTTTTGCCGCAGATGATTCGAAATTTCTGCAAAAAGATTGATTTGAATGAAGGGTAATGGTGAAGACGATGGTGTTCTTGTGTAGGTGATTTTGGTGAACTATTCAATTTTCAAGATTTTGGTTATTTGGTAAGTTTTAATCGTCTATATAATATAAATATGTGTATATGTATATGTGTGTATATATATGTTGTTATGTATGTATATATATAAATTTTACCAGTCTGTAGATGTTAAAAAACAAACAGGCTTCTTCTTGCAGAGTGCACACGTTTGGTCCACCTCTTCTCCAGCAGATGTCTACAGATATGGTCCGTAGACTTAGGGGTGTTCATTTTCGGATATCCGAAATTTTCGGATAATGGATTTCACTATCCGAATCCCAATCCGAATCCGAAATTTCGGATACGGATTCGGATATCCGTTCGGATATCCGAATTTCAAAAAAAAGTTGTATTATTTAATAAATTTTATAAAAATATAATAAATTTTATTGAAATTTATTTCATATATCCGAATTTTTTATTAAAATATCCGAAATATATGAAAATATCCAAAATATTTAAATAATATTTAATATTTTTGAATTTTTATAAAAATATTTTGGATATTTCGGATATCCGAAAATTCTCAAACTCACTATCCGAATCCGAATCCGAAAATTCGGATATCCGAATTTTTGGATATCCGAAATTTCGGATATCCGAATTTCGGATTTTCGGATATTTCGGATTCGGTTTCGGATTCGGATATTTTTGAACACCCCTACGTAGACTGCAGACATTCTGCTTCAGAAAATACAAACAACACCTAAATGTGTTGAACTTTTAGACAAAGTGAATTAAATTGAACTGAGTGTCCCCTTTTAAGGTTTTCTTTAAGGGTTTAGACGTTGTTGGCAAAATTCCCAGTGCAAGTTTCACCCCTTTACAACATGTTTGAAAACACTAGTAGTTTAAGCTATAATACATGTGAAATATAGTCACGATATCATCAACTGTAACACGTGAATTTTAAAGGACTAAACATTGTTAAGGGATTATTAGTATATTACTATGTGGAAGATTAAATGTGTTGAACTTTTAGACAAAGTGAATTAATTGAAGTGAGTGTCCCCTTTTAAGGGTTTTTAAGGGTTTAAACGTTGTTGGCGGAATTCCCAGTGCAAGTTTCACCCCTTTACAACATGTTTGAAAACACTAGTAGTTTAAGCTATAATACATGTTAAATATAGTCAACGATATCATCAACTGTAACACATGAATTTTAAAGGACTAAACATTGTTAAGGGACTATTAGTATATTACTAATTACCAGCTTGGTTTATGTATTGAGGTTGTACCTTGGGCTTTAACGGTTTTACTCTCAATTGCCCCTTGATCTATTAGACACGTTTCTCTGCCTCTAGGGTCTTAAAACCCTCCATCTTCACGTTGTGCCACCTACGTTTTTCTTCGTCATAGGATAAGTTTCTTTTCATGCTTTTATTATGAGATTAGGGCTATATAGGTATGGTTGAGTTTTGGCATCTTTAATTGAGTGCCAACGTGGTCGTCGTTGGTTGTGTCCTACACGATTGAATCAATGGTTTCCCGTGTGTACCGTCATTGGTTTCCCGTGGTGATTGTGGCGACGACGGTGTCTTGGTGTTATCGTCGATGATGGTTGAGGCGTCGTTGTAGGTTATCATATTTCTTCTCATGCGAATTTACGATGCTTCAATCATCATCACGACATGTACGCAACTTTTAAGACGACCCCTGCCCCTGCAACGCAAGGGTAAAACACTAGTTATTATCTAATGGGCATACTCACATGATGAGTATGTACGATGAAAAACCACATTAATATGGGGTGAATACTCATCAGCTCATTCGATACATACATATGACTATATGAGATTTCATCGCACTTGAAATTGTTTCGTCTTTAATTAATTAACAAAATTTAGAAGAGAGTGAAGGAAGAGAACAAATAAACCATACATGTCATGTAACTGGAGTACATAGGTTGATTCTAGAGACTAGGTCCCTCAAAGCAAGTTTATGATGAGTGAATTCATACGTTGACATTAATTATCTTTATATGATCTAGGTTTCAATTAAGATGACAGGTTGAATTAAAAGCAAGATGAATGTCCTGCTAATTTTGATTCTCGTCTCTTAGTAATAAGTGAAATGATAAAAAAATATAAATGAACAAACAATCATACTCATTAATATTTTACTTATAATAAAGGTACTAGTAGGATATGAGAAGAGTTAAGGTTATTTGATATGGTTTCAGACTATCAAATAAAGTTATATTTCCATTGTGTGAAGTATATTAACAAAAACCAAACAATTTTTTTTATTCTTTTGAACATTAACGAGAGCCTTACATTATTTTTTTATTGGGGGTCATCCAGATTAGTATTTTGGGATCAGTTAACTGAATTGATATAGTCCTTTTCTTTTTTGCCAAGTTGCCTCACAAGTTAAATCGTTTATTTAAAAAAAATATTTTTTAGCTTTTACACATGTTCATACAAATAATAACAAAAAATAATAATTCTCATATATGTTTATCTTCACTTGTTAAAACATTAATGCGAGATTGATATTTAATAAACTATGGACATACTTATATTTTTATATTTTTATTTTTTTTCATCATAAAATGTCATAATATTGATGTAAAAAACTCTTGCAATGCGATAGTGTGGAACAATGAGAACATAAGATTTTGGTTGGATATGTGGATTGGACAAACATAACTTTATCTCTAATTTTCTCTTCTGTTTAATATGGAAAGAAAGAAGAATGTATGAATCAATGAATGTTTTACAGAGGGAAATAACATCATTGCATAGATATAGAGACGACAATAAAAGAATTTGAACACACAGGAAAGTCAGAAATTAACTAATTGTTTAAACTTCCTTTTGGTTTTCAACTCTTTAATATAGGTGAGAGGCCTCTTGAGAGATTTATTTGGGTGGAAGATGAAGATAAGAAAACAAAGTTCACAATAACTAGCATGAAGTTTAAAATTGAAATTTTTTTGGTCCTGTGGTTGCTAATGACAAAGTAAGATGGAACAATCGAACTTTTATTAAAGTCAACATACCAATTTGGGGGGCGAACCAAGGAAGAATTCCTACGAAAATGACAATCCCAAGAAGAGACACACGTATCTCAAATGTCTTGTGCCCTCTTTACAATGAAGTCTCGAAATCTCATGATCATTTATTCATAACATGCCCTATCTCAATCCATCTATGGATCATAATTAGCAAATGGTTGAAAATCCAGTTTATACACGTTTTCTCCTTTAAAGACATCTTGTAAGTTCAAGACCCGGTTAATGATGACAAATGAAAAAAAAAACCCTTATCCAAACTATCATCATGACTGCTTGTTAGAGTATTTGAGAAACAAGAAACAAGCGAGTGTTTAACGACAAACCCATTTCGGTGTAAAGTTTCCTTTGTAAATAAAAAAGTGTCCTAATCTAGAGACACCCACCAAGATAAATCGACACCCCCTATACGCCGCGTATGGGTCCATACGCGGCGTATAGGGTCGAATACACTAAAAACAAGGAAAATTCAGGGGGTCTGTCAGAGAGCTATACACCCCATATAACCCTATACGAACCCCTTATACGACACAAAATAGGGTTATACGACGCGTATAGCGAATTTTGACACTGACTACGATGAAAAATTCAGGGGGCTGTCAGAGGGCTATACGACACATATAGCCCTGTACAACACATATAGCCCTATATGTAACACCCGACCACTCACACCAACAATATTGTCCGCTTTGCCCACGAGGAGCTCACGGATTTGCTTTTGGTTGCCCGGGTGAAAACTTCCCAGGGAGGTCACCCATCCCTGGATTGCTCCCACCTGAGCACGCTTAACTGTGGAGTTCTCCTCTCATCCACAGCCAATACGCCCAAAACGCGTTGTTGATGTTAGAGACCAGACATTCCTTATGAACCAGGAATCTCTCATGTCCACGGCTGATGTGGGATATGTGTAGGGTGTCACAAGCACCCCCTGTTTGGACTCATCGTCCTCGATGAGCCCGAGAAGTCACCATCCTTGGTGAGGTATGTCCCACATCCCGAACGGCACAGGAGTGGCTCTGATACCATTCTGTAACACCCGGCCCCTCACACCAACAATATTGTCCGCTTTGCCCACGAGGAGCTCACGGATTTGCTTTTGGTTGCCTGGGTGAAAACTTCCTAGGGAGGTCACCCATCCCTATACTGCTCCCACCTGAGCACGCTTAACTGTGGAGTTCTCCTCTCATCCACAGCCAATACGCCCAAAACGCGTTGTTGATGTTAGAGGCAGGACATTCCTTATGAACCAGGAATCTCTCCTGTCCACGGCCGATGTGGGATATGTGTAGGGTGTCACAGTTTGGTTGCTCGGGTGAAAACTTCCCAGGGAGGTCACCCATCCCTGGATTGCTCCCACCTGAGCACGCTTAACTGTGGAGTTCTCCTCTCATCCACAACCAATACGCCCAAAACGCGTTGTTGATGTTAGAGGCAGGACATTCCTTATGAACCAGGAATCTCTCCTGTCCACGGCCGATGTGGGATATGTGTAGGGTGTCACAAGCACCCCCTGTTTGGACTCATCGTCCTCGATGAGCCTGAGAAGTCACCATCCTTGGTGAGGTATGTCCCACATCCCGAACGGCACAAGAGTGGCTCTGATACCATTCTGTAACACCCGGCCCCTCACACCAACAATATTGTCCGCTTTGCCCACGAGGAGCTCACGGATTTGCTTTTGGTTGCCCGGGTAAAAACTTCCCAGGGAGGTCACCCATCCTAGTACTACTCTCGCCCAAGCACGCTTAACTGCGGAGTTCTGATGGGATCCGGTGCATTAGTGCTGGTATGATCGCAACCGACGCTGACAACGTAAAGAATGCCTCGGCTATGAACACCGGTCACAGCAACAGAATTAGGTCAATTAAACACCCGTTTGACGAACGTTGTGCTAGCGCGACTAGCCCGGGTGGGGTTTGTCAAACCCAGTAGATCTACTCAGAATTACCTCGCTAGAGTACATATATTAACGGTTCGAAAGTGAGGACTTAAGTATGGTGTCACACTAGTAAACAAGTGATATTAAAGTAATACTGATCAGATGAAAATACGTTTGAAACACACGTTTCTTTCACCCCAAAGAAAGTAAGTAAAGTGGGGCTAAGAACTCACCTCAAATGCAGATCAACAAAATAATGCAGAGGACAGGTAATTAGGGTTCCGAATAACCTGAATTAATATTAATTTACACTATTAATATTAATTGTTAAATATAAATATAAGAAAGGTACGGTTTCGCGTTTCACAACTCAGTTACGACACGGACTAATCAATTTTCACGTTCACGCGCAAGCACACACAATGCCTATTCACTTCGAATACATGAAACCCAATTATCTCGTATAAAAATACATTTTGCACACTTTAATTAAATGACACTTTTTATAAAACTCATCACAAATGAGTAACAACCCAAACGTAACACGCTCAGATATATTGAAAAGCTATATATTACTCAGACATATACAATATATATATATATATATAGAGTTAACTATTCTATGCATAATATAGCTAACACAAAATTTATTTATATAGTGTACAACACACCCAAAACCACATGATTTTTATCACCATCCAACCCCCACATCAAGTAACATACATAATGTCATGCATACTAACATGTCTACTGACATCTATATTAATATCCTTGTGACACCCTACACATATCCCACATCAGCCGTGGACATGAGAGATTCCTGGTTCATAAGGAATGTCTGGTCTCTAACATCAACAACGCGTTTTGGGCGTATTGGCTGTGGATGAGAGGAGAACTCCACAGTTAAGCGTGCTCAGGTGGGAGCAATCCAGGGATGGGTGACCTCCCTGGGAAGTTTTCACCCGGGCAACCAAAAGCAAATCCGTGAGCTCCTCGTGGGCAAAGCGGACAATATTGTTGGTGTGAGTGGTCGGGTGTTACAGAATGGTATTAGAGCCACTCTTGTGCCGTTCGGGATGTGGGACATACCTCACCAAGGATGGTGACTTCTCAGGCTCATCGAGGACGATGAGTCCAAACAGGGGGTGCTTGTGACACCCTACACATATCCCACATCGGCCGTGGACAGGAGAGATTCCTGGTTCATAAGGAATGTCCTGCCTCTAACATCAACAACGCGTTTTGGGCGTATTGGCTGTGGATGAGAGGAGAACTCCACAGTTAAGCGTGCTCAGGTGGGAGCAATCCAGGGATGGGTGACCTCCCTGGGAAGTTTTCACCCGAGCAACCAAAAGCAAATCCGTGAGCTCCTTGTGGGCAAAGCGGACAATATTGTTGGTGTGAGAGGCCGGGTGTGACAGAATGGTATCAGAGCCACTCTTGTGCCGTTCGGGATGTGGGACATACCTCACCAAGGATGGTGACTTCTCAGGCTCATCGAGGACGATGAGTCCAAACAGGGGGTGCTTGTGACACCCTACACATATCCCACATCGGCCGTGGACAGGAGAGATTCCTGGTTCATAAGGAATGTCCTGCCTCTAACATCAACAACGCGTTTTGGGCGTATTGGCTGTGGATGAGAGGAGAACTCCACAGTTAAGCGTGCTCAGGTGGGAGCAGTCTAGGGATGGGTGACCTCCCTGGGAAGTTTTCACCCAGGCAACCAAAAGCAAATCCGTGAGCTCCTCGTGGGCAAAGCGGACAATATTGTTGGTGTGAGGGGCCGGGTGTTACACTATACGACTTCCCCTACACGACACATATGAGGTTATACAACACGTATAGAAATTTTGAGGTGTTGATTTAAAATATTAAGATGTTTATTTAACCGGACTCTAAAAAAATTAATGTTATAGATCAAAAAAACTTCTATCAAAGGGGACCATATATATGTGTCATTTCCACTTGACTTTCAAGCTTATCTTTACAACCCTAGAAACCCTCACTTCATCTTCTCCATTCAAATCCCGCCGACCCATTTCCCTTTCTTGTTCCCCAAGAAATCTCACAACAAATTCAAACTCACTCATAACATCCTCTCATGATCACCCCCAATTTCATCGTTTCTGTTTCGTCGCCGTCTCTTCCGACTTTTGCCCTAATTCCAGCAACATCTTCCGTTTCAGAGACGGCGACTCCACCAACAACCCATCTATCGATCGATTGACTCATCGTTTTCCTCACAACTCATCTTAATTCGGCGATTTTGCTTCAGAATATATACTTGATTTTCTCTCTTATGAAGTGGTAAGTTTATATTAACTTTGATTTTGAGAATTGGGATGTTTGTTAAGCGGATCGGTGCTGGTTTTTTGTTTCTGAATTGCGTTTGGACGGGATTGTTAGTTAGGGTTTAGTATTGTTGCTAAATTTTATCAGGTTTTATCTCTGTGGTTTGAAATTGGGAGTTTGTGGATTTTGAAGTGTAGTCGTGCATGAGATGCATGCGAATTACATCTGTTCGAGTTTGGACGGGGTTGTTAGTTAGGGTTTAATGTGTTGCAAAGTTGTTCTATCTATGTTTATCTGAATTTTGTTAGTTGAGGTTTGATATTGAAAGATCATGGAATTGGAAGTATACTCATCACTTCTGCATGACTGCATGAGGAGCATGCTAAATTGCAAATCACAGAGTTTTATTTAACATATGCTATAGTGTTTTATGAAATTGAAAGGAAATATTTGTTATATGATGGATAATTTATATGAATTGTCTGTGTATTTGGGTACTACTTTTTGCAAATGGTTGATTTGGGGAGATGTATACTTGACTAACAAGCAAATAGGATATTTGGGGTTAGCAGGATATGGCCTATAAATTGGATGGACTGCATGAATAAACATGGACGTTTTTTCTAACTGTTTGAATTGGTGCTAAGAACTGTCTTGAGGTAGTTTTCTACCAATTGGATGTGAAAGTAGTATTCCTGTCATCCTGTGAAAGTTCATGTGGTTATGCAATATGTTATCATGTAATGCATGCTTTGCTTCATAAAAGCAAGAAAGTCTATGAAACTTGTTAGTTTACTGGTTTTAAACTGTGAAGGACGTAAGTATTTCGTTTTAAATGGTGATGCCTATGGATAAAGATCTTCACCTTTTCTTTTGTGATTTTGAAATAGACGTTTCGTTTCTATGAAGTATTCACTAAGCATGCTTTTGAGTATTTCATTTTCAAAAGGTTTTCAGCTTTATTCTCTATGTATGGTTGTATGCAGCCATATTTAGTTATCTACTTTGTTTCTGGAAAAGCAAAAAATTTCATGTTAATTAGAAGATTAACCGTTTTGCAAATGACATTTCGTCTATGGAATCTATTGAGCGGTGATTGTACAAGGGTTTTATGCGTGGATTCACTACAAAAAGTGAGAAAATGTGCCTTCTTTTTTTGTCATGAATTCTGACGAAACATTTGTGTTTTTTAGGGTAGTATTCTTTAGAGCTGTAATTACTATATGATAGTATTAGAAATTTGTCGACCTCAAGCAATTACAGGGAGGTGGTCGCATAATAAGGAAGTGAAGCTGGATACAAAACATGGTATGCTCTCAATAATTGCAGCTATATTTGATAATTCTGAATTCAAAAATGTATTATGTTATCATCTGTTTGCTTCTAAAAAAATATTTTTTGGGAAATTTTCTAGTCCGTTTACTTATTTTTCTACCATTAATTACTAGAAAATGGTTGACGCCATTAGATTTGCTTCCAAAAGTATTCTGTTAGTTTAATTCATCAGCATTATCTCTTTTTTAAACTTTTGTGCAGGACATGCAATTTCTTCATCACCTAGTTCTAATAAAATGTACAAAACATCGAGTAGTAAACTTTTAGGCTAACTAGTGTAAATAAGATTGACACTGTAGATAAAATGTCATCAAAGATTGTTGAAGTATCAACAAGTGGTCGTAGAATTTTCGTTGGTTCGGATAGGAAATTAGTAACACAATGCAATGCTAAAGTAATGGGTTCCACCGGCAAGTCAAAAAGTTTGAGATCATCTCTGAAAAAGCTTGGAAAGAGAAAAAGAGCAAATGAATGCAAAAACAAATGTTCCTCATGCTCAAGAAGAACTTTTCTGAAAAATTACTCAAATTTTATGAAGAGTGGCCTTCCGGAAAGGTTATTGTTTTCTCAAGATGGTCAGTGGGTTGACTTTCCACAAGAAGTCGTGAACCTTGTCAAAGAAGGCTTCCAGTCAAAGAGGGCGGCAATTGAGGTAGTGTGTAACGGGTGTCATTTCATGCTAGACATTCTATATATGATTCAGGTTGATTTGAAAACCGGTGCACAGAATACAATTGCTTGGATTGATGACCGTGGTACTTGTGTCTTTCCTGAAACACATTCTAGATGTCACTGTAATCATGAAGATTCAGATTTTGGAGAATCCTCTAATACCCCTGAAATTAATTTGCTACTGGAAATCGAGCTTAAGGGATCAGATCATAATGAAGGCGAGGAATGTGTGGGAGAGACGAATGTTAAACGTGCTAAAGTTGACCAGGAATTGCTAAAGAACAATCATGCTCTTCCTCTTGAGGAAAAGCAAGAGAGTGATGAATATGCATCCCCAATTTCTGAAAAAACTCGTGGGACTGTGGATGTAGAAACTGCTAGAAATATGTTTATTGCGTGTCTAGGTTCCGAATTGAATGTTGACATTTTTGAAGTCAAGAAATGCTTTAGTAGTTTTATGGAAGCACATCTTGAACTCTTCCAGAAGCAGATCGAATTTACCCAAAAGCTTCGTGGTAAAGCTAATGTGCAATATGGTTGGTATGTGGCTGCTGGTGGTGCACCTTCTGGGGTTATGTTTTATGGACATAACGGGCCAAAGCGCGGTAGGTATGGATATGGAGTTCACCTTGCAGCGGTTCAGTCTGCTAATCTCAGGTATGAATAAAATATATCAAGTTTTTATATCTTATTTTTGGTTGGCTACGTGTTTAAGTGGTGAAATGAGTAGGTGTTGTATGGTCTTATTGATGTTGGTGAAAACAGGTCAATTCTCAAGCACCTGTTCCTTTTCAGTGTTTTTTAATAATCAGCTGTGTGACAGAAAATGGTTACGTGCATTAGAAGTGCATATCGAACGACTTGATTCGATTGCAATAAATAGGTAGAAATTGCTATCTTTTGGTTGTGTGATTTCTTGAAAGGCTGATATATATTTTTTTGCCGTTGCTACAGTACAATGATTTCTGATGTTGACGAAAAAGGACTAAGGCATGTGGTGTTATGTCGTGTTATACTGGGGAATGTGGAAGTTGTTCATGCGGGTTCCAAGCAGTTTTATCCAAGTGATCAGTGCTTTGATAGCGGAGTTGATGATCTGCAGAATCCAAATAATTATGTAATTTGGAACACTAATATGAATACACACATCTTCCCTGAATGTGTAATCAGTTTTAAGATGTCTCCAACCATCAAAGGTTGCAGTACTATTCAACTCTGCATCTCACTATCTCAAGCACAGTAGTTAGAAATCACTATTTAAACTAGGGGTGTTCAGTATTTAAACAACACTCATAAAAACTGAAATTTCAAACCGAAATGAATTTGAATTCGGTTTTCAATACTTCAGATCGGGTTTGTAACCAATTCAAATTCAGGTCTGGATTTCATATTGATATTGTGATTTTTGAACCGAATCGATCCCTAATATTTTGAACTTGAATTATTCATATTTTGTATGCAAATATATTAATAATATATATATATTATTTATTTATTGATATATTTTTCTTTCATAATGCGGTTTATTTTAATCAACCCAACTTCATATTGTGGTTTCTCTAATTATAATTTGAATATTTTATAAAAAAATCAGGTTTGTGGAACCCGATTGGAATAACCCATCCTTTTTTAAAATTTAGTTACACTTTTGTTCAAGAATATGTCTGTTATTCCATTCCAGGGAATCCAGCTGGTGAAGAACGCAGGTCTCATATAGGAAGAGTCACTACAACTCATGATCCACATGGACACATAAACCAAATTTCCTCCTCGAATAAAGTGGTATGCACTGTGTCTTAGATTTGTAAATATTCATAAACTTTGATTTAGCATTTATATCTTTTGAGCTTTTAATGCACTTTCTCTTAGACTTGTAAATATTCATATACTTTGATCTAGCATTTATATTTTTTAGCATTTAACTTTATGCTAACATAATTTTCAGAGTAAAACCGGCCCTCGATGTGAAGTTATGAACTTGCCATCTCCTGAAAAGGTTCCAAGTGTTGATTCAAGCACACCTAAGGAGCCTAAATCCCCTTGGTTGCCTTTTTCTATGTTGTTTGAGGCCATTTCTGCTAAAGTAGCCCCAAATGATATGCAACTACTGCATACCTTCTATGAATCTTTTAGGGTACGTAAATCTTTTGGTTCTTACTGTTTTTTATGCACAACAAATGCTCATCTTTTTCAAGTGATTTCTCAGGCCAAGAAAATGAACCGAGATGACTTTGTTAGGAGGTTGAGATCCTTAGTAGGGGATCAGATACTAAGTTCTACCATATTGGTCCTTCAGAGCAAGGTTTGATCTACTAAACGCTTGACCTTTGTGTGTATCAAAATATATTATTTAAAAATTATTGCAATATTTGAACAAAATGATATATTAGGTGGTTTTAGCATAAAATACATTTGGGTGATTTTCAGCCCATATGGCTCATTTGATTGGTTTTAGTCAATTTTTTTTGATCTGTGACTGGTAAAGCATAACCTGAATCAGTTCTTTCACAAGTAAACTTGTCGAAACTGCAGCATCTGATCTTGATTTTGGTGATTTTTGTCTCACTTCCATTCATTTTTCTTTTGCAGAAGACTCCTAATTCTGAAAGCATGCCGAAAGCAAGGGAGGTGCAGGAAGGTTAAAAACTTGAAAGCCTTTTATATTTTTCTCCTTTTCTTTTTGGATCTTAATGCAATTTAGATTGATGTTTTGGTTCTAGTTGTGGCTCATGTTTCATAAACCAATGATGTGACTGCAATCGAATTGTTGCTTTGGTGGTTATAAGGCTGGCTTTGTATATCCGAAGATCATAAATAGCTTTTGATGTTGGATATGTCTTATCTCGGGTCTTTTTGACATCTATCCTGTATGTGCTGATGTTTGGGTATGTTTCAGTTTGTGTTTATACTCATACATTTGCACACAATTAAAACACACGACACCCTCAGTGTGTTGATGCAGTTCTTTACTAAAAAAGTTCCCATTTTTTATGTTTTATTTGGGTATCTTTGAATTTGATACATGAATCACAAAAATCCTTTTCATTGTTTTCTTAGGGTTCATTTGGTTCATTGGAATTGTAGAATGTTTTTCAATAAGTATTGTCTTTGGTTGACACAAGACGGAAATTGAAATTGAATTTGAATGTTTTTCTTCATTTATAAGAAAGTTACTTTCTTCACTTAATGGATGGAATGTTTAAATTCCATTGGAATTCAACAATGTTTAGTAAAATACCCCCACACATGCAACTTTTTCTTTTGTTTACCCAATGCCACTTGCAAAAACTTGTGATCTTCGTCGGTGACATTAATCATCGTTACTTCTGCAATTTATCTTCAACCAGAAATCAACCTCGACAATGACCAAAATTCATCCTCATCATCCTCACTTTGGCAGATACAAACACAAATTCATATAAAAGTAGAGTTTGTCATCATCATTTTTGTAATTCAAGACAAATTCATCGGCAATTTGGCATTAACTCACACTTCTCAAATATATGATAACGAACTCAAATTTATCATAGTCATTATGCAATTCGATAAGAAAACACGACTAAAGTTCATCCTGGACCAGAAGACTCGTTAGCATCGACTTGGAACCATCATAACCATCGAAGAACAAGCCCAAAATGATGGTAATTAAAAATTGTTCTTTATTGAGTTTGAGTTTAGGTGAATCAAATCAGCTCGCTTCAAAACCCAAAACTGTGTTAGTGGTTCGGTAAATTGTCGTTTTTGAAAGGATGGAGGCGATCAAAAGCAACAATGGACATTAGGGTTGGGGAGTGAATCACATGAGTATGAACATGGGTAGTTTTGTTATTTTCTTTTATTTACATTCCAATTCCTTTTCAATATTTACCAACCAAACATCATTAAGAATTTAAAAAAGATTTCATTTCAATTTCAATTCATTTGAAAATATTTTGTTAACCATACAGCCCCTTAGTGTTGTTTCATTGGATTTACATCAAAGAAAACAAAATCAGTTTTTTTGATGTTTTTTAAAATGTGTGGTCCACTTTGGTCTCTGGTAAAAAAATTTCAATGAGACAGACACTGTAAAAGCCATTCTTGATATTTTTACGTGTGGGTCTTTCGAAGCAGCGACCCAAATGATGTTTTTAGCGAAAATGGTAGCCTGTTTATTGATGACTATAACCGGATGTAAAATGTCTAGATCCATCCTTACTATGTTTAAAAAGAAGCACTCGTATGCGACTTGAGGAGAATGCCAGTCATAGTAATAGAGTATACAATACAGAAGGACAGTAAATAAAGACAATAGACCTATTCTAGATATGAGTTACAATTGATATGTGTAAAACAGAATAAGGGGAACAAGTAGAATGGATGAGGTCTCGTGCTTTCAGGTCTCCAGTTTGAGAACACGCTAGTCTACCAATGTACGTGATTTGGAGAAGTTAGTTATGTTGTCAGGGTGAACTAATGAGCTTGAAGTTTCACTTGAAAAGCGTACGTCGAAGTTGCTGTAAATTTCGTGTGTTTTTCTTTTGTATGCAGAAATGCTCATATGCATCAATGATAATATGAACTTAGGGGTTGTTTGACAATTTCTAAATAATTAAGTACTGAACCAATAAAACATCTGAACCATTAAGATGTCTGAACCATTAAAAATCTAGTATATCGCTTAACTATTCAAAGGTAAATGTGTGACCAATTTAGATAAGAGGTCTTAACCATTCAGCATTAGACCTCTTAACCATTCAACATTAGTATTAGACCCGGTAATTTTAACCCACCTAGTTAAAATTGAGTTAAAGTGGGTTTTCTAATATAAATCTCTGGGTTGGTTTGGGCTATACATTCTTTTCAAGGGGTCTAACTGGGTAATTTTAAGATTAAAGAAACTACAACATGGGTCAAGATGGGTGGAGAGATAAGATGAAACGGGTCAGGATGGGCGGGTCATGTACTCATCTCCTTGACTTCAGATTATTGACAACTCCGCTTCAATCGCCACCATATTCGCCACCGCTCCAATTGCAACCAACAGCACGACCACTCCTTCATCGCCATCCAGAATCACAATCGGGATTTGATAGACCTATTCAAGCATCAACTCTGCCATCGCAATCGGGATTTTTTCATCGTCATTGCCAAAAGCCCTATTTTAACATCTTCTCCGTTGATTCATTGAAGATTTTTACCGTTGCTTAGATAATTATCTATCATCGTGCTGAAATTAACATGATTCATTCTTTCTTTCTAAGGCACCAACAATCATCATCATCAAATTTTTTTATCTTGATCTGCCTTTGAAAGCATCCCCTGTTGAAATACCTTTGTTGAAGCAACAATCCCTTTTTATGGATTTTCTCTCTAATAATGTGTTTGCTATTTTGTATATTAATTCTTGCAATTTCTCTACTATCTATATAATATACCGAAGCTAAATGAAATATTTATTTTGATAGCAGATTATATATACACAATCTTTTGTGTTTTTTTTCTGTTGGAAACGGGAGTTTGCAAGGAGAATCTTTGTAAATTTTAAATCGGCTCATTTTGACTCGAACTCATTATGACCTGAACCCGTTTTAACCCGTACCCATCCTAACCCGGTTTCTAAATTGGCCCATCTTGACCCATACCCATCTTGACCCGAACTCGTTCTGACCCGGCATCCCGCCCGGCCCAACCCGCCCATTTTGCAAGGCATAATTAGTATAAATGCTTAACCATTCAGAGGCAAATGTCTAAACCATTCAGACATTTACTCTCGAAACAAATAGTCTGAACCATTAAGTGCTGAACCATTCAGACATCTGAACCATTAAGACCCTGTTTGTTTGGGTCTTAATGACCCTGGTCAGACTTATAAGTCTGACTCGGTCAGACTTATAAATCTGACTCGGTCAGACTTGGGTGTTTGGTTGGTTTTCCACTTATTGAAAAATACCTCTTATTACTTATTAGGTCAGCGGAAGTATCAAATATGACCCAATTGGACACCCTCCAACTCTCATCGATCTCGGCCTCCCTGTAGCTCCCAATCCAACTCGCCAGCGTCTCTCGGCGGCCCCTCGTCGGCCTCCCTCCGGCTCGAACTCGCCGGCCTCACTCGCCGGCCTCTCGTCAGCCTCCCTCCAGGTCGGACTCGCCGGCATCTCGGGTTGAAACGTCGGCCTCCCTCCAGCTCGGGTTGAAATCGTCGGCCTCTCCTTCACAGGTATGTCTTTTTCACACCGTCGCACCCTCACAACAGGTTCGGGCCTTCGGGAGCGATTTCGATTGTTCGGTGTTTTGGGGACCTTCGGGGATCTTTGATTGTTCAACAGTTTGGTGCAATCCTTTGTGTTTCTTGTTGATGGTAAGGATAGTTTGCAAAGATCGTAGGGTATCGTCTTCTTTGTTTTATATGAACAAATAAGCTTTGGAACTATAGAAAGTAGAAGTTCATAGATAGTTGGTTTTGTTCAACTGTTTTGGGGACCTTCGGGGACATTGTATCTTGGCTGCACTTTGGCTTTTATGCTTCAACACTAAACTAATGAAACTATGATGTTTTGGACACCCTACTTTTGTTTGGGTTTTTGGGATCAATGTATATCTAAAATAGTGTTTTTGGTTTTGTGGCTTTTTGTTTGGGTTTTTTGGTTCATAAATTATTTGGGTTTTTGGCTGCACTATTATATGATTATTCTATTCTTTTCCTTGTAAGGTTATTGTTTTGTAACCTTATGGTTATAGATTTAAGCTATGGGAAAATAGTCATTCAGATATCCAACCAAACAGACTTAATCTGGTTCAACACTTATTGGTTCAAACCTTTTACTGGTTTAGACCTCTTATTCGTTCAGCACCTATCCATTCAGAAGTTGCCAAACAACCCCTAAGAAACTGATTCAGATACTGGCAAACAACCCCTTAGACATGTATGCAACAATAGATGTTAAAAGGTTATTCATATATGCTCAAAAATTAACATGCTTCATCTATGGCTATTAAATATATATATGCAGAAAATTATATTATAAAAAAATAATCATCTTCTTATCTCTCATGAAATTAATTTACTCTGTTTAGTCACACCAAACAATAACTATACCTAATAAATCCCTCCATCCCCGTAGCAAAGTTATTGATGGGGTCTGAAATTTAGTCGCACCAAAGATAATACCAATTTATCAGGATAAAATTATCTTATGTAAAGTTTTCAAATTCCAGTTACTACAATAATGAAATATTACACGTATTACGTACACAACCAATCTGCTACATGAAAGCAAGCAGATAGATCTTTATTCGAAAATCAACAACTAGCTTTAATCATCGTGATCAAGATCCTCACATCTTCTTGTTGGCTTGGATGGAGTCCAATAATTTCACCATTCTTCTTTTGTCAGCCTCAGTCGGAAACTTAATATCCGTTGCTAATCCAATAAACTCCAGCAACTTAATCAACTCCCATGTCACGTCGACCTGCCACCACTCGAGTCCATGTCGCGCTGAGTTTGGGAAGGCATGGTGATTGTTATGCCAGCCTTCACCAAGCGCCAATATACCCGCCCACCTGTTTTAAGAATTTTAATATAGCAGGTCAGGTTAGGTCAGGTCAATGAATAGAATTCTAAAAATAAACTGTTAGGATAAATTATTCAAGTTTTAAGCTAATCTTATTCGCATAACGTTATCTTTCTTTAACGACGTAATTAGGTTTAAGTGTGACTTTTAAATAGGGTCCTGCTAAGTGCTAACCCCACACCACCCAATTTGATGACACACCAAAACGACTGTCTGACACATGTTAGTAGATGATGTCAGCTTTAAAACCTATAAACAGTCGCTTGCAGGTAGTATGAGATTAGATTTCAGGTGGTGTGAGTATAACTGATCCCTTGAATATATTACAAAAAGACGTGAACTCGAATTCACATGCTTGTAGTTTTCAGGAACAAACCAGTTATTGGTGGAAGTATCAGGCGTGTTCCACGACCTCTCACCCCATATATGGGTGACCGAGCGTACAACAAATGTGGCGTGACAAACATATACCGCTCGTACACCCTGAATGATAACAGTCACATAGTAAATTATTTTCTTTTTTCAAAACTAATTAAGCAAGATTTTAACAATGTCACACATACCAGTCCCCAAACGACATAGGGAAAACCTCCATAGAGATATAGTATTACTCCAACCGCGGTTGGATGGAAAAAGTAAGTATCATGAAGAAACCTATAGAACCACTGTGCCTTTAGCTCCGGTACATTAGTCTCTTTTCCGCACTAGATTATTTCATCAATATCATATAAAAGATTAACAATTAGTAACAATATATATAGATAATAATTAAGTGTATTATTTACAAATATTGTAATTACCTTTGCAACAACATAGTCATTGTAACAAAACCAACCTAAATGACTAAACCAGAAACCTTCTGTAGGAGAATGTGGGTCTCTATCTGTCTCAGCATACTTGTGATGACTCTTGTGTGTGCTCACCCAAGATATTGGATCTTTCTGTAGTTAAAGTGAGCAAAGTAATAAGTAAAACAAAAAAAGACGTAACTAGTAAATCCCACCCGATCGGTAGTAAAGTTATTGGTAGGTTCTGGAGAGGGTGAGATGTAGTTAAACTATATAATAATCCGAGAGGATAGGATAGACTTTTAAAGAAAAGTAGGTATCAAATTAAATATGATGCAAGGTAGGTATCAAACTAAATTTGGTTAAAAACTAGATAGAACTAGTATATGCCCCCACGTTGTTGCGGGGGTATAAAATTGTGTCAAGTAGCATTAATCTCACATCAACGTTAGCGACCACGTACCAACACCGGGAAAACTCCATATTAATAAATAAATAAAATGAAAAAAAATACATCTGAACTGAAAGTAGACGTAAAATGTTGACCATGCATGTGAAACATAAACATTAAAAACAATAACTAGGTCGATCTATGACCCGAACGTTGCAACGGAACCGTTAAATGGGAAAAAGTTAGCCATGACAAGGTCGAACCACACACGCACGTCACGATGTGTAACTCTCAAAACTTAGACCAAATGTAAAATAATAAAAATTGTAAAAGATGAAAAATATAGGAGAAAAAAACTGAAGTGAAAAATTATAGATAATATGTACCTATATGCATAATGGTTGCACTATATGCATAATAATATGTACCTAGCTACATGTTGTAATTTGAATATATATAATTATATAAATTGTTTGATAATTGATTTAATTTAATTATGATTAAAATATAATTTGAATCTTATTTTAGATAACCCGTCAAAATAAATGCAACGTTTTCATAACTGGTATCAGATGAATTACTAGTTGTAATAGTATTAAATAAATATATAAAACTAAATTGGTGTGAATTATATAACTAAATATGGACGATGTAGTTAATAGAAGATAAAATCTATCGGTAAATAAGATTCTGAAACGAAAATACTATATAAAAAAACAACGATATTTAAAATTTATACGTTTGTATAATTAAATCAACACGTAACTTTTGATTTTGTGAGAACTAATTCAAGCACCGGGTACTTCTGGTTTTTATGGTTAATTAACGAGGAAAAATAAACAAACATGCAAATATAAAACGTGATACCTGACCAGCAAGAGCACCAAAATAAGCGATAATATACTCAAGCCATTTAGGTATCTTGAAACTCCTGTGGGTAAGAAGTCTATGATAACCAAGGGTCATGCCCACGCCAGTAGACAACGCCAAGACTATAGCCACCACCAACGCACCCCAATCGAACACAAAAGGCGCGAATGCAGCCAACACATGTATGCCAACGATCCAGCAAAGGTTAGCCACATCCACTAACCTCCATTTCCGCAACCAAAACCCTCCTTTCCTCATCTTTTCCATATCCGATAGTTCGGTTTTTTGTTGGTTCGCGGGATTCACATTAGGGTCGAACGTCATCGTGCTTAGGTTCTTAATTTGTGACCAAAGAGTTGTAAATGGTTATTTGATGATGTTGTGGGGTGAGTTATTTTTCTTGATAAGTTAAGGTGGTATATATAGAAACCATAGGTGGGAAAATTTTGGTGATGCAATATTTTGGTTGGATAATAATAACATTATCTTTGTACGTATCGGTTTGACTAGAGAGAATTTTTTAGGAGGTTGGAAAAATATTAAAAAGATGAAATAATATATAGCATTTTTAAGTTTCTTAAATTTACATATTTTAAACTCAATCTAACCAACAAGTTTTAAGCTTACATTTAAACTCAAAACACGTACATACTAACAGGTAACAGTTAATAATAGACTTAATTACACGGATGGTCCCTGTGGTTAGGCCCGATTTCACTTTTGGTCCCTAACTCTCTGAAATTACAAGGTTGGTCCAAAACTTTGCACAAACGTATCAACGATGGTCTCTGAAATGGATGTCCGTTAAGCTTTTCAGTTAATATTTTAAAAATGACTAAAATACCCTTGTATCATTGTCTTCTCCAATTCATACCGAAAGCCCTCCAACTCCGACGGCCTACCACTGCAATGAAACCCACCATCTCAAGAGATGGAGACGTTTATGGCGATGGTGGTGATGGCGATGAAGTTGAGCAGATCTGAATCATATTAACAACTATGAGATCTGATGCAGATGACATAGGTGAAGGGTCGCCGGATGTGGAGGTCGTTGGAGGTGGTTGAAGGTGGTGATGGTTGAAGGTGGTTGTGGTTCAAGGTTGAAGATGGTGATGATTGAAGATTGAAGGTGGTGAGGGTGGTGGTAGTGGTGGTGGTTGAAGGTGGTGAGGGATTAAAGGTTGAAGGTGGTGGTGGTGATGGTGGTTGAAGGTTGAAGATGGTGGTGGTTGAAGGTTAGGGTGGTGGTGGTGGTTGTTGAATGTGTTGAGGGATTGAAGGTTGAAGGTGGTGGTTGTGGTGGTGGTTGAAGGTTGAGGATGGTGGTGGTTGAAGGTGGTGATGGTGGTGACAGTGGTTGAAGGTAGGGGGTTGGTGGTTGATGGAAAAGAAGAAAGGTGAAAGGGGGTATTTTTGTCATTTCACACGCACTTAACAACAATAATTAACGTCCATCCGTTTCAGGGACCATCGTTATTACATTTGTGCAAAATTTTGATCAACCTTGTAATTTCAGAGAGTTAGGGACCAAAAGTAAAATCGACCCTAACTACAAGGACCACCCGTGTAATTAAGTCGTTAATAATAATATAACTAAGCACATATATAGTCATGGAATAAAATAAATAATTTAATCCATTTATACACTAATCAATAACCTAATCAATATATAATCTATTATATAATCAAATATTAAAGTAATATTTAGAGTGAAACTGAAATACTATACTTTATTTCGGGTTGTTTAAAATCAAAATTAACTTTTTAGAATCGAAATTGAGGCTGATTAGAATTGGTCGATATATCAGCGACGGTCGAAGTCATCATCCACAGATTACGATGGCTTATTTTGTCATTTTGTAACACCATATTTCTTTTTCTTATGATAATACTAATATTTTCATTTATCAAGTTTTGGGCTAAAATTGTTTCTTATGATAATGATAATATTTTCATTTATTTAAGTTTTGAGCTAAAATTGTAAAAAAGGATATCATAAGTGATTAAGGGTTAAGATTTAACGACCTTGATTCCTAGGTACATCATTGCACCCTATTAAACTGGACGTAGTGATGTTTTTAGAGGGCGCTAAATTTGTTGAGTTGAACACAAATGGAGCTTTAAAATCACTACATTATATTTAAAGGGGGTTTTAAATTTATTTTTAGGCAAGCACTTAACCGACGTTAAAAGGGGAGTGAATTTATATTTTTCTCACTTTTGACAACTTTAACTAATAAATGCTTTAAAACCACTACACTTATTTTCAAAGATGTTTTAATAATTCATGTTTGCCTAGGTGATATTATAACTTAATAAACCACTACACATGGTGAAGTTTCGTTTGAGTTTAAAGGTTTAATCCTCTCTATAACTAATTAGTATAAATTAATTATAAGTAGATTAGATAAATGTATAAGTTGTAAGCAATACTAGATGTGAATATATACAATATATCGATCCATACGGTTTATGAATTTACTATAAACTCACATGCTTAATTCCAACAGGATAAGCCTTTTAAGTTGTAACTACCTGTCTATCTTTTAACTAGGGAGAGGCGAATTATGTACTTACGTAAGCAAAAATACAAAAAAATTTTTATTTTTTATTTTTAAGTTTTAGCGTGTGAGTTTGGAAAAGCAAAATAGAGATTTTAGTTTACAATTTTATCCCATAAAATGTTCTCGATTTTCATGTTTTTAAGGTTTAATAATCGAGTTTGGTTGTCACATATGGCTTTTTGACCGGATGCTATTACCTCTTTACAACTGGGTTAATTTATATGTCAATCAAATGTTATTTTAAGTTCAATTGGCATCCACCTTATATAATGTGTCGTACTTGATTAGAAGTATATGAATATTAATTTGACAATGCTCGAAATGTTAATCGATTAAAAGTAGTAATGTTATACGAAAATAAAATCACCTAGGGATGTCGTAGGGATGACAATGGCACGTAGAGATGGCAAAGGGACACGACTTGACATTTTAGATCCAATATTTTTCCTTATTAGTATTTGATTACAATCAACCGTACATGTTATTCATGAGGATTTTATGTGATTGGGTCGTTTATGGTCTTATAAATTAAAATTTTCTTGTTGTCATCATCTGAAACTCGATCTCAAACTCGCCAAAAACCAACTTGAAATATCAACAACCTCAAGTACAATTGTACTATTTCTAGCTTTTGATAACTTGTAGTAGTTGAGAGTGCATACAAGCTATTTGATAGAATGCATCTGCAAAGGTGGTTGCTTGGACTATTAACATGTTTCACATGTGAAAGAACTATCCTTGGACTATTAAAAATACCGTCAACGATTTTTTGTTTATGAGCGGTAAACGCACTGGTACCGTCACTCGCTTATAGCTTACGGTGAGGGAAAAAAACATTCAATTTTAAATAACATTACATTTAAAAAGAATTATAACACGCATGTATACAATATACACTAAAGTATAGTGTTTCATTTTATTTTTTATAGGTGTCATCTTTTACAAATCTTAGTTTGACAAATTATTTTGATTTCAAACTAAAAACATATAAAATCTTAAAACCTAAACTGTAATATATAATACAGACATACAAAACTAAACGTATAAACCCTTAAAACCTAAAATTGAATATATATATATATATATATATATATATATATATATATATATATATATATATATATATATATATATATATATATATAATAAAGGCATAAATAAAATATAATATTAATTTTTAGATTGGTAAACAAATAAAAGAAAAAAAGGAATCATAATTATATCTAACCCACTCGCATAGCTAGGTGCAAGAACTTAAACTTAGAAAATAAAGTCCCCAAATTTTAAAAACAAAAATTTATTATAGCAACCCAAGTTCGCAACTTGGTCGTCATTTATATTATACTAATTATCAACCCTTCTATGCATAATGGTGTTGTACCTTATGCATAGGGGGTTTTTAAAAAAAATTGAATTTTTATTTTTAACACAAAGTTTTTCATTTTTTACAATTTAACTTCTAAAATTTGACTTTCTTACACTTAACCCAAAACTCTTTCATCATTTACAGTTTAATTTCATAACTTTTCATATTTCGAAAATATTCGTTTTACTTTGCAAGTTAACACGACACAACATTTATTTGGGATTCAACATATTTACGTTTCGCTTTATGTTTCGTTCTAAATTTGTTAAGTTAACACAACAATGTGCGTGCGTGGTTCAATGTTTTTACGTCTATTTTTACCTTTTGAAGGGTTCTTCACGACGCATGGATCTTAGATTGACTTAGTTATATTTTTCTATGTTTTACGTTTTGGTCTAAGTACTTAGTATTAACACACCGCAATTTCAATATTAGTGGTCATTAGCAGTGGTGTGACAATGATGTTATTTGACATGGTTTTACGCATCAACCGCAACGCGGAGAGCTTATTTCTAGTTAGTTCTATTCATCAAAAATCATAAAATTAAACACCAATGCTAGTTCTAGTAATACCAAAATACCATCAACGATTTATTCGCTTATAAGCAGTTGGGTTCTTCTACCGCAACGATGTCGCTCACTTATAGCTTTCAATAAGGAAAAAGAAATTTGAATACAACAACTTTAAAAAAGAATTATAATTTAATGTTTGAAAAGAAAAACAACATGCCTCATCTAGTTTTGCCATAAACATGCATATGATATACACGTAACTGTAACTATAGTTTTCTGTTATAGGCAAAATTACAGAAATCGTTCTTTAGTTTTATAGAGAATTACATGCATTATGCTTTATGTTCAAAACATATTATAATTATTCTTTATGTAATTTTTTATAATAGACTTCGTCCTTTAAACTAACGGCCATTAAGTTTCTTCGTCAAGTCAAAGGTATTTTAGTCTTTCTATCCTTAAAGGACAATTTTGAAATTCTAAATCTAATTAAAGGATGTTTTGTGTAATTAGCTTATACTTATTTTTATTTTAATATTAATACGCATAACATAAAGACAATTTAACATTTTTTATCAACTTTTAATGTTACAAATTATAATTAGTTAAAAATTATATATTAGCTAATTAAGATTTGTATTATTAAAGTTGTTTCAATAATTACCCTATTAAATATAACATTTTGAAATAGAACAAAATTTTACCAATGTAAAAAAATTACTCCTAAAAACACAATAAAATCCTATAAAACATATTACACTAAATTAATGTTAAAACACACCAATATTAATCAAACACCCTTTATTTAATCGAACAACTATGTTTAACTGATAAGCCTTCTTTTGAAGGCTATTCTCCATTTTCTTAACCACCCCTTAATAAAAACGAAGGTTTATGAAATTTATTTAAAACTAAAATATACATTTACTTAAAAAACATAGGAGGAATAGTTTTGAAATTTATTCAAAACTTAATAAAAAAACTAGTCATGACCCTCTCTGTTGATCACTATTATATCTTATATTAAAAAACAAGTTTAAGGTAGTAATATACAATTATATAAAAATATATTATAAAAACATTAAAGGTAAAGTATATAGTTAAGGGCGTAAGTATCAAAAGTTAATTAAAAAATATTTACATAATTTATATTTATATGTAAAACGTGAATAAAAATAATTAAATACTATATATTATGTTGTATAAAAATCATATGTATATGTATGATTGTAAAAATATATAAATTAAGTAAAAGATAAAAGAGTTGCAAAAAAAATCCTTTAATTAGGTTTAGAATTTCAAAAATAATCTTTTAAAGGTAGAAAGACTAAAATGCACTTTACTTAACGGAGAAACTTAACGACCGTTAGTCTAAAGAATGAAATTTATTATAACAAGTATACATAAAGAATAATTAGAGTACCTTTTGAACATAAAAAATGATAGCTGCAATTTTTATAAAACTAAATGACTTTTTCAGTAATTTTGTCTTTATTATATTTTCAGAGGTGTCATCTTTTTCATTTCTTATTTTGACAATATATTTTTATTTCAAACTAAACATATGAAACCTCAAAACCTAAACAATAACATATAAAGTATAGACAAACAACACTAAACATATAAAATCTTAAAACTTAAATTTGAATATATAAAATATAGGCGTAAATAAAATATAATATATATAAACTTTTGGATTGGTAAAAAATTAAAAATAAGAAAAGAAATCATGATTATATCCAACCCACACGCATAGCTAGGTGCAAAAACTTAAATTTAAAAAAATAAAGTGATCAAATTTTAAAATACAAAAAATTAATGTACTCACCCGAAGTTTCTTTTCATCATAAACATGCATAATTGCATATGTATACAATATGCACGTAAGTGTAGTGTTTTATTATATTTCATAGGTGTCGTATTTTTCAATACTTAGTTTGAAAAAAATATTTGGATTCCAAACTAAACGAATAAAACCTTAAAACGTAAACTTTAATATATAAAATATAGACATACAAAAATAAACATATAAAACCTTAAAACCTAAATTTGAATATATAAAATATAGGCACAAATAAAATATAATATATATTAACTTTTGGATTGGTACAAAATTAAAAATAAGAAAACGAATCATGGTTATATCCGACCCACACACATAGCTAGATGCAAAACTTAATCCAAAAAAAATAATAATAATAAAGTGGCCAACTTTCAAAATACCAAAAAATACTATAGCAACCCAGTTGTTTTTAGTACCTATGAAATAAGTTTCTAATTACATATATATTTATATTAAATCAATAAAAGTATATCAAGTATGATATCTACTAAAAGAGGAAAACTGTTTTAAACATATAACCTTTTCAAATTAATCATTTTGTATGCGTAAAATATTTTAATCGTATTTGTATATGTATATACATGAAGGGGGTGTATTCTGAGACCATAATTATAATTAAAAATTATGTAAATAATATGTTACGTATATGTAACTAAGATTTACATACGCACAATTATGACTTACGTATATGTAACTTATACAAATTGCATATATATAACTTGTTTTGTCATCATCTTTATCCCTTGGTTTAAATTAAAAACATATATAATTACCTAAAATAATAAGGTTGGAATTTACTCTATAATATTTTTAAACAACTAAAAAAAATAGATATTCACATATAACTATGACTGGTTAGAGGTGATTTTCACGGTTTTCTTCTAAAATGTTAGTTTTTATTTGATTTCTCCCATATATATACATAAATATTTCCATGTATATGTACATATGTATAGCATGTACATGTGTGTATATATGTATATATATAATATAATATATGTATGTATCTACATCACTACATGTGTGATGTGTATCTAGATATGTATATGACATATGCATTTGCATGTGTATACACATCTAAACAGCATTAATGTATATACATACACAAAAGACACCATTGTTGACATTCATTTTCTAGCCCATAGTCACCATATATATATAAATGCACCACTATCGAACACATAAGGTGACGACGTTGCACCCAACACATTTTAAATAGGTTAGGCCCGTCTACTAACCACCATTTCCTCAACCAAAAAACCCTCAAACTATTATACACTTTCTTTTAATTTGGTCGAAGGGATTAACACTAGCATCTATTAATAGGATGATCGATCAGTTTTGTATTTTAGTTCTTTGTATCGGAGAGTTGTATGTGATATTTAAGTCATGACATAGATCTCTATTAATAGATGGTTAGAGTTCTATCCGATAGGTACCGGTGCTCGATTTAGTCTAATTTAAGTATCGTTCTAAACGGTACAAGGACAGAGTATAGAAAAGTACTTATTTAATTTTATTATTTTGATACAGTTTTTGTTACATTTATAATGTGTTATATTCTAGGTTCAAGATTACCAATGTTGTTGGTATATTTTAGTTATTTTTAGCGTCATATTTCTAAAGTTCTTGGTATTATAAATTTTTAAGTCGGTATTCAAGATTCACGTAATAAGTTATCTTTTAATGAAAAAAGAAAGAAAGAAAATATCTAAATGGAACCAAATTGGTAAAGTACCATAAACCGGTATCAGTATCGATACCAAACCAATAGTTTCGGGAGGGCATTCGGTACCCTCTTTTTTATATTTTCAGTGTCATTATTTGGATAACGATACAATATTATGTCATCCCTAGTAATATAGTCATGAATACACAAATAGACTTTATGCATCCACTTTGACTTGGCGTATAATCATGAATGTTTTTAAAATGTACGTAGAGGTTGTTTGTTTTTCTAAAAAACACTTCCTGACTTCTTTTGTCTGCGCCGTGCAGACCATGCGCAGATGTTGAGGTCTGCAGAGTGTTTGTTTTTTGGAAGATTTTTCATTAAAAAAAATCTTCCTGAGGTCTGCGTGAAGAAGACATAAACCATTCACTTCTATCCACTTCTACCCTCTTTTCATTCTCTAGTTTCAAAACAAAGACCCAAACTGGATTCCTCCTCCTTCCCTCCTCTTCGCAGCCATTGCGGCCCTAGCAACCCTCTCGTCGCCGATCTCCACCATCGCAGCCCGTCGCCGTCCAGCCCTATCAGCCCGTCGCTTCCTCCACCTTCACGGTCGTCGCCCCGTCATTTAAGAAGAGCATCGAGAGTCCTAATACTGCAAAACCAAACCCAGTTGTTCTTAACCCAAAGAAGAAAGCTGTTGGCATTCCAAATCAAGAACTTTGTGGGTTCTTTCTTTTGGGTTTTGTTCTCGTCGTCAAGTAGGTTTTATTTTTGTCTTCAAGAGTGAGTTTTTTGAAAGAAGCATTTTTCTGTACAGTGATATGAACTTAAGTGTCTACTCATTTGATACTTTTAATTTTAAGCCCATTTGAATGTTTTTTAACCATTTAATGATGTTTAAACATGTAATATACTTGCAAATGCAAAAAAATATGATAAACTAGACTTAAAGAAGCTTGCTTTTGTTATCGCATAATGAGAATTGAAAACAAAAGTATATGTGATGTTTAAAAAGAATTTGGTTTAAGGTAAGGTTTGATTTGGTTTAATTACAGATTATTTTTGCAGTCTGCAGATGTTAAAAAACAAACAGTCTTCTTCTTGCAGACTGCAGACGTTTGGTTCACCTCTTCTCCTGCAGATGTCTGCAGATGTGGTCTGCAGACTGCAGATATTTTGCTGTAGAAAAAACAAACAGCACCGTATTTGATCCACTTTTAATAAAATAAAATAGACCACGTGAAAAATAGTAGCTACAGTGTAGATAAGAAGGTAAAAACGATGCAATTTGTATACTTATCCTTTTTGTTTTTGATACGTTTGGTTTTCTCACACAGTCTGTCAACCTTCTGTGCATGATTTAAAGGGTCGTGAACAGTAATTTGTCAGCTTTTAAGTCTTAAAGTTTTGTTTTTAATAGAACTAGTTTTGCTATTCAAAAAGAGTTTACGACCCAACTTGTTGCTCGTTTATCTGTCACTTTATTATAAACTTTTAATATGAAATGAATTCACGATTAACATAAAAGAGAAAGATGAAGTAGAAGAAAAGAAATATATTCACATATTTAATAGTCATATCATGGGTAATTAATTTAGATGATCATATACATAAAATACATAGTAATATAAGATTTTGTTGATTCGTTTGGCTAGTTTAATTTTAGGTTTATGTTAAGAATATGACAGTGGTTGTTTAGTTAAAATGTCACTTGAATATTATGTAGATAAAAATCATTTTAATAAAACACTTTTTAAATTAAGTGTAGTGCTTAATAGATTGTTGGAGCCACTATTAATTCAATAATATAGGAAGATTTGTGATTGACGCCATTAAGAGCTTGGAGCCCTATGGGTTTGTAGCCAATTTTAATTATCTTGTAATGGTATTTGAAACATCACTTGTGTTCATGTTATCAAGTTTAGCGCCCCCAAAATATCCACTACGTCCAGTCTAATGATAAACGATCCTACAACTAATGAGGTGAATCTTTAACAAAAAATTGTTACCACCCTCACTTTGAAAATAAAAATGTATCGTTTTTTCTTTTAAACAGAAATGTCGAGAACCTCTTAGACAAAGTTTGTCTTATATGATGTTCGAACCTACAACTTCTTCGTTCCAGGCAAGGGCGAAGGTTATAAGGGGCCGGGAGGGGCCCTCGCCCCCCTCCCCTCCATATTTTTTCCGCCGGTAGTTTTAATTTTCGGTCCGATAATGTAAAATCTTTTATATATATCACGTTCGTCACTCATAAAAAATTTTAATTTCGGCCACCCGCTCCCGCTATAGTAGTGCTCAAGCTCCTGGTTGACTCCCTCGACCACTTGACCCCACAAGAATAAAATGTATTTAAAACACTACACTTGAATGAGAATGTTGAGTTTCCTTTTAATAGATGAGAGTTTAATATCTCTTTCCGCATACATTGTGATAATTTGTATGGGAAAAATAGAAAAGAAATGTAATCTGATTTAGGTGAATGTTTGTTTGAAAAATATATAAATTTTACAACTTTTACATATATAAGGTTCATATACTTAAAATATGTCATCTACTATACAGGGATGGAAATTGAAGCAACACTAAGTGAGCGTTTGGTTGGAAGGAATGAAATGGAATGGAATGGAATTGAGAAACTAGTATAATTTTCAAGTAAAATTATGTTTGAGTGGGTAATGAAATGTAAACCCAAAGGAATGCTTCACCTCAAATTCCCTTGGTTGTGGGATTTCAAAATCCTTCCACCTAGAAGACCATCATGGTCTAACGGTCTAAGATTTCACATTGCCAACACTAGGCCAAAAGAAATATGTAACAACTACTAATAAACCATATATAGGGCTACAATATGGATAAATAGGAGACCTAATCAAATACAATCTCTTAATTTATAGTAGATATAAACATAACAAATAAGTTACAACTAGTAAAAATATCCCCGCATCGTGACGGGGTTGTTGTATGAGTACTTTCATTTTATGAACATTTCACTTATTTTAAGCAATATATGTTAACCTTTGGAACAAAATATAAGCATCAATATGCAAAGTGAGATGCAAAACAACTCGAGTTTAAACAAAACCTAAATCGCAACATTGATAATTTGATATGAACTACGCGGGCGCAAAAGGTAAGTTTTTCGTAGAGAAACAAACTAAAACCAAAATATTTATATAATAGAACATGAAATTTTTTTTTACAAAATATATAAAAGATAACAATTAAAACAATTAAATAGAAATATAGACGCAATAATTACAACAATACGAATTAAAAAGAAATTTGAAACCAAAATTAATAAAATTTTAGTGGAAACTAAAAAACTTTAAACTATGATATTATATTTAAAAAAGGAAACAAGGACAAAAGAAAAAAGGGAAAAAAAATACAAAAAGTAATAGGGCCAACCAAGGGTGCAAGGGAGCGGATTCAAATTACTAAATAAACCATTCGGCAAATGATATTTGGCCTAATCAGATATGATGACAGGTAAAATGTAAACTTAGAAGTAGTTATAAAATGCGTATGAGTTCGTTACTAAAAAATAACTAAATAACCATTTGTGGTTTTATAATCTTTGTAAACATTCAAGAAAAACAATATGACAATGAGGTTATATATTAAAAAATCTAACGTCTCTAGATATGTAAATGAGATGGGGAAGAGGCTAGTTGATAATCAAACTAGAATAAAAAGATATAATCAAAGGTGGAAGCCACATTAACCAATAAAATTCAAGTACTATTCACGTTCACTTCTAATTGTTATATTACTAGGATGTTACCCCGCGCGGGGTTGGTAACTTTGCGTCGTTTAAATGCGTTTTGTGGCATAGTTAGTGTAGTATGTCAAAACCATAAACGGACGTTAGACTATTTAATAAGTGTTTTCACATACTGAAGCATGATTTCCTAATTTGCATCAAATTGTAGTAGGCAATGACCCCAACACTTATTTTAGTTTTTCAAACTTCTTTCACAGTTTGAGTTTGTGAAACACCAATGAACATGCTATCAGTCATACAACCAATATGAAATGATAAATAACATGAAGTTACTGAACAAAAATATGCCTGCAAAGAAGCCAATTAATATCCCAAAAAAGAAGTCAAGATATGAGTTTTAACAAACCCCACCAACTCAAGGGAACACAATGTTTCTTCCAGTTCAATCTGCAATATGTGCTCTTGCTAGCCTTTTATGAGCAACGGGATTTTGACCGCGAAAATTGGCTTGTTTGTTTTAAATAATTAAAAGAATGTGTTTTTCATTATGATGAAAACTGATGAGTATTTCATGTAGAAATTTAAAGGGTGTGTAAATACGAACCTCAACTTAACTTGATCCGATTTAGCTGAACCTCGATTCACCCAGTGATCTCTGTTGATTCGAGGTGAGGGATAAACATAGAGAGAGTTTCATGTGTAAATACGAACCTCAACTTAATTTGATCCGATTATGGGAGTGGTACCAAAAGAGTTTGTTACATCACCGGACCCTACCCCTCATGCATTATAGGGTGTGTTTTTTTAATCAGGATTGGTGATAATTATACCCTCTTAGAGGCATGACACGTGTCACTTGTTACTGTGGGTCGGATGTTCGGGTTTTAATTATGTTTATTTGGGTCGGATCCGGGTTTGTGGTAGAATCCAAAGTCCTACGTCAACAGGGTGAAAGAGAAATAATCAAAATTTTCACACTTCGAACATAAAAATTTCTATAATTTTCCCATGTTTCTTTATAAAAAAAAATCCCCACAATTAATAAAATACAGTGTAGAAGACGACCTCATGTTTCTTTTCCTTTGTCATCAAAAAGATGACATGACCGGTTTCTTGACTTGGGTTCTTGATCCTTTATGCTTTATCGGTTATCTTTTTGTGGGTGTTCTATTATCTAAATAAATGTGTAATTAACAACATATGACACATGGTGTCATTAAGGTTTGATCCAAAAGTGTCATAGAAACAGTCAATACGATTGGTTTCTTAAGTTTTCAACCATTAGAGAGAGTAAAATGCCCATGAAGAACATACCTCAAATGTTACATTGCTAGCTATTTGTGTTTGACGTATCGACGTCTCTTCTTAACTTGTACACAACAATGAAAACACACATTCAGCAAAAAAATTGGCGCCATTGGTAGCCACATGAAGACCAGTACAAAAATCACCACAAAAAAAAAACATAAAGTGTATGGAGAGAACCCATAGTCCCAATGTTGAATATGATGTAGTCCTAGCCGCTAGGCGGAACCGCGCCAGATGATGGGTCCCACCCAGGAGGTTTGATGTTGGGCCAATCACCCCGGCATCCCAGTCGTATATAAAGACCCTTCTTACCTTCAAGATTTTAAAAACGTTCTAATTAAACTTCAAGATTCAGCTTAAACATGAGTAGTAATAGGAATCAATACACACCTGGGAGCTTTTTGTCGGACAAGATTAACTGTTTAAGAGCACTCAATGCAGCCTGCGCTACAGCTTTAGAGTAGTCGTTGTCCCAACTACCACCAAGCTTCACCACCACATCCGCATTGGTGAAACCCTGACCACCACTCGCAATGTTTACCCTTGCCTCCTCTTTTGCTGCCGCTTCATCTAAAACCGAATCAAAGAACATATAGTTTATTTGGGTTCCATAATCTTGATTGTAAAAGCAGAATCTTGATACTGAAAAGGAAATTGTGAGAAATCAAAAGATGTCACCTTTAGCCTCAGATTGCGACAGCCAGACTGTAAATCCAGAGTAAAGATGCCGCCATCGATCACCTCTTGCAGCAGCCCCATGCTGCCCCCCTATGGTGGAAACTACCGAGCGGATATGACTACAATACCAATTATAAACTCTTTCATATCTTTATACTTCCGTTAAGCGGAAAAAGAAACAAGGGTTTTTCAGTAACAAGTGCATACCTACTAAGGCTTTCCAATATCACACTTTCAGTTTCCGCTACAGCATTAGACCCTTCTGCAATCACCACTAGAATTTATTACTTGTTAATACACAGAAGCATTGGATTGTTTACAAATTTTAAGACAAAAAGGTCAACTCGCTGTTGTATCCAGGGAAATCACTCACATGAATCAACTGATTGCTTGGTAAATGTTTCAAGAAGCTCTTTTGTGTCGAGTGGTGTATACCTGAGAAGCATACAAAAGAGCTCAAACAGACAATTTCAATACTTAACTACCCAAACAACAAATACCAGCAATCCTCACAGCACATCCAAAGATCCATAAAACATACCCAAGGCCGACCGCCAGCTCCCTAGAAACTCTATAGTTAATTTCAGATGACTCCCCAACTAAATAAACCGAAGTTCCTTTCAAAAGTTGTGCAACTCCAACCGTAAGAGACTCCCACGTTTCCATGATGTCGGGCCATTTCACTTCAGGATCTTGCTTCTTTAAATTCACAACCAGTTGATCATCATCTAACAACCTACACATGTACATTGTCATAATCATGGTTCTTAATTCAGCAATTAGTCTCTAATCAAACAATCTAAGAGTGTTATCAAATCTAACAGCTTCAAGAATGAATTTTTAGAAGATTACAACATACCATATTGTTTCAGCAGGCTTAATCTTCTCATACAAGCTAATCTCCATTGCAGTTCTAAACAATCCATCATTCTTAGTTTTAATTATTAAAGATTTCTCATCAGCATCAACATACACATCCTTAGAGCTCTGAATGCTTTCATCTCCAACAAACAATCTCAATTCCACCTCATCTGAACCATCAGAAAACTGTCAAATTCGATTTTTTTCAGTAACCTCAGCAAGAATCGTTTAAAACAAAACCCTAATAGCAGAAAGCCTAAACAAACATGGGTATTTGCTCAAACGTCGAGTTTTGAACCCTAAACTAGAATCAAAGCTGTAAATCGATTATGGGTGCTGAATTACCTCGTAATTGGTGGTGTTTGTGGAGACGGTGGAGGAACTGTTGCAGATGAAGGTGTTGGAAGTTGTTTTGGGGTGCAGATTGATTGAAATTGGGCGATTGGAGGATGAAGATTGATGTTTGATGGGATTGAAATGGGGTTTTGAAAGATTAATGGTGGATTTAGGGCAAGTGAAACGAGTGGGATTGAGGGATGACGATGAAGAGATGCAAGAAGGGGATAGAGTGGTGGGTGATGATGCCATGATTGTTAATGTGGTTGGAAGATAAGGAGGGAACTTATGAAGCAAATGGTGGTTCAATTTAGCATGAAGTTTACCGGATCGGACCGGCCGGTCCGTCCAGTCCGATTGGGGATCGGTTAGGTGGTCGGTCCAGTTCGCTATGAATCGTTTTGGGCTGGTCAAACCGGCCGGTTTGTCCTGAATCGGTGGTCAGACCGGAAAACCGGACCGGTTCGAACCGGATTTTGATATACACGCTACCAACCCTATGTAATTAGTGAGGGAGGACGGAAAACGCTCAAATTGGAGCGAAAAGTCTTTAACAATTCATGTAGTAGGCCTTTGTTGAATATATCAGTGTACTGTGATTATAAAGGGACATGAAGAAATCGTACTAAAGCTACTCGCATCGTCTCTCAAACGAAGTTTATATCTATATCAACATGTTTTGTTTGTTGATGTTGGGCTGGTTTTTCTACGAAATAACTGCATATACATTATCATAACATACAACAATAACATTATCGAGACATGTAACTCCACTAATAACTTCCTTAACTCATTTCTCCAATGGCATTAGTGACTCCCCTATATATTTAGCTTTGGCGGTAAATATGACATTGTAAGTTGTCGCTTAGAATATCAGGAAAGAAGTGTTGAAAAGAAACTAACAAGCAATGTTTTTAAAACCGGATCGGACAACGAACCGGACGTGTAACTGGTTCACTGGTCGAACCGGATCTTATAACCGGATGACATCATAAACATATAATATGTATATGTATATGTATAAATAAAATAAAAATATAAAAAATATGTTATAGTGTAAATATTTATTATTAACAAAAAATTACAAAATTTTGAAAATTCTCGTTTCTCAATGCATTTAATGCATTTAAAGAGTAATAGCCTTTTTCTTAATATCAAGACAAGCAATTAAATCAAAGAAACCCTCTCTCATTTGTTTTTACTTTCTTTCTCTAAAACCCCTTCTTCTTCTAATCTTTCCCACGCTTCCTCTCAAAAATCCATGGAAGAAACCTAAAAATCAAATCAAACAATCGAAGTGAAGCTTGAAACGAAGGCTGCAAGATAGAAAGATCGAGGGTTGTAGGTTATGTCAACACTTGTTGCTGGTTCATTTGTCGCCGCCTCCAACAAAACTTGTGATAAAATGTCGGAACGATCCAACTGGCAGACCGGTTTTTTGGTTCGACCGGAAGTTCGCTTCCAACCGGCCGGTTCTGTCATGTTTAAACGAACTATGCTAAATCGGACCGCTCAGATAGCCGAATCCCGGTCGGACCAGCCGGTCCGATCCGGTCGTGAAAACCATGCTAACAAGAACCCAACTCATGCAATCAAGACAACAAACAACAAAGGTAATATGAATCTTAGGATGAAGGTCTTAGGTTTAAACTAAGACATTATTCAAAATTATTTGAAGTGGTTTAGGAGTAAAAATATGATAGATTTACATTAAAAAAATGATACAGGAATTCATGAAGGATAATGATGCGAAATGTTTAGAATTAATCCCGAAATTTAAGAGAGATATAAAATAAATCAACCAATATCAAAGAATGCATATTCAAGTTAGACACAAAAAACATTACATGAATCATGTTTGAAAAACAGCTTAGATTGATTATGTGGTTTGCAACTACGTAATCACAAACAAATGGTATTTGGGTTTTTAAAATCTTATAGAAATGGTAGAAATCTTTGACAGTTTTGCAACTAAACTTACTATTTTGTTGCTAAAGAGTTACAAACTAGTTTATCCATGTGCACAAGTCTCATGCATGCATAAACATTTATAAAAACCCAGAATTTAAAGAGAAAAATAACGAAAATAGGTATAAAAGGGTGGATATGACAATACACAACGTTCACAAGAAAAGAAAGAAATGCGAGATGACTAGATACGACGGTCACGTATCAACAATGGCTTCAATCGTGGATTGGTTAGAAAGGTTTTTCTTACTTTTGGGTTGTGGATATAAATACATGTCACCACAACCTTTTCAAACCACCCTTTTTGCTTAAAGTAACTCTCTAGTATATATCTAGAAGATCTCTTGTGTCCTCTATCATCTTACCTTATCAATTCATGTTAGAAGATCAAGAATCAAGAGAAGATGAATAAGGGAAAGAGAGTGTGTGGCATAATTACCTATCATTTGTAACTCTTGTATTTATCATTACATACTCTTGTGTTTGTTGGAATTTTGGACACAAAAATAATTATATTTATATATTTTTTATATAAATAGTTATTTATTTATTGGTTTCTCGTTTTGTAACGAACTATACTATGTCCAAACTAAACATATGATAAATTAGATATCGATGCTCGAAGTTGAGTGGTCGGAATGAAAAAAGTAAAACTTGGGTGATTATATTAGAAAATTGTTGCAATTTCTTGCATAATGTTAATAAAACCATGTATTGATTAACATGGATGTTTTATGTTTTGACCAAGTTCTTTAATAAATATTATAAATGTTTATTATGGATCATAATTTTTATTAAAATTGATATTAAACATATCATGAATAAAATGAGAGTTTTAATTTGGTCTCATAAAACATATCATAAATCAAATGGAAGTTTTGGTTGTGAATCATAAAACTCATATTAGTATAAAGTTTTTAGCATGAGTATATAACTAAACTCATGATGAAAAGAAGAGAAAAAGAAGAAATTTATTCTCTTTAGATTCAACAAGTTTTATAGAAATTTAGAGACGAGCACTCTCTAAATTGTTTTTCATACACCATCATCTTTAACATATTTCCACATAACATCATAACACAAATTTTACCCGGTGATCTCTCGGGTCTGAGGCACTCTCCGGCAGTACATACTGCTTTGGCTGTTGTACACTAGGAGACAGACGCGTTGTCTTGAGTAGAGACGTGAAATCTGTTTTAAGGGACCCGTGTGTAACACGATCCTCAGCCATAACCGTCAATCTTTTGTTTGTTAATTGTTGCAGTCAAGGGGTATAGTTAAAGATTCGAACGTGATGAAAACTCGTGTCAAGAATGTTATATGAACACTCGTTGGAGTATATACTAAAGACGGATGTTCGAATCAAGTTTGGTACATAAATATTGTTTATATTTATTTTTCTAGTCGAATTTGTAAACGGTATTATACTAAAATATTTCTCATGGCTAACGAGAGTATCGTTAGAATTAATATCTTTAATATAAAAGTGAACCTACTTCATACAGTGGTATATCTGATTGGTGGTGTGTCACCATTGTTACTTGAGTTTTGTAAAGGGTATCACTTTGTTTGTGATTTGTGAGAAAGATGATCATCACTACTCCTGAGAGATTAGTGAGATCAAAGGTTGTCACCTCCTTTGTAAGGTGATTAGTAGAAGGTGATTGTTTCCTATACTAAGTTATGTCTATGTAAAGTGATAGGTATAATATGAGCACTTCTTTTAAAGAGAGAAACCGATATGCATGGTCACTTCCTTTGTAAAGTGAGAAGCGGTGTAACAGTGACCTCCTTCTAATTAAGAGATATACTAGTGGAACAAAATCGTGATTAAACATTATAGAGTGGACGTAGAGTGGATTTGTTAACATCCACATGAACCTCTATAAATCGTTGTGTATCTCCTTCCTTAAACTCGTTACATACTTCTTTATTTATCATTAGCTTGCAACAAGTGTTATTCCATGTACAAGTTTAAAATTGAGCAGACATTTTGAATTTCATAGGTTATATCAGAGATTATAAAGACCGTGTATAGCACTGCTCTAACTAAGCTATGATATAACATCACGTCGGGTAGTAGAAAAAAAAGAGAGAGAACTTCTGATGGTTTGAGATTTTTCATTTACAACCAACTGAGCATTATAGATCTCAAGGGACCCTCATATTTAAATTTATGCAAAAATATCCACATTGATCATCTAATAATCGGGCTTCTGGGGTTGGAAACAAGCTTCTAAATCATTAACTTGCAATGCATTATTTTTTAATTAAATGGTGGGTAGCCAATTTAGGTCAGATAATGCTTAAAAGTATGAATTGGGAATCAGAGAATGTAGTAGATTATTGTTGTATCCTCTTGTTCTACTTCTATAACGAAACACTGAACTGTCAAACCGATAATATATGCCACCCTGACTATTCACAACCCAAGAGAATTAAACGACCCAAAACAATCATGCTTTAAAGCCTTTATTATTTTGATACATGGGTTCAATGATGTGGTTCCAACAGTTAATCGTTGGCCAAGAAGAAAAAAAGATAAAGCTTAGAAGAAAATAAGATGAAAACATATTTATTGAACAATTCTTGATGTCTTTAATCAAAAATTAAAGATCTTTAAATAAGGATTACAAATTACTAACACCACTAACTAAACATGGTTGAACTGGGGCATAATTAACCCACCCACTTCATGCATAATTGAATTAATAAAACATTAAACTAAAATAAAAAATAACCCACTATATACATGCATACGTGAGAATAGATCCACAAGATATTGTGGCGCACATCATTCAAGTTCTTTAAAATTAATGGAATGTAATACATAATTTTATTATTTTATATAAAAAAATTGTGTTACTTTACTTTTATTTTGATCCCCGTTCACATATCTATCCTCTAAATTTATAACAAAAGCTACGACACTCCTTCATATTTGAGGAGTTAATATTGATCCATAAATCTAATTTTTTTGCGTTATTGTGTGTAAAAGATCAATACATGTAGAGCTAGAATGAGATATAAAAGATTTTAAAATATATAATACTTATTAAAACAATAATAATTTTAATTACTCTATAGAGATAAAGATGATGATTGGATAGATCTAGATAAAGTTTAAAAGAATATAAATAGGTTGCATGCATGGTTACGTACGTACGATTACCATCATCCTTAATCCAGATCTTCGCCTCCATCTTCAAGACCCTCTTCACTTATAGTTTATTCATGTGAAATAATCTGATCGATTTCATGCTAACCTAATTGCTACATCTTTTACAGATTGCTGAAGCTTTTTCAACCGAAATCCCAAAAAAAAACGTTAGTTAAACCCCTTATTTCTTCGGCGATGACTCAAGGTAAGACGAAACTATCATTCTATCTTTCATCATCAAAGCCACGGAGGCCTACGTTAAAAGCTTTGCAGGATCAAGCATCGTCGTGTGTGAAAGAATTCTTCACAGAGTTGGATGCATCAAAAACCCTAATCAATCTTAACTCCAAAAGCCCTGATGTGATTGCTCCAATTGCGAATGAATGGAGACCTCACAAGAAGAGGAGGAGCATTGATCCACCACACACATCAGCAGATCCCAATGCGGTAAAATCTACTGTGGAGTCTGTCGAATTGAATGTCTCGTATGGATTGAATGTTTGTGGTAAAAAGGATTCCAAATCAAAAGCGCGTAGATTTCAATCGACTGAGAGATTGATTTTGAATAAGTTGAGGGATGATTTGGTTAAATTGCCTGCAGATAGAGGAATGGATGAGTTTGAAGATATGCCAGTGGAGAATTTTGCAGCTGCTTTGTTAAAAGGGTATGGATGGCATGAAGGTAAAGGGATTGGGAAGAATGCTAAAGAGGATGTTATGGTGTTTGAGATCAAGCAAAGGATTGGAAGAGAAGGAATAGGGTTTGTGGATGATATGCGCATACGATTAACCAAGTACGATAGCAATAATAACATACCAGCTGCAATAATGAATAAGGAAACAGCAAGTAAAGATTCATCAGGTAGTCGAATTAACTGTAAGTGTGATTCGGGTCATGACAGCAAAAGAAGCAGTAAAAGGGGGCGCGAAAGGCATGAAACGAGTGATACTTGTTTGAAATCTTGGTTAAGTAGTCATATTCGGGTTAGAATCATCAGCAAAGAGGTAAAAGGGGGGAGATTGTATTTGCAAAAGGGTGAGATTGTAGATGTTGTTGGCCCAACTACTTGTGATATCGTTATGGATGATAGTGGGGAGCTTATAGAAGGTGTTGAACAAGAGTTTCTTCACACGGCACTTTCTCGGCGTGGTGGACCTGTTCTTGTGTTGTGTGGTAGGCATAAGGGTGTTTATGGGAGTTTACATGAGAGGGATCTGGATAATGAAACCGCTGTTGTTCGTGATGCAGACACACACGCGCTGATAAAAGTTACACTAGATCAAATTGCTGAGTATGTTGGAGATTTTGATGGTGTTGAATGCTGATTTTTGTAATGTTTCAGGTACTTGAGTTATACGTCTGAAAACCATGTTAGATTGTGGACCTTTATTACATTTTGATTATTTGATATTATGTTAACAAAGTTATTAGTTTGATATAGTCATTGGTGTTCAAACAATACAGTTTTCTATTTAGTTTAAGTGAGTTTATGTTGCTGAACTTTATTTTATGTACATATGTGAATGTTTACAAAGTTATTAATTTGATATAATAATTGGTGATACTATTTTAAACCAATACTTAACTTACAACGATGCAAATGCGTAATTTTTTTTCTTTTATTTTGATAACTTGCAACAATCAAAATCCATCCAAACTCTTAAACATGAGTTGATATCATGATACATACTTGAAAAAACAACATATTAACCTGTTTAAACATACAACAAAAAAATCCATAAAATGTTCTTCTGTTGAAGGTGTGTGTTCAAACCTATCTCGAGCCTTTGATTTTCTAATCCATTTTGCTTACTTCTTCTTTTGATTGCATCCGATCTTGAAGTGTTATCCAACAAATTATCCTATATATTAAAAAAGGAAGGCGATGAACATAAATCGAGATTATTTTGGTAATTTTGGCATTTCCTTCGAGTTATATTTACTTTTAAGTGGAATCCAGTTAGACCACTCGAATCCGATGTCCTGTTGTACCAATGTCATTGCCTCAATTTTTGATGTCAATACTCTCATTGAGAAGGTGTCTTCCGGACCATCCATCCACACCCAAAGTGTTCCCTTCATAACCAGTATGTTAACGTTGTCCAGGAGGGATGAAATATAATTATAATCATAATTAAACCATATTAATAAGTATCTATAACAAAGATGGTAACGAGTTTTGAAGATGATAAGATACAATTATAATCATTATTAAGCCTTGTAAATTATATCTATTAACTCACATGGTGTCGAGCCCAATAGAGGATGGGGAAACCTAACGCTGGACGGAAATACCACCCCGTGAACCTAGTGCCCCCAAAAAGCCCGCTACTAAAAATTTACTAGGGCATCGGTCTCTTGACTGTTACTCCATTAAAAATAGATTAAACACTATAAATATCACCCAAACAAATTTCTTTTAGCTTGTTACTTTTACGTTTCTCTACTTTATAAAATATCTATTATTATCGATTATTTATACAAATTTGTATCAATCGAACTCAAAGAACCTCTAGTTTTATTCTTTTTGATAAAATGTTGTTTTATTTTATTAAATTTTATCCTTTATTATTATTTTTGCATGTATATGTTAAATTAAATTAAAGATATGAAATATAATTATAAATTTAAGAAAATAAACTAATTTGAAAAAGTAGGGAAGTGGAAAAAAAATTAAGCCGACACCTTTCAAAATAAAGAAAAACTAAAGAACACGAAAAAAGTTAAGTGTGTTATGGACAGTGAGATGCATTATAACTAAGCATGACCAAATCAACCCGATAATCATATTTTGAGTTCTTATGGGCTATATTTATAATATTTTAGGTTATTTTGAGCACAAGTAGTTTTTCTGTTGGGTGAATATAGGCTCAATTAACAAAAACAAAAAATATTACATGGGTTAGGATGGGCATAATTGGATGGTTGGGCGGGTCAGTATATCGAACTTTTTAAGTTATATCATAACCAAACCGTTAGTAATGGTTTGTCACAACTAAAAACCAAAATCGAAACGTTAAAAGTAAAAAACTGAACCAAACTTAACTGTTATTACCGGTTTTGTTTCGCAGTATGGGCTTTTTAGGACAAGTCCACGAGTTGTCAAAAACAACCAAAATATGCATCTGAAAACGAACTAACACTAAAAGGTGAAATGGTATACATTTGAAAAGGTAAAAATAGGAGCGGGTAGCGGGCTTTTAGTTACAATTTTTCATGAAATCTAGGTTTTCACAATCATATATAATTCATATTTCACATTGCCGCCTAACACTATTCTTAAACCTTTAATATACATACATATAACCCAAATACATGTAATATATATATATATATATATATATATATATATATATATATATATATATATATATATATATATATATATATATATATATATATATATATATATATATATATATATATATATATATATATATATATATATATATAACACACGGTCTAGTCCGGTTTTTAACGATAGGTTTTTGGTATAAACCGTAAACCGAACCGTCCACTACGGTTTGAAACTTTCAAAACCAACCGACCGAACATTTAAAATAAAAACCGATCGCGAAACCAAATCGAAGAAAACGGTTTGGGTAGTTTCGTGGTTTTAAACCAGACCGTGAACACCCATACACTTGCATAATGTACCGAACAATATTCAACTCCCAAAATCCTTTAATCAGGGTTAATTAGTCGACTCACTGATGACTGGGATGAAGTAGTTGAGGATTCGACCAACTATACCCCGTAGACACCACCAAAAACATCCGCTTCATATTTTCCTCCATTAGAAGATTTGCCAAAAGGAGAAGAAAGTAAGGTAACTTCAAATAAGAAGGGATAAAAATCTCCTTGACTTTTTAACATATGAAACAATGTCATAGCTCAACAAGAAGAAAAACACAAAATGAAAACAAAGTCTAAATATAAGATACGTGAATTATATAATTTTAACACCCCAAGTAGTGAAAATGCTTGACAAACCTAATTGTTTACATAGAAACTTGTTGTGCACTACCGAAACCTTTTGTGAAGATATCTACAACTTGTCTAGTTGTATCAATCTTTTTTTGTTTGAATAATTCCTCATGAGATTTTTTCACGAATAAAATGTAAGTCAATTACGGTCATGAAACAAGATACAGTAAATTTGTCAAAGCATTAGAGTTGTCACAACATAACTCAAGTGGAAAACTAACTTTTATTTAAAGTTCTTCAAAATGTTTTGTATCCACATGACTTTGCATGTGGCATCACACATTGCTTGATACTTAGTTTGAGCTGTGGATCGAGCATCCGTAGATTGTTTTTTACCTTTCTAACTTATTAGGTTCCCACCCCAAAAAAATAACCAGTGACAAACCTTCTATTTGTTTTACACTTGCCCCAATCAAAATCAACATAACATTTAAGTTCGGAGATATTTCCTTTTGAGAAGGATAATCCTTGACTTGGAGATTGACTTAGGCATTGAACAACATATGAAATATCAGGCCCGGTTAAAGTAATGTATATTAATTTTCCAACAAACTTTTTATATTCAATCACATTTTCAAGTAAGCTGTCATCTGGTAAAGCACAATCTTTATAAAAAGTGACTATGTTTTGTTCAATCGGGGTATACACCGGTTTACAACCAAGTAACCCAAATTCAGACAATAAACCGAAACAATATTTTTTTAGATAAATACGAGACATCCTTATTTGAACAACTTTGATTCCCAAATGGCTTCATCAAGTGCTAAATCATACGTTGGTTGTGAAGCGCCTTAAAGCAACGTGTGGTAGCAATCCTTCCTACGAATAGGAACCCCAAAGTATGATCCAATTACGATTTATGTCAAATGGCTAGCGGTCCAAACAAGGCTCGTTGCAAGTTTTGTCATAAGTATTTCAAAAAAGATGCAAACACAACAACCATATTTCAAATAAAATATTGTAAGGCATTGAAAGGTGAACATTCTCAAGGTCAAGCTTCGATGACAAACGAATGAATTATTTGGGCTTATAACGTTGCGCGACCCCCTGCTGTGCGACCCCCCTCCGGTGTTCGGTGGGAATGTGTACGGTGACGGTGGTGGTTGTGGTGGTTTCGATTTTGATTTAGTAATTGATTAAGATTGTTAATGATTCTAGTTGATTAGAAAATATACGGTTTTTGACTCTGTCAAATACTGAATCAAACAGCCAAGTTTCAGTCAGATGCATACCTAGTTCGAACTTCTAACTGGGTCAGCTTCTGACTCAATCAGATCTTATTGAGTCAGTGTAATCAAACAGCCCCTAACCCAATTCAACCCCGTCCATTTTGCTACGTTCGAATATAACATAAGCGCAAAACCTTGAAGCACCAAATCAAATGCACACTCTAAGGTGGTGTTTGTTTTTCACTAAAAGCTCTTCTTCACCTCTTCATCTACGCGCACGCAAACGCGGGAAGAGCTTTTGAGTGCGCAAACTGTTTGATTTTTGGAAGACGTTTCATTAAAAAACGTCTTCCTGGCGTCTGCGTGGAGAAGATGTGGACTTACCACTTCTCCACCTCTTCTCTCTCACTTCTCCTTTAATCCATGAAACCCATTTCTCCTTCAACTCAAACAGCAGCCCCAAACCACCAGCCCCCTCCGGCAACCCTTCCGTCGCGTCGCCTCCCCATTCGTTGTGTAGTTTCCCCTCGGTCGCGCCCTCCCGAGCCCGTCCTGCGCGCACTCTTGACGCCCGTCTCTGTGCGCCGCCTCCCCCTTCGAAGCGCAATTTCTCTGGTGATTTTGCAGGTTTGTGTTCGCACGAAGCGCAATTTCTCTACATTCTCGAAGCAAATCGAGCAAATCTTTGTTTTTTTGTTGATGAATCTATAACCTAAAGCTCAAACTCCTCTTAATTGAATTGGGTTTTAGTTATTTTATGTGTTTTGATAATTGAATTGGGTTTTAGTTCATTTATGTGTTTTGATCTCAAATTGTTGATCATGAGTTCAATTGAACGAAACCCTCGTTCAATTTCAATTTCATCCGTTTTGTGTATGTATGTTGTATGTATGTGTGTGTGGTACAAGTCCAAGGAAGCAGATGTTAAAAAATAAGTTTAATTTAATAAATTTTAAAATAGGTTTAAATTAACTACAAACTATTTTACCATTCTGTAAATATTAAAAAAACAAACAGTATATATGTGATTCATATATTTCAAGTTTTTTCCAGCAGAAAAAAACAAACAAGTGTGCACTCTTGTCTCTTGCACAAGACAATTGCAGGTTACCGTCTCAACACCCTCATCCTACCTTCAACTCTGCAACAATCTGAAGACGAATTTGCTCTGAAATCAACACATTGGCATAATTTTTCAATCCCACTGACATTGAAGATACAACGGATCTTTGATCTCCTTCTATCGTGCATCTTCCACTATCGGATCTTCATCCCCACATACACCCACAAGGTACGATGAAACTCTCATTCTCTCTTTCATCATCAAAACCCCCAAAACCCTCATTAAAACCTTCACAAGACGAATCATCATCGTCCCCGAAGAAAGAATTCGTCACAGAGTTCGATCCGTCAAAAACCCTAATTAACCCTAATTCCAAAACCCCTGATGTAATCGCGCCGATCGCCAACGAATGGAGACCCCAGAAGAAGGTGAAGAACATCGATCTACCGGATAAATCAGAAGATCCCAATCTCGAATTTGAGGTTGTAGATTCTACCGTCGACCCTGTTGATACGAACATATCGTATGGGTTGAATCTTCGTGGTAAGAAGGATTCTGAGGTTGATAAGAACCCTAAAGTTGACAAATTTCAATCGAATTCGAGTTCGATTGATCAATTGATGTTGAATAAGTTGAGGAATGATTTGGTTAGCTTGCCTGAGCATGGAGGGATGGATGAGTTTGAAGAAATGCCGGTGGAGAATTTCGCGGCTGCGTTGTTGAAAGGGTATGGGTGGCATGAAGGTAAAGGAGTTGGGAAGAATGCTAAAGAAGATGTTAAGGTGTTCGAGTTCAAGCAAAGGACTGGGAAAGAAGGGTTAGGGTTTGTGAATGATTTGCCCGTGCCACCGAGCAAAGATAGCAGTAAACGAGATGCAAAAATGAAGAAGGAAACAGTTAGTAATGGGGAAAGAAAAGAGAGGATTCATAATGGTGATAGGAGTAAAGATTCGTCGAGTAGTCGGAATCATAAGCATGATCCGCGTTATGATAAGAAAAGTAGTAGTAAAAGGGAGCGGGAGAGATATGAGGCGAGTGCTGCGCCTGCAGCGCCTTTGAAATCATGGTTAAGTAGTCATATTCGGGTTAGAATTATCAGCAAAGAGCTGAAAGGGGGGAGATTGTATTTGCAAAAGGGTGAGGTTGTAGATGTTGTTGGTCCAACTACTTGTGATATTGCTATGGATAATAGTAGGGAGCTTATACAAGGGGTTGACCAAGAGTTTCTTGAGACTGCACTCCCTCGGCGTGGTGGACCTGTTCTTGTTTTGTATGGTAGGCATAAGGGTGTTTATGGGAGTTTACAGGAGAAGGATATGGATAATGAAACGGCTGTTGTTCGTGATGCAGACACACACGCGTTGTTAAATGTTAAGCTAGAGCAAATTGCTGAGTATGTTGGAGATCCTGATGATATTGGGTACTGATTGTTGTCATGTTTCAGGTACTTGAGTTATATTTCTGAAACCCATATGAGATTGTAGAACTTTGTGACATTATATTGATGTTATGTTAACCTGATTGCTGAAGCTATTAGATTGATATAGTCATTTGTGTTTGAAGAATACAGTTTTCTATTTATTCAAGCTGAGTTTTTGTTTCATATTTTGGTGCCGAACTTTGTTTCTTGCACTTATGTGAATGTGTAGACCTTGGTGTAGCTTTTGTAAAGCACCGACGTGTGTTAGTGAATTGAAAACTAATTATCCACCTCAAACCTATGCTTGAAATACACTATCTTATAGCTAAGTTCTTCCTTGAAACTCTGTGCCTCTATGGTGTCTTCTTGTAGTGAGAGGGAGAATATGGTGTCTTCTTGTACTGATAACTCTCAAGAGTTTCTTAATCACATCTACAGATTTGAATAACTAAAATGTTGGACCATCTTAAATCATGGTGTCAACAGCAAGAAAATGTCTTGTTATGAATACATCTTATTGATTGATTGTTGATTTGTTGTATGGATTGTTACATTGTTTGAGAAAGATAAAAATGACGAAAAGAGAGAAATCAAGACATCAATGGAAAACAATAGCTCTTAACTTCTTGTCACACTGTAATGATCATAATATTGATGCCCTGTAGCTTATGTTTGTGTTTCAAGAGTCATATTGTAATAGCTCTAAACTTTATGCACTTGTTACCTAGTTTTCTGAGCTTGGATTCTATTTGGGTATCTTGTTGACTGAAGTTTCTTGCAACTAGGAAAGTATAAATTTTGAAGCTGTTAAAGAATTCAGAGCTCCCCGTGCCTCATGTGTCGGATTTTAGGACCCAAGTGCCTCAGAGCGTCTCGCGCTTTGTAAAATCAAGCTTGATTCTTGGAACGATAGGAAACCGGAGGTTGATAATTATAGAAAATGAAGTTCATATTGAAGAATATATTCTAGTAGGTTAAAGTTATGTTTTACTCTTATGCCACTGCTTTCAAAGGCCCGAGTGAATTAGGTGGGAGACGGTAAAAGTCGTTTTGATTAGTGATGAGTGATCACACTTCTTATAGTTTAAGATAGTAGAGGCTTCAAACATATTCAAGAAGTGGTATTAACATTTTGAAACTTTTGGTATAGATAGTCTTCAGGATGTAACAAAGTGGTTGAAATGACAACAAGCTTCATGATTCTTGTAGAGATCGAAAGTGTTCACTGAATCAGAAGTTAAGTTCGATGGGAAGATGGTATAATTTGATATATCAACATTCATCTCATCTTTCTTATGAAAAGAAACAACTTGATATCCTCGCACTACATACTTTGTTCTCTTGGTATCCCAAAATAGATCAACTTCCTGTTGGTACTTGTTCATGTTGCAGATGATTAAAACTATATTGTAATATATGTTGGTTTGTTGAGTTCGAATGCGTTGTACCTATTACAAAGAATCTTAACTCTACTTTATTGTAGTTGAGTGAATCCCTCAAATTTACTTAGAATAAGGAGTTGTCACTTGTGCATATTCTACTCTAATGTCTGTCTGATCCTTTATTGAGCTCGGATATGCCCGTACTACTTCGTATGTCACACATCTGTCTCAACTACATGATTGAACTATACAGCATAGTTTGTAGCATTATAGGTGAGACAAATGTATGATATATGAAATGAGACGGATCTTCATTCTACCTTGCTGTACTTGAGCAAGTCTTAAATAACGACGCCTGTTTACAAAAGGTGCCCTTGCTATTGACTGCAGCCATGTGATTGTGTTACCATTTATCGTCCCGAAGATGGCCTGAAACTGGACCAAAACATAATAATTTGGTCATCAGTTCTCCATTATAGCAAGTATCAGTTTTGGTCTCGGGTTCGGTTTATAGAAGTCAACGAAAGTCAATGGTTTGTTGATAGTAAATATACTGCACATAAGTTGGGTTGATTTGTATTAGGATGACTCACTGGCTTCTGGATTCCATATGGGTTTTGTTATTGAGTTACAGGACCAACAAGTGAAGTGATATGAGAGTTAACAGAGGTCAACAAATTGTTATTGATTTTGCTAACAGGTGGCATAGTGTGTGATTTATTTGATCAATTGTTCGATTTCGACTCACCTTAACCTTGTGCTCATGTGATGGATATCGACTCACCTTAATCTTGTGGTCGTGTACCATCACACGACGAAGATTATGACCAGCAGGAATACAGTTCAAACCATTAAAAATATTCATAACTAAGCCTAAGTCAAGTGTGATTAGAAAGTTGCTATAGAATGTAAGGTGTATAGATCTCAAATGGGATGTAAAAACCCACACAGGCATTTTATCAAACAGGTCACTCCTCATAATTAACCTCATATGTTGCTCACTCATATGGATTGATGTATGTTGTAAATAAACTATCCCTATCCACACACGTGCAAATTTACGGCCAAAACCAAAACTTTTACGTGAACACATGCGTTACAGTAAATGCATTGGCAATAACTTGAAGTTTATATGAAAAACAAACCGGTTTTTGCATGAAAAATGTCAATAAAAACTAGCCCTAAGCACACACACGTGTAAAAAGTAAAAGCTTGGGTATTATGAGCATTACCATAATGCCATGTACAAAGTTTAAGAACATATTACTTAAACCCTAAGGTGTCACGGTGTAAAACCAAAACTTTACGTAAACTTATGCGTTATAGTAACACATTGACAATAGTTCGAAGCTTATAGAAAACGAACTGGTTTTGCATCAATACATAAGATTACTATATATACATTTTGACATGCCGTACATAGTAATTTAGGGCCCCTTAGTTTTTATTATTAATTTTTAATTTAAATATTTTAAAATTATAAATACATTTAGTCATATTTTATTATCCTAACACTTTGGCGTAATTAGGGAGTGAGGCCCCTCAATAGTAAGTTGCTCATATATTTGTTGTCGTAGCAGAGGACTAAAGGTTGTCTTTACTCACGCAGCCAAAAGAGAATATGCGCTACTAATGGGGCTCAACCCTCGCCAATACTCGCAACTGGTTGCACTAAGGAACAATGACTACTAACTACTTTGGCTTAAGGCTAGATAAAAACATTGGAGACTCACTTTAGCCTTGCTTATTTCATCTTCGGGTACTAGAAGCATATAGTCTATTAGCTCTATAGATTCACTCTTTTTCTTAAAAGAAATATAAAAGGGCAGCTACGAAAGCCGTTATCGCTTCGTTTGCTATCCTACCCTACTTTGCTAGCTAGACTATCACAAGTCATTTATACCAAAAGACCTGGCCATCGCACATAGAAATACTATTTTAGAGGGGATTCCGGTTCAAGGAAATATATCTGCCTGGTTCGAATGAGATGATTTTACGTGAAAATCATTTGATTATTGAGGGGGTACCGGTTCAAGGAGCTCGTCACAAATATCCTCAATGCGTCGAACGTTTGCATTTCGGATGAAATTCTTGTTGAATGTGCGATCGACACTAAGTATGTACCTATGCAGGTGAGATGTCGGTCGGTCCTAGAAACGGCGGCAGCGGCGCGAGGAGTTAACGACCGAACATGTTGCAACCTAGGGATCACCAGGCAGCTCTTTCGCTCTATAGAGATCGGTGGGGGGGGGGGGGGATAACACAATTCTTCTTGGAGGAGGGTTGGTTTGCCCGTGTGACGGATCTTGCCATAATGTACTCCTACCCATACTATAGCATTGACACCCGAAGTCGAGCATACATACGACAATCTTCATGCGTGAATAGCGGGGAGGAAAGAAAGGGCTGTAGATGATAATAAGAAAAGGTGTCGTGTCTGGGCGGGCGGGCGAAATGGATGAGCGAAAGGTGTATGCCATGGAGTGGGTAATATCCCGAGTCTTACAAATTTTAAAATATGACTTATCAATCTTCAAAAACACCCTTGTGTGCTTATCCTTATCTATGTTTCGGCATAAATTTGTTCAAAACCGACCCAAGTTAAATATAATATGTTTTAATAGAATACTTTTTAAAATTATGAGTATACCGTGACGACGTAGTTATTTTATAAATACACTATTGATGTGATTAGTAATATTTTATAAAATCCAAATTTGTCGGTTGGGATGTGATTATATTCAACATTAAGAGCATCTCCAATAGAGATGTTTTTTTGTGCTTTTGAGGAGAGAGAATGTGATGTGAAGAAAAAAAAATGTAAAAGTTCTTTCTCAAGAACGTTAACTTTTGAATATATGAGGGGAAGAAAAGAGAGAGGAAAGAGGAGAGAGATAGGGAATTTTATGGATTGTAAGTGATCATGAGAGAAAAAACATGGGACAGATCTAGTTCAATAGTTTTGTTTTTTTGCCATTGTGACACCTATTTTTACCAGTTTCTGTAGCAAATTTTTAATGGTTTCTTCTTTTTTTATTATATATAAATTGTGAATATTATCAACAATCTGTTGCACCATATGAGTTTGGATGGTTTCATTTTTTTAATAAAATTTTTAATGTTATCAACGATGCCAAGTTTTTGTTTTCTTATATAAAGTTAAGTATGTTACAACAACCTAACTTAAGGTGTGGGTTCATGCAACATTTCAACATTTGCTTTTTCACAGTTTTACGAACAACTTCAACGCGTGAGTTCGCAACAATGTCTCAATGTTAGTTTTTTATATGGTTTTACGTCCCAGCCAAGTTTCATAATACTAGTTTTTGACATTCTCAAACATACATGTGCTTCCAGCCACTAACTATATAAGGCAATCTACACTACCCTTACGAAAGTTGCCCATCACTAACCTATAAGATGTAAGATCAATTAAACAATTACACCATAAAATATAAACGTGATAAATGCAAGTTACAAATGTGCATTGGGTATGTATTTACATAATATTATTATTTCTTGGCCTTAAACACATACAGAATATCATACACAACCTGCAACCTATCTTACCCTTAAACTATTCGTTTATAAATTATCTCAAAGTTGCTATATAAACGCTAAAAAGTGGTTCATTCATAAATCAACCACCATATTATAATTTATATCCACCCTAGAAAAATAAAACATCACTACGCGCGACTCAACCACTGCATTATATCATTGCGAATCACCCCGTTCTCAAAACCATTGGGGCGAGATACCAATCGTCTATACTGTATATTATTCATGACAGTCTCTTGACGTCTCAGCAGCTTTGAGACCGTCGGGTATGCTGTCAGCAAAAGGTTCCTCGACGAGGAAACCAAACGCCTTCTAGATTTCTGATACCAAATGCTTCGTGTAGTTATCTGGTGTCGTGAATCACTCAACTGTTTCTTTGGTGTTATTATCGGGTTGCTGGTGTATTGGGTAGGACGAGCTGCTTGTATCTGAGCCGCGGGTTTCATCCTGTCAAGCCACCGGAGAATCCAGTTTCCTAGATTGCGACCAACTTCAATGTCTCTCTTTTGTACCTCACGGTGAATTTTCAGTGTTGTATCGAATATGGTTCGGGTTTTACTGTTATACAACAATCAGTCAAAAACAAAACAAAGAGTTCAGAACTTCAGATTGGCATATATATAGTTCATACATCATAACTCATAGTTTATGTTGAAAAAAATCAATACACTTGTGAATTAGTGAAATTTGATCTAATTCGACTAAGATAATTGAAGAGTTGAGATACATGTTAAAAATTGACGGATGTAGCATATATACTTCGTAAATCATAGTTTATGATCAAAATTCTCAATATCAGAAGCGAATTAGTGAAATTTGATTCAAAGGATACAGAAGATAATTGAAGAAAAGACATACATGTGAAGAAATTGACGGATATTGCATATTTCATAATCCATAGATCATGTTAAAATTATCAAAATTAGTTGCAATTTAGTGAAAACTGATCCAAATCTACAGAAGATAATCGAAGAGACTAACCGATATAGCATGCATACTTCGCAATTTATTGTTTATGTTATAAATTATCAAAATCAGTGGCGAATTAGTGAGATTTGATACAAATCTACAGCAGATAATCGAAGAGAAGAACGGATGTTACTTTTATACTTCGTAATTCATAGTTCATGTTCAAAGCTATCAAAATCAGTGGTGAATTAGTAAAAAATTGATCCAGATCGACAGAAGATAATCGAAGAGACTAACCGATATAACATGCATACCTCGCTAATCATTTTTTATGTCAAAAATTATCAAAATCAGTGGCGAATTAGTAATATTTGATGAAAAACTACAGAAGATAATCGAAGAGACGAACAACACATCGTAATCCATAAATAATGTTCAAAATCGTTCAAATAAGTGGCGAATTAGTGAAATTTGATCCAAATCTGCAGAAGATAATCAAAGAGATGAGCTACCTGTGAAGGAATTGACGGATCCTGGGAGAATTAGGGCTAACAAGACGACGTTGAATACGAAGAACATGCTTGTATGTCCTCTTCAACCCTAAGAAATAAGCTGTCGTCAATGCGATTTCCCATAGCACCATTGTTGATTTGTTGTGCAAGATCTTGGATTAACTCTCTGCAACTTAAGTAGAATATTGTATTAGATGTAATTTCTTTATGTGTCTTTTTCATCAAGGCACCTGTTTTCTTTTCTTTTTCCCCAAGGCACCAATAGGAGGTTTCAATTTTGCTTTTGAAAAAGAATATTCCGTTTTCATTCCATTTTAAAAGGGTACAATTTCTCCTTTGTTGTTTAAAGTGTATATTTTACTGATAATATAACGTACTAGCTTTAATAAATCCGTGTATTACACGGGTTAAACAAATAAAATATTAAATAAAATATAAATTATTAGTTATAAAATGATATACTAAGAAATGTTATCATTGGAATTACGTATTAGTAATAACTATAAGTAATAAAACAATAATATAAACTTTTTAAGTTTTTTTTTTCAAAGATGAATTAAACATTTTTTTTTCAAAATAACATTTAATAAAAGTTCCATTTTTAATGTCCTTACTATAACTCCCTATTTTAATTGTTTTTGTTTTATAAAAAATTTGCTTTAGAAAATCAATTTTAAAATATTACGTAAAAATAGTTTGATATTTCAGAAAAAAAATCTTTTTTATAGAAAACTATTTCTATCAAATAACATTAATAAAAAGATGTATTTCTTAATTTATTTAAAAACTAATTATAATGTAAAAAAATAAATAATAATATTAGTAATTAATTTAGTTATTTAATAGAAGAGAGAAGCGAGAAACATTTGATTAGAATGAATGTGGTGCTAACACGTGACATATCCATTAATCTTTTTATTAGAATAGTAAGATGTTATATGTCCGGTGGCCAGACACTATAATGTTATTATCAAACGTGTGAGGGTTTAAATGTCATTATAAACATAATGATATAAATTTAATGATAAGATTATTAGATGCGCAAGTTAGTTGTTCTAATAAAATAAGAAAATGCTAAAAGCAAATAAAAAAATTATAATGGAATTGTTGATCATATGCTTTCAAATGCTTCAAGGTTACTGTTAGAGTTATAGTCTAACTATTATTTTAGGCTATGGTTATCACCCAACTTATATTATTGTACATCCTTTCATTTTTTATTTCTCTCTAAAGTTATAAAGAAAGATAGTGAGACCGCTTCATAGAGACCTTGAAAAATTTTGGGCCCTGAGCAAGTATAAAACAATGGGTCTGTATAATATAAAATTAATATAATATAAAATCAATAATCCATATGTAAAATATCTATAATATGATAGTAATTATTATACCAATAACCAAAAGTATTATACAAAATAATCTAATTTACTTACTTAAGCAAATCGTGAGACTCGCGTTTTTCAAATGAGTTTAGATTTGATAAATAGTAGTGAACTAAACTAATTACAATGTTTATGGGCTCTAAGTTTCAATAGATCAAAATAATTGAATTGCTATTGGATTTGTTAAATAGTTTGTTAATAACATATAGTTGTTTTTAAAAATATATATACACACATATATAATATAATATTTTTTATAATTTTAGGCCCTGAAGAGAACAAGCACTGGGCAGTCGCCCACCCCGCCCCACCTCAGGGTCGCCCATGATGAGAGAGAGAGTATCTTAATAGTATAAAAGAGTGTACCTCACTAAAATAACATCCTTATTTTATGGACAATTTTTATTATTTATTTAAATATATAGTTAATCATATGCTTTCGGCAGTGGTGAGTGGCGCCACGGGCGGGCGATGGTGGCCGGTGGTTGGCGGGGACGGAGGTGGCTGGCGGTTGGCGGCGATGGCAATGGCCGGTGGTTGGCGGCGACGACGGTGGCAAGTGGTTGGTGGTGGTTGCCGGTGACGAACGATCTTGGTGGTCGGTGATGGTTGTTGTGGTGGGTAAGTGGATGATGTTGATGACTAATGATGAAAGAATGGGTGAAATAAACAAAAAAAGATGTGAATTAAATTAATTTGCGGGAATAAAATCAACTGTATAATAATTTATTTTATTATTTTCACCAATCAAACATATATTTATCACTAACCATCAATAATTAATTGCATTTCACCTCTTATTCCTGCATATCAAACGTCACCTTATAAATCTTAAATGATCAATAACTAGAAATGTAAAACACCCTAGAACCCAACGTGGGGTAAGAGTAAAACGGAAAATAAAAAAAAAGCACCGACTCAGTGAGCCTTTAAAACACTCGTTACTTCACTATCTCACTGAGCTAAAGCAAACATGCATCGTCAATCACTCGGATCACCAGCTTCCAATGCCGGAGTTATCAAAGACAACACTCAAACTGTCAACAACTTCATCTCCGATCACCACCGGAAGGACAAATCACCATCGATTTCGACCGACGACGTTGCCGTAGACGAAGAACACAAGCTACAAAAGTCGAATCAACAGATCAAATCGTTATCTGTATCTTCTTCTTCTTCTTCGAGATTTGTTCACCTGATTCCGATCCTCACGCTCTTCTGCTTCCTAATCCTCTACCTATCCTCTCACGATCCTTCAATCAAAGGTAAAATTACGATTTCATAATATATCGATTGAACTTTGAAGAGATCTGAGATAGTGAGATTACTGATTTCTCGTGTTTGAATGTTTGATCGGTGTGCCGTTGATTTGACGCTTCAGATGCAGCTCAGTTCAGTGGATTCACGACGATTTCGTCGGAGACGATTGCTATAGGTATACAGAACTACGATGAAAAACGTTGATAGAGTACTCAATTTGATTATTATACTGTTTTCGATCCGAAATTTTGCTCTCAGAGTTTGATTTCATTAACTTTTGCTTTATTGCTTTTTTTTGTAATGATTTGTAGATTCAATTGGTTTAGATGATAATGTCGGTGGTGGATCTATGTCGATTCGAAGCGTACGGAAGTTGCAGCAACAAGAACGACGTCGTTTCCACCGGAAAATCCTGCAATAAAGCTAAACCAATACATCTCCGGTGGCTTTTCCGTCACCTGAGTTTGTTGATGCTAGAATGCGCATGTGGTGTATGCTAGTCAGCAGGTGTTTCGGAGATGATAGAATGCGCATGTTATTTAGGCGTAAGGTAGCGAAAGGCGCAAGCTAGCTGAGGCGTAAGTTAGAGAAAGTGGAGTAAATGGAGTACGGATGGAATTTTAAAGTATGGGACCGTTGTTGTTCTTGGAGCGGAAGAGGGCGTTTTGGTAATTATGTTTAGATCTTATATTAAAGATATAATTAGTATCATAATAAGTGGTTGGTTGTTAAGATAAGATGTTAGAAATAATGTAAACTGTTATTGATGATTTGGATATATACAAGATGAATAGTTATATCTTAGATATTGGACTTTTTCACAAAATGTTGAGTTAATTTTAATTTTACTCCTTAAATTAAAAACATCAATTTACCTCCAAAAGTTTCATATGTTGTTTTAATTTCACTTCAAAAGTTTAAATATTCTGGATAAAATTAAAACAACTAATAAAACTTTTGGTTTAAAATTGTAACAACTTATAAAACTTTTGAAGGTAAATTGATATTTTTAATCTTTTGAAAGAAATAGTTATTTTTAACAAACCTTAAGGAGCAAAATTGAATTTAACTCTAAAATGTATAATTATGCATATACATATCGGTAAAGATTATTTATCTCAAGTAAACAAATCTTTAAATAGTCACATGTAGAAGATACAATTAATAAAGCTTTTATTAAGTGAGTGGTATATACAGAGAGAACGTCTACTATACAAACTTAAAAAATCATGTCAATAGTGTGAAGTAATTCCAACCAGTGATTTAGGAGATTGACGGTTCAAATTAAAAGTGAAATAATTACGCATCGAATGATTGTTGGAGGGGTAAATTCGGAAATAAGCTATAATTATTGACTTTTTCAAATTCTCCCGTTTTTTAAACGTGTATAATTTTTTTAATACAACGTTATTTAAAAAATACACCTTTACTCTCTCTAATTTATAGTATTGCTATATTTTTTTAAAAAAAATCAACACTTTTTTTTAAAACGTGTGTGTTGTACGAATAATTGCGTGATTATTAATTGTGTCATTATGAACATAACTTGCGTAATTATCATATAACTTGCGTAATTATTTTTTATAACGTGAGTAATTTTACTTTGCGTAACAATATATATAACTTGCGTAATTATGAACCTTTTATGTGTAATTATGGCGCGAACGAAACTACCCCTCCATCAAAAAACACGTGTCACGCCCTGATGACTTCGTACGCTTCGCATGAAAATTACACGTTGTACAATTAAACGGCCTCCATATATATAGTTTTTTTTTAGAAAATTAGAGTTTTATAATTAAAAAATAATTATATATCAAATTTAGGTTGACAAATAGATCATAGAGAGGTTATACATGATTTGTAGTGAATCTAAATTGGTTAACTAAAAAGAAAACAAGCATCTTTTAATCGTAGACTTAATTTCATAACATAAAAATGAAGATAAAAAAATAGATGATAAAGTTTCAAAATTAAAAGGTGTTTGTTGCATGCATAACGATAAATCGTTGAAAATTAGTCACCCCTTTATTTATGGTGGGTACGCCTCTTGAAATCTGAACCGTCAAAACCAATTTTTGATTGAAACTAAAACTAATCTACACCGTTGATAGAAAAGAAAAGGGTAATTGTAGATTTAGCTTTCAAAAATCAAGATGGCCCCTTATAATTCACGAGTGGAGCCTTTAGGGAACATGGTGTCATAAAATATCATTCATGTGTTGAAATCAAATGGTTATTCAATGGTCTAGAATTTAAATATTTTGTGCTAAATGTAGCGTTGAGTTTTATATTTGGTTTTTCATTCCACCCTTCATATGGGATAAAAAAATATTAAAGATTCAAATCCCCTGAAATATTATCCTATAAAATCTAGAAATTACTTATAAAAAGGCAACATTGTTATTTCATACCAAATGTGGGTGACAAAAAAACTATCACGAAGGTAAATTGTTTAGTCTAACACATGAGGCATAAGAAGGTAAAAGTTTTCATGTGTTTGCAGCTTGGTCAGTAACATGTGTTATGATTAATACTGGTATTTGTTATCAGTCCATTTCTAGATGAATTATAAAATTGTTTGATCTTCTTATTCTTTCTTATCCGCCTCTATTGTTATGATAGCTTTATTCATGTTTTTGCATTTGGATCTTGTCTCGGTTTTTTATATTTTAATATACATTTGTGTTCATCATATCTAATGTAAGTATGTTAAGTTGTCTATGGAACATTCATTATATCACTTTTTTCAATTTTAATGTAAGTCTTCTGCCTACAAGTTCCCAGAGTGAAGGGAATGTTGCTGATGACAGAATCTCGAAAACATGTCTTCGTTTTAACACATCGCATGTATCTAACTCATTTAGATGGTATTTACATGTTGCATATAACCAACTCTTTCATTGGCAAGGATGAGGTCCACTTGAGTTGCTAATTAATGACTTCTACAAAATGTACTTGCTCAACATTCAACAAGCAAGGGCATGAATTGGCAATGCTAATCACACCAATACACCATGGCAACTTTTTGGATGACATGTTCTACTTTTGGAATTTTTTACTTTGAAGTTCACAATTTAAAGATGCATGTTTTATCCATTTGTTTCTTTTAATTTGTTAAATGTTAATGTTTGACGGAACAATATAATTATGAGGCCCTAAAATAAAACAGAATAAACATATAAGAAGCAAATATTAGTTTCCATCTTTACTATCGAAACTGAACACATTGCAACTGGACGTCGAACAGATATTTGTTGTTGTCACTCATTCTTGTTCTAAACCAATAGCAAAATACACCAAATAAGATTTAGGTGTTGTTTGTTTTTTTCTGCAGAAAATGCCTGCAGTCTGCGGACCAAATCTGCAGACATCTACAACAGAAGAGGTGGACCAAATGTCTGCAGTCTGCAAGAAAAATATTGTTTGTTATTTAACATCTGCAGACTGCTAAAACAATTTCACAACCAACTCAAAATTCAGACTGCTAAAACAATTTCACAACCAACTCAAAACAATGTCACAACCAACTCAAAATTCAGATCAAATCAATGATTATTCCCACAGGTTTAGGTTGATGTGGCCTCGGGAGAGCAAGTGAAGCCACCGGAACGATGATTTCGTCTTACTATGGGGGAAGGAGAGGGGACAAGCGGGCGCATGCCGGGGATGGGGGGAGGCGGGCGCAGGTGGGGGGAGGGGGAGGCAGACACAGGTGGTGGGAGGGGGGAGGTGGGCGCAGGTAGGGGGAGGGACGCCGACGGTGGTCCGGCCAGTGGGGGGAAGGTGGGGCGGCGATAGTCCGGCCGGTGGGGGGAGGGGGGCGGTCGGTGGGGGAAGGTGGGAATATATTAAAATGTTGAGAAGATATTAGAAGACCTTAGAAGTGGTAGGCTCATGTATTTTTCACGCAGACATCAGAAAGATGTTTTATAATGAAAAATCTTCCAAAAAACAAACAATCTACAGAGTCCAACGTCTGCGCGTGGTCTGCGCGACGCAGGCAAAAGATGTCAGGAAGTACTTCTTAGAAAAAACAAACACCCCCTTAATGTATGTTGGTCACGCAGATGTTGATAATGTAGCTACAAATTACTATTCTAATTAATATGTTTGGTCGGTGGCTTTTTCCTTTTTTCTTTTTTTTTTTTGCTTTTTGTGTTTAAAATTTTCTTTTGGTTATTTTGTTTTTGTTTTAATTTTTTTTCTTTTTTTGTTTGTGTTTTAATATGGTTTGTTTTGGGTGTGGGCTCGAGATTTTGGGGTGGGGGTTTTTATGGGTTTGTCTTTGATTTGTAGGGTTCGTTGACGTTGTCTTTCTCCGGGTTCTTGCTTTCTTTCTTTCGTTATCAATATCCTGACGATTCTTCCTATTAAGGTTTGGGTTTTCCTTTGTTTGCTCTTTTTGGGGCTTTGACTTTGGTCGGTTTTCTATTTTGGACTATGTCACTTTCTTACGGCTTTGATTTTCATATGGTGTTGGGCTTTGATTTAGTTTTTGGGTTCTGCATGTTCTGGTGTGTTATGGATTTGGGGTTTTGGTGTGTTTTACTTTGTGTATTTTACTGATTTTGTGGTTTTGAACCTTCATTTTGATTTTGATTTAGGGTTACATTAAAACTCGTATACGCGCGGCAACGCGCGCGCCAAAACCTAGTTATCTTTAATCTCCAACTTGAAGCTCTCCAACCGAGTTGAACTTGCTTCTCAATGACTAGTTCTTTTATCTGAGGTGCACGCGAGGCCATTTGTTAGACTCGTGTCACAAAGACAAATTTTCATAATAACTCAACTCTAGTATAAGAATAAGCAATATGCTAAACACATATTCTTGGTGGGGTCTTGATTATTAATATTATTTTTTTAAACGGTTTTTATTGTTTAATTTTTGTAAGTTTTTTTTGAACTGCGTTTGAAATTACCCTGATACTTGAGAAAGTCTTTTTGAGATGAGATTTTAACCGTTCATACTGATTTTAACATTTTAGACTTGATTTACTCACAAACACCATCAAAGAGGAAACCTACCACTGTAAAAAACCCCTCTTAAATCAGATTTTAAGCCCGAGACCTAAAAAATTTCAAGCTCTAATCATCACTCTATACCATTTAAATATTACTAATTAGTAATTATCAACATAATGATGCATCAATGGTTGTATAATGAGCATTAAATGTTGTATATTTTTTTGTTTTATTTCTTTCTTTTAAATTTTATTTTAAATAATACTTTTACATCTTTTACAATCTAATCCATATACTTTTTCACTTTCAATTCTAGTCCCCTTTACTTTTCATTTTTACAAATTTTTCGTTTTATATTTCGATCTAAATTTCGAGTTAACATGCATAACGTGCGCGTGTGGTACAACGTTGTTACGCCTATTTTTTCCCCGTTTAACGGGCGCATCACAACGTGCGAGTCCTAGATCGACTTTGCTATTGATTCAATGTTTTACGTTTTATAAGAGTGATTCAACGTTTTTACGTCTATTTTATATTCCTTTTTATTGTTTTTTAATGTAAGTTTTTTCGGTATTCATGGTAGTGGACGATAATGTGATATCATCGTACCTCTCGGTTTGACTTACACGCGCCGTCGTCAAAACACACACGCCTCCTCCCCCCTTTCTTCTCATTATTATTATCTTCTTCCCGATTATTATTATTATCATTTTCCCGTCAATTCTCCCCAAAATTTCGCCCCAAAATCCTCCATCAACACAACCTCCAATCGTCAAATCTCACCCTTCCGATCGAAATCCCACTCGATCGGTAGGGGTTTTTCACCTCAATCGCAATCACTCATCGTAGCTCAACCTTCAATTCGAAATTCAACTCTAGGGTTTATAACAAGTTATAATCAGAGAAGATGAGCTTTCAGGATCTTGAAGCTGGTCGTCCGCTTAACTCAAAGCGAGGTGGATTCACCAACGGCTTCCGGCAGCAAGATCCGACCCAAGCTATTGCTTCTGGAATCTTCCAGATCAATACTGCTGTTGCTACGTTTCAGCGGCTGGTCAATACCCTAGGCACCCCTAAAGATACACCTGAAGTTCGAGAGAAACTGTACGCCTTGTTCTGTAATCTTGATTGAATTGCATGTTGATTGTTTAATTTTGATGTGAATGATTGGGTTACTGTTGGTTTTGGTATCCACTCGAAATTATTCATGGATAGATGTTAGTTACTGTTTGGAAACAGATTAGCGAACGGAAATGCAAAATTTTAAGTCGCATTGGCACTGATGATAGCTGCTAGTAATTGTAACCAGTGTTGGTAATTGGTATCATATTCTTTTGTTAGGGTTTAGTGAAAGAAAGTAGCAATAGATTTGCTTGCAAAAAGCGCGAATTGAACTGAACATTACCTTCGTTTAAGCGTGTTTAATACTGGAGCTTGAGCTACGTACCTTGAGCTTGACGAGGCTTGTGAGCCTGAATGAGTCCAATACTTGTATAAATTTAAGAATGTGTATGATGTAATATGTAATTAGATAAAAAGTAATTATTATATATGTATTGTTGTAGAATAAATAAACAACCAACTGTGATTGAGCTCGTAAATTGCTCACGACCAAGGTCAAGCGCTCTTAACTATTAAGTTAAATGAGCTCATGCTTATTTGGGCTTGGCTCTCATTTACGCCTCTACTTATGGTCTGTGAGATTGTAGGTGTGGATGTGGAACACCATGGACTCTAAAATGACTTCATGTTAGAATCAATATTCAATACTTGTGAGAAAATAAGTAGATAGATGCTGTTGGGCTTGAAAAGGCATTTGGCATCTTGTCACTTTTATATTCTAGTTATGAATGTGTTGTATGATACTCAATCTCTAGTTGTCTGTTGAGTCGGCCCCATTTTTGTGGTGAGTATGACCTGAGTTATTGATTAATTTATAGGCACAAGACAAGACTGCATATTGGGCAATTGGTTAAGGATACTTCAGATAAACTCAAGCAAGCTAGTGAAACGGATCATCGTGCAGGAGTTAGTGTAAGTGACTCTTACTCGGACACACACACACACACACACACACACACACACCAGTCACCAGACACAAGTCTGTTCTTAATACAGCACATTGCTTTTTAATATGCTAATAAAGCCTTTAGAATTCATGGCTTCCATAATCCTTTAGTATCTCATTAGGGCTTGGTTTTAAAAACCTAAGGCACACACGGTGATGGGAAAATTGTCTTAGGATCTAGAGGCGGCACTTGTTGCATATATGTGTCAATATTTAGGGTTTGGGAGGAGCTTGGTATGTAAAAACGATCAAATGGACGAAGTGATTATTAGTGTTTACTTGATGAAGAAGGCTGATATGTAAAATTGCATAAAGCTTATTTGGTTGCACATAGAGCAATGCATTGTGTACAACTGTATGTGAAGCTCTTGTCTCACACCTTGGTTTCAGAACCTAAACACCACTGAGTTCCTCGCCCTTTTTAAAACCAAGTGTTAGGGAATATGGCGAATTTTTTTTCCTTTATTTTTATTTTTATTTTTTAATTTTTGGCTTTTGTGCAGGCCAACAAAAAAATTACAGATGCTAAACTTGCAAAAGATTTTCAAGCAGTTCTAAAGGAATATCAGAAGGCCCAACGCCTTGCAGCTGAAAGGGAGACAGCTTACCCTCCTTCTGTTCCTCAAACTGTTCTTCCTTCAAGGTATTGATGGGTAGCTAGTAGCTGTATGATTAGGTTTAAAAGTGGATTTCAATGTGACCAAATCATATGTGTAGGAAACTGAACCTATCAAAAGTTAACCTCTAAAAATTTGTTACTTATATTCTGGATATTTGCAGTCCTGATTATTATACTTCTTACTGCAGTTATGCTACGAATGAAATGGATATAAGCTCGGACAAAGGTCCAGAACAACGTGCACTTCTTGTGGAATCTAGAAGGTGAGCAGTGCTGCATTCATTTCAATCATAATTCCATAAGGGCATGTTCAATACAGTCTTGTTTTATAAGTGGAGAACCACAATAATCGCATTAAAGCAATAATCATCTTATGTATTACAGTTGAAGCAATAGATACATGTGCTTATGAGGTTGCGGTGCCATAATAGTCCAATACCATAATAGTCTATCCTATTGATAAATGATTTAGTAGGTCATATGCATTAAAAGTGTACTTTGGGTGACTTTCTACCTGACCCATTTGACCCATTTTCTTTTAATCGTTTTTAACTCACTCAAATCGTCTTGTTTCACTGTCATCCTTATTTTATACCTTTCAATTGATTTCAGTGGAAGGGTAGTATTCTGATACTATGTTTACTGATTATGGAGGCCTTGCGGAAGGTCATGCAAAGATATGAACCGATAGAATTAAAAAGTTCTGATTTAGCATTAGTATTAACTTCTAGGCATTATGTACTCCTATTTGTTATCGTGTGTGGTTGTGTGCTAATATTGTCTTATTTTTTCTGCGTGCAGGCAGGAGGTTTTGCTGTTAGACAATGAGATTGCTTTTAATGAAGCTATTATCGAGGAAAGAGAACAAGGAATACAAGAAATTCAGAACCAAATAGGCGAGGTTAACGAGATATTCAAAGATCTTGCTGTTTTGGTTCACGAGCAAGGAGCTATGATCGGTATATACGAGTTTCTCTTTTCTCGCTTTTTGTTGGAGGTGTCAATTTTCAACTATATGGTTACCCAATCAGATACTTTTGAAAAGGAACTAGTCAAATGGGTTAACGGGTCAACTGTCTCACAAAGTGCATATATTTAACAACAGTCACACAAATCCTAAATTCTATGTCCGTCTCTCGAGGTGTATTTCCAATCTGTTCGAACTTCGAAATGTATTTTTTGAACAGAAATGCTTAACAAATAACAATGTTCCCATAATAAGTCTTTTATAAAAAGTCTGAAAACTAGAAAAAAAAATGGTTGTGGGTCAACACAGCCCGTTTCAAACCCATGTATGTTTTTTGAACCCAAAAGCTTGACATTGTTACCTTAATAATAGTCTTTTATAAAACGTCTAAAAAAGGTGGTTGTGGGTCAACCCAGCCCGTTTTGACCCACTAAACCTGCCGATCCTTTTTGTCTTGATACCTAAGCTGTATCTTTTCAGATGATATTGGCTCCAACATTGAGAATTCTCATGCTGCAACTGCACAGGCAAGAACTCATCTTTCTAAAGCATCAAAAACTCAAAGAGCAAACTCTTCCATGGTAAGTAAAACCTTATTAATAATCATCTATTTTTTCGAGCTTCTTTAATGTTAATGGCCATGACTTCTTTCTATGCAGACTTGCTTACTTTTGGTGATGGTCGGGATTGTCCTATGCATTGTGATCATAATCGTTGCAGTGTGACCTCAAACTGCTGTCCCTGTGGAAAAGTTGATGATCATAGAAGCAATCTAATATGCTCCTTTCGAGCATCTCGGGTTCTACAATGGTTGATTTATCCTTCGTTTCATTGTGTGATTACATCTTTGAAAATTATATTTGTTTGCAGGTGATTCTTTCTGTAATATCAATAGTGTTCTTTGTGCAGTCTTGCTTTTCCTAATCTGGTGTTCTTTTAATTGTTCAATTTATTATTTATAAACACTATACACGCATATTCACTCGTTTGTTTAACTGTTTAATTTATAAACATGATATACGCGTATACACTCCTGTTCATCATGAATCAAACAAAACCCAAAAAGGTTTGGGTTCGGAGGTTTGTGATTTTAACACATTTCCCTCTCTCAACCACATATACTGGATTGACGATTGGGAAGAGATGCACACCCATGTAGTCTTGGAATCGTACGCTATTGAAGATGGCTGAACGGAGAAGTGATCGAAGGTTATGGTGTTCAGGTCAAAAGCCATTGCTGTATATATAGGATTATTATCTCCAAGGATACGATTAACACTTAACACATAAGGTAAACCTTAGGTGATGGATGGACCCTCAATGCTGTTGTCATCGTCTTTCGTGGCGGAGAAGACCTTTGCCAGCGACGTTGACAATGAAAATATGTTCTTTTAGAAGGGTAAATATACGCCCGTCATACTTGTATACATCATCGTGGACTAGAACTATTAACCTTATAAAAACGGATATCATTATGTACACATGATAGTTTTATGATGTATACAACAATGACATAGTTATTGCTGATTCATATTTTATGTAGGATTTTAAACAAATCTATACACATGCATACAACGTATGGAGTAATAATTATTACCCACATTTAGTACCCCCATATGCTACCTTTTTAGAGTTGACACCCATCAACTTCTTTTAATGACCATTACACCCGATTAGTTCAGTTTTTTTTGAACGACAAATGTGCGACCCTGCTTCGGAGGATATGTGTTATCTTAATCGTGCACACCTATCCGTTTCCCAGCTGGAACCGCACCCCAACCCCCTCAGGAGAAAACTCATTGCTAAGAAAACCTCTTGGCTCAACTCTAAACATTATTGCTCAGAGTGAGACTTGAACCCATGATCTCCTCTTATTTATATGTCATGGGTACCTCACCTTAACTAGTTGGACTAAGGATCATTGGTATCCGATTAGTTCAGTTAATTGCTTGTTTTAGGACAGGATCAATTCAAACCTATTTCTGATAATAAACTAGTGGGTGTGACCCGCACTATGCAGCATGGGTTATAAAAGTTGAAAATTTTAATTTTGATGATTTATATGTTAATACTAACCACTGGAAAAAAGATTATGTGTGAAACGCTGATAAAAAATATAATAGAAAAAATACTATAGAAAATAAATAACTCAAAACAGAGAAAAAACTTAATGAATGCGTAAATAGTAACTTTACTATAATTAACGAGCTATATTGTAAATTGATTAAATGAAAACTTGACGTAACTCGAAGGCTTAAAAATTAAACTTAAAACAAGTTCCGGTGATTAAAAGTAAATTTGACATAACTCGAAAGATTAAGTATAAAATTTAAAAAAAAAAAGTTTAGGTGGTTGCATGTAAATTTGATATAACTCATGCTTAAATATAAATTTTTAAAAAAGACAAAATGAGTAGAAATCAATGTGATAAAAAAACAAAAAGAGAGAACGTGTTGTAATTAGTTTCAAAAAATCCTTAGAGGTTTACATGTAAAATTATAATAAAAAAACAAAGTAGGGTCTTTATTAGTTTGGAGAAAAAGAATATTAAACCTACACCTTCACTACTTCCAATCTGTCTTAAATGTTGATATATTTGGGTATTATTATTATAACTATGTGAATATTTAGTGATTCTATACTTAAGTGTTTAAATAAAATAATATTTCAATTAAATAGTACTAGGTTATAAAAGTATAAATAATAAATGTATATATTTTAATATTAATATAAAATATTATAAATAAGATGATATTTAAAATAAATATATATTAAATAATATATTAATTGGGAGCAATTTATTAAATATGGGCAAATTAGAAACTATTAATAAGATAATACTTATTAATAAATCTAAATGTTAATTTAATTACAAATAATATAATATATACTATAGTGAATTAAATAATCCTATATTATTAGATAATGTATTAATAATATGTATTAGTTGGAAGAAGTTTATTAAATGAGAGGCAAATTAGGAATGATTGCATAGAACACTTGTATCTAATGCTTAAAAAATTGTATCAAGTGTCTTAATTTTTTTATAAAATTACATGTGTGTCTCAAGGTTTTGCTTTATATAGTAATATAAATGAAAAAAGTAATTGTATATATCTCCCTCTAAACCTGTAAAATTATATGTTTTCTCAAATTATGCTTAAAGAGCATTTACTTATGCATTAAAAACTTGTGTTTTAAGAAAGTATGTAATTTTAAGGGTGGAAAAGGGGTATACGTAATTCTCCCAAAATGAAGGGATCATATTAACTTATAAAAACATAGATAAATAATATACTATTTGTAAAAAATGTAACAAGATTTCTTAACTTATAATATATTATTTATACAGAAATAACAAATAGAAGTGTTGAGTTTAAATGATAGTAGTTTAGTTTCTTTGTACTTGTATAAAAAATGAAACACGACGATTTTTTTTGGTACCAAAACAACATATATAAGTGGAGAGTTTTAATAATGGTTTAGTTTTCTTACACATGAAACTGGATCATAGTCATAAGCCTCAGTTTATCGGTTCTTTAATGGTTTTAGTTATTTTACATACCTTATAATTTTTGAGTTATAGTACTAATGTACTATACTTCTATTATTTTTTCATTGTTTATAAAACAAATATCTTAACTACAACAAATGTTGCTGTTTGTGTGGAATTTGATGAAGTTCAATTATTTGGTCTTTTAGACCATTTATGTTGTAAGTTGTAACTCCATAACAGAGAAGTTGGTCAAGCAGTGATTAGCGGACTACACCTCCTACTAGGCAGTGGCGGAGCTTCAACAATCTCATAAGGGGCGGAGGCGAAATTAAATTTTCTTATGGGGGGCGAACTCGCTATATATACAAAAATTTACATTACCGGATCAAAAATTTACACTATCGGACCAAGAATTTACACTACCGGCGAAAAAAAGAAGGGGGGTTGCGCCCCCGCCCCCCCCCCCCCCCCGGTCCCAATGAACCTTCGCCACTGCTACTAGGGGCGGAATTTGAGTCCCGCCAATTGTTATTCTCAGCGACTTTCTTATTGCAAGTTTTCTTGTTTTACAAAGGATATTGACAAATAGAAAAAAAATCAAATAGTTGCATTAAAGAAGTACGTCTGAAAAGAAAATTCAAGGCATATGTAGTGTTAAATAGTTTCTTTTTCCTGTACATGAAAGTCTTTTTTATATTTGCAGATCTTGTTTTTTTCAATCGTAGAAAAATATAAAAGTTTGCTAATTCGACACATTCGTTAAGTTTATAACGTTTTGCTGACATTATTTCATTTATTCGGTTTGTGTGATATCTTGGTTCTACATTAAAGTGATAGTTGCTATTAGCTATTTTTTTATTTATGTTTTCATCTTCTAAGTGCGTGGTAGGGGTGTTCATCAGATCGGAAAACGGATTATTCGGATTTGAAAATTTTAGGACCCTATCCGAAATCCGATCCGATCCGAATTGAATAAGCATATTTCTATCTGACCCGAATCTATCCGAATTCAATTCGGATCGGATTCGGATATATCCGAATAATCCGAAGTTATCCGAATAAACCAAATAATATTTTTTTGTTTCTGTTTATTTATTTTTTACTAATTTTTTATTCTTAACATTTTATAAGTTGAAAATCACAATGAAAGATATAAAACTAAAAAATAAAATTTGACTTGTACACAAATTTAAAATTAAAACATAATAAGTAATTGTATAGAACACGGAAATTAAAATCTCTAAATTAGAACAACGATCGATTATTGCATCATTATTTAGGATTATGATTAGAATGTGTAAAGATTCTTGTGTATTGAGTTGAAAACATAATAGATGGTTGAGTAATAAGTATTGGGCTAGAAACATACTTAAAGTCTTATTCGGATTAATCAGATATCCGAATAATCCGAATAACCTGAATAAAAAATTATGATATCCGAAATCCGATCCGAAATCCGAATAAGGAATTCGGATAAGATCCGATCCGAATATCCGAAAAAGGATTTAGATCGATTTATTCGGATTCATATACGGATCGAATTTCAAATATTTTCGGATTTCGAATTCTAGTTCTTTGTTATAAAGGTGTTCGGGTCAATTGAGATTATACGGGTTCAAATAAAAAACCCGAACCAACTTTGCCCCAATTCATCCCCTTTAAATAGCGATAAACCTCATAATTTTCTCAAAAGCACCTTCAATGGTCGATTCATTCTTTCAAGTTCGATAGTGGTGAATCGCCAGATCGGTGCCTGAAACTTCAACAACATATCATCATATTCACCGACCAAATCATCAAACCCTATTTGATCCTATTCATTCAGATTACTAAAACATGAGTATCGAGCCATTTAACAAGTAAAATCCCTAATTCACGTTCTTCTTAGGGAGTTTAACAAGTTGTTACAGTCATGTAATTCATTTGCATATTCATTGTTTTGTGTTTGATAACTTTGTCATTGTGATTGATTCAGATTGGTGAAGTTGGCGGCGAGGGCGTTTTATGATGATATTTCTGCGAAAGGGGATAATCAACCGAAATCAGGGAGGAGTGATAATAGAGGGATTGCTGTTGTTGTTCTTGATGCTCTCACGAGGTTTTGTTTTCTACTTTTTGCTTGAAGTTGTGATAATTATATAATCATTTGTTTGAGGGTTTGCAAACTCTGATTGGTTGAGGATTTAACTTCTAAATAATCAGATAATCAAAAATTTGTTGAAGCTACTTGGTATATGTTTCTCTAAATTTGATTACTTGATGGCTAAATTATTACATAATCCGTTTCAAAGCGCTAGAAATCTACTACTTTGCCCTGCAATCACTTTTGCACCACGATGCCAAATATCCTGTACGTGACGAATTCCTTCTACCGTCTATTTGTCCTGCTGATTCTTCTAAACAAGATTCATGATCCCATGTGTTTGTTCGCATGCATCATGGACTTGATATGTTATATGATTTTGTAACTTTTTTGAATCCTTATTCTATTCAATTTGAATTGGTAGCTGTTCAAATAGGTTTAGCATAAGGGAATTCCTGTTCCCTTTTTAATTTTAAGTTAGTTTTTCTTTAAAAGGTAACTTTGGGTAATACTTTTTAACATAGAAGAAAAACTGCAAAGAGAAATTAGTACCATTCTGTATGATTAGTAGATATAAGTGTAGTCTTTACATAGTTGGGTGTCCAAGGTTTTTTGTCTAAAAAGAAGAAATAAAAAATGTGCCTTCTTTTATGGCAAGAGAAGAACTAAGTAGATGTTTCTGAATATTAGTGAAGCATGTGTTGTAAGAGATTACCAACATGATTGCATGTTTAATTTATTAAAAAAAGGAATAAACAAAATAAAACTTCTTTCTTGCATGCTTCAACTCATGTATCCAATTAGTGACAATGTGACATTACCTATTCGTATCTAGTTCACAAAGCCAACAATTTATTTGGCATAAGAAAAGACAAGGTTATCAAACTTGTTAACTTACTAGCTTCTGATGTCTTCATCACATGACATATATAAAAAATTATATCATTCTTCTATTAATAATCGCCTTGTTGTTTAGAAGAATGATGTGTTCATATCATATTGTCTTATTTCAATGCTTGGATGTTAAGATGGATTGGGTGGCTGTTAGTTGATAATGGGTAATATTAATCTGCTCATGGCCTCATGGGTGTTGAGAATATTTCAGAGTAACTATATATAAAAAGAAAAGTCATTTCAAAAAGAAAAAGGGCAGTATTTATCTTAAATTGCAATACCTCTATATCATGAACAAGCAAAGTCATCAAATCCTAATCAATAAACCAACAACTAGTAAGTTTGGTTACTTTTGGCAAATCAGGCATCCTTATTGTTACAACTGAAGAGTTAACAACACTAAAGCAAGCGCAATAGATGAATGTTTTGGGGGCAAATAGAGTTTACGGCTGTTGTTTGCAGCCATCTTTTCACATGAAACTAAATCATATGTACATTGATTAGATGCTCAATCTCTTACAACACATGCTTCATTGATGTTCAAAAACATCTATTGGGTTCTTTTCTTGCCATAAAAGAACATACATTTCTATTTTTTTCTTTCTAAACAAAAAATTTTGAGCAGTCAAACTATGAAAAAACTACACTTATATCTATGAAAACAAGAATCACACAAAATGGTACAAATTGCTATCTGCAGTTTTGCTTCTCTGTGAAAAAGTATTATCCAAAGCCGGCCATTAAAAGAAAAAATAACTTAAAATTAAAAAGATGATAAACATTCCCATAAAAGCTTTTCATCACTTACCAAAAGCTTTTCATGTGAAAAGTTGGCTGCAAACAACAGCCGTAAACTCTATTTGCCCCAATAGCCATAATCTGCATGAAAAAATAGCAAGGTTTACTCATTTTCTAATGTTCAACTCTCTTGTAGTGTGTAGGAGCCTAGGAGGGACTTATCCACTTATAATGTTTAATTCTTTTTCTTTTTCTACTTATTTTTTCATTTGTATGTTTATGCATTTTTGTTCTGTTATTGTAGACGACAATGGGTGCGTGAAGAAGATTTAGCAAAAGATTTGAAGTTGCACTTAAAACAACTTCGAAGAACTTTGCGGTTTTTTGAAGAAGAAAAGCTAGTGACCAGAGATCATAGGAAAGAGGTTAGTTTAAAATTCATAACATATTCTTCTATATAGGGATGTAAAGAATCTCACTTAATAAATTTTGTTATAGGAAAGATGTTAATCTTATATATTTCTATATATTTATTAGACTGCCAAGGGTGCAAAAGCATATAGTGCTGCAGTTGCTGCTACTGCTGATAATTTGACTGGAAGAGAAGGAGAAGAGAAGATTAAGCTGCACACTCATTCTTATTGTTGTCTCGACTATGCACAGGTCTCTCTCTCTCTCTCTCTCTCTCTCTCTCTCTCTCTCTCTCTCTCTCTCTGCATGTGTGTGTGTGTCTCCCGCTCTCTCTTCCCTGTTAGAACTAATCTCCATCTTTCTTTCTTTCTTATTTTCATTGGAGTTCATTGTGAATGTTTTTAAAAAGTACTCATTTTCTACCTATTGGAAATTTCTGACTACTAAGTTAATCTAATGGAAATACTATCCTTCCTTAACTATGTCTTGTAACATCATTAAAATAGTAACTATAACCTCATGCACATTATTCCTATATTTCTCTATACAAGAATAAGAACGCTAACTGTTATAGTTAGCTATAAAAGGCTTAGTGCTGATTCTTCACAGTTCCAGTTAGCTATGAGCCTATGAAAGATTCGATTGATCAACCTTTATTTTTTAAAAAAATTCAGCAATTTATCTTGTCTCTTCACTTTTTGTAGATACATGATGTGGTGAGGTATAGACTGCAGCGGATGAAGAAAAAATTGAAAGATGAACTAGACAACAAGAATACAGTCCAGGAATATGTATGCCCAAAATGTGGGAAAAGGTTTAGTCTTTGTTGGTTTGTTTTCATTTTAAAAGGATGTATGGCCAATCAAAGCTGAGTAATTTACTTACAATTTTCAGGTATAATGCGTTGGATGCTATCCGACTGATCTCTTTTGAAGATGATTCTTTTCATTGTGAGAGTTGCAACACGGAATTAGTTGCAGAGAGTGACAAACTAGCTTCCCAAGATATTGGAGATGGTGATGATAATGCAAGAAGACGGCGCCGTGAAAAATTGAGGGACTTACTTCAAAAGATGGAGGTACCTTTCTTGTAATAATGCATGTTTGTTGATTAAAAGTAACTCGAATGTATCTTACACACAATAGGTTGTCTTGCTGGATCTAATTTTATTTTATAGTTTCAATAATTGATTCATGAATCACTTGATGAATTGTTGAATTCATGAATCACTTGATGAGTTGTCTGTTTAAAGTTGATGGAATTTGTTTATCTTCTTCTCTGATTATCAGATTTAGGAGTTAGATAATCAGCTTCATACTGACTGCAGCAAAAGTGATTTATGGACAAAAATAAATTTACATTTTCTTTTAACCTAATTTGAGAGACTCTTATTTACATTTCACAAACCATCACTTTCAGTTTAGGAGTACTGTTATACACAATCACTTTCCGAAAGCACATCTATAATTTTTTGATTTGGTTTCCAGCTTAGGAGTAACATTTTTGTTCATGTTTATTCATTTTGATGTTTTTATGTATTTGATTGGTATAAAAATGCAGGTAGAACTCAAACCTTTGACAGATCAGCTTAGCAGAGTAAAAGACTTAGAAGCCCCTGATTATGGAACTCTTCAAGCATGGGAACTTAGAGCAAGTGCTGTTGCACGTGCTTCTAATTCTGATGCTACTGGCAACGATTCTTCTAGATCTGGACAGGGAGGAACCCCGATGCCATTTCTTGGAGAGACAAAGGTGCATGCCTTTTCATTCTATATAAATGCATATATATGTGTGTATATACATGTATATATATATACGTATATCTGTATGTGTATATATATTTACATTGTTGTTAAGACCGGACCGAACTGGCCGAGTGGCCGGTTAAACTGGGAATCGGTAGAACGTTTGTTTGGTTCATCAAAATAAACCGCTTTCAAGGATCCGGTTGGTTACACTATAAACTGGGTTCAACCGCGCACCGGTTCGAACTGCCTTGATGTATATGGCTCGGGTTCGTTAACTGAAGGTGCCTGCTTTCTTTTATAGCAAGGAAGGGGGATATGAATTTTATTATGTGGGCATATCCAGGGTTAGAACTAAAGCAAACTAAGAAAGGAAATTTAAAAACTACTTGCCTTTATTAAGGATTCAACCAGTAACCTAACCATTGGAATGTTTAAGCAACAACAATCTTTGCTAGCAACCAATTTGTTGTATAGCTCTGTTAGAAATAATGTTAAATAGATAGTTTATTCATTAGAAGTTTCATTTCAAACACAAATGAATATACACATGCATAAAACTAATATATTATTTTTATTTACTAGAAATAGTATTAAAAGTTATACAATTAATAATGTTTTCAACTTGCTTATATTTGATTATTACCTTAATTTTGAATTTTTCTAAAGATTTAGATATATTTATATATATATATATATGTGTGTGTATGTATGTATATGAAAAATATGTTTACAATCTTACATATATGTTTATGGCCTACTGTATGTTGTGGAGACTTAAATCATTTTTTGACCTAAAAATCATTGGACTGTCGGGGCACATCTGATATCAAAATTATGTCTTGATTTATATTTATAATATAATAAAAAAACATAATAACAAACAGTAATAAACAATGCATATGCAGGTTGAAGTGGCTTTCTCTGGTGTTGAAGAAAAAGGAGAAATTAAATCTGAAAATGCACCAACGAAAGTTTTGCCTCCATGGATGATTAAAGAAGGGATGAATCTTACAAATGAGCAGCGTGGGCTTGTAAAGCAAGAATCGAAAATGGAGGGAACTTCAGCATCCATAGATCTGAAAGATGAGAAGAAGTCAATAAGTCAGGAGGATGACGCAAAGAATCTTCAGGTTAGTTCAACAATCGGATTTCTTATTTGTTTTTTTGATATAAGTTATATCTTGTTTGAGATAATTTTGTGTTTTCTGTGTGGAGGTGGTTATTTCTACCCAATTACTGTTATATTGGTCGATTGGTGCTGTGTTTTATCTCAACGGGTCAAAGCCTGTTTATAAGACAACCTTCAAAATCTTTTTTAAGCAAAAATTTATATTGCTACCATAATAATATTGTTTTTTGCATACCTAATCAACGTAATTATTATTTTTGATAATCTAAAAAAAAGGATAAAAAGATGTTTGTGTAGTGGGTATGGTTATGGTTATATGGATAAAAAGAGATTTGTGGGTCAATCCAACTTGTACTAAAAATGATCCGTACAAAGCGACTCATTTTGGCCTGTTGGCCATCTAACGACTTCTAGTTTTGCTCTTAAAATCTCATCCATATGCTCATATTGATCTCTTGTAGGATGAGTATGTCAAAGCATATTATGCTGCTCTACTTCAGAGGCAAAAAGAACAAGAGGAAGCCACCAAGAGAGAGCAAGATATGTCAACCAATAGCATCCCCACTTATGTTGACCCTTCAAGTTCTAGAAAACGGCAACGTGATGATGCAGAAGATGATGTTGAATGGGAAGAGACTCCCACTGCAGGTAGTTTGCGTGTGTATATCTATGTGTGTGTGTGTATCTTAGCTGTTGCTAATCTATTCGTCTCATCTTATTCTCTACGCGTTCCAAACATTGATGGTTAATGGTTGTCTAGAGTTGCATCATGCACTTGATATGTTGTGCTGTCGAGGTCTGCATGACATAGGGCCCCAAATGCTTGTTTTTTATGTCTATCTCCAATAATTTGATCAACTCTTGAAAACCTAAAGCAATCATTTTAGACAATAGAGGTGTAAAAAGTTGGTGCGTTGGGTAGCATGTCAAAATAATTGAAATAGTACATTGCTATTACATGCCAAAATGGGCTCGGTCAGGCTGGATTAACCTGCAAACATTTATTTACTGGTTAGAATTACAAAAAGAATAACGTTACAATAATATCTAACCTATTTGAACAGTTTTACTCGTTCCCCTTTTAGCTATTTGTTTTATTTCACCTGTTCCCCCATAAGCTAGTTGCTTTATTTGACCTGACCCATGAGAGATGATATCCGGTCTAAATTGACCCATTAGTGAAACTATAGAATACTCTTACTGGTATGAAAATAGTCAACACTTGCCTTATGGATGGTAAATTCTCAGTTTGAATCAAGTCATTTTTCTGAAAGTTTGTAAATAGTGAGGGCATTGCTTATGGTTACAAAAAACAATACTAACACACTAGTAATTAAAATCTTTGAATAAAATGATCTAGAAGGTTGTATGGATTAAGAAAACGGAGGACTTGTTCCCTGTTTCACTAATTTGACCTGTTTGTCCTTCTGCAGGAGAGACTTTCAAAGTAGACTTAAATGTTGAAGCAGCAGAGCCTTCCGGTGATGAAGAGGATGACGATGATGGCATTGATTGGGAAGAAGGCTAATTGGATCGTCATCTTTGTGGTCCATTTTAGAAATCATTTTGAATCGGTGAAAGATGGTGAAAATTAATTTCGACATACCTTTGCTATACATGTTACAAATTTGAATTTGTCATTGCAGAGTTGAGTGATAGGGAAGCTAGCTCATTGCAGGTGTTTAATATTTACAATGTTGGAAATTAATCTTGATCGATGGATTAAACTTGTCATTAAGTGATTAATACAAGGGTTAGTAAGTTTTTTTACTTGATTTGATATGCTTTAAAGTCCGCAGTTAGTTTGAATTCATGAGACAATAATCACGAGTGACATTCACGGTCCATGGCAATTTGGTCGACATCAACTTCATAATTAAAAGTAGGTTGAATATGGTATTCCATTAACCGGCTTGGTTTATTTTCATGTAGCGGCTCTGAAAACAGAAAAGCAAGTGGCTCATTTTCACGTTAGTTGCAAGAGGCTTTATGACCGAAGAAGAGATCAGAGTTTGGAGTTTAGAGTTTGAAGTTGATGAGTTCGATCAACAATAGGCTTTCTAATGAAACGACAAGTTTGATCAAGGATGCACAAAAGTTAACGGATTTGGTGATTATTAATTTGTGTGTTCAGATTCAAGTGTTTGGACAAATTTTGGATGCGGTATGCTCTAACAAGCTTGGGGATTAATCACAAACAGTGCGTTTTGTGATCATTGCATTGATGGTGTTGTGGTGTGAAAGCAGTAGACCGACAATTAAGATGAAAGGCTTACTAATTTTACTCGACGTTCAAAATGTTGGAGACGCATATCAAAACGGGAGATTGTTGGAAATTAATCTTGATTTATGGACTAAACTTGTCATTTTGTGATAGTTAAAACTTAAAAGGGTTAATTAGGGAGTCTATATAATTGATTTTGATAAGCTTCAAAGGCACATAGTTTGAATTCAGCTAGAATATGAATAAGTTGTTAATTGCTTTGGAGTAAAGTATATATTTATTCAAAGCGATTACGTCTAAGTTTGTTATTTAGAATGTTAATTTATTAACTTGGTTGTGCGAGGGTAGATTAATCTTCCCCAAATAAACCAATCAAAAGAAGCTTTTGAAAATACGTTACTTGAATTTTTTAATACTAGTAAACAAAGATGTACATAATTTTGAAAACGATGATACTAGTCCATCAGGGTTTAACATATGGTAGATTGAATAGTAAACGATTTGAATTTAGAAGATGAAGACATGATTGACTATCACCCCATGCAATGAGCTCAAGAGGTATACTTTTTGTGATTTTTTATTCACTATGTGGCTCAATAAGTTTGAAAGTTTGACATTTTGAAAAGGTGTAAAGAAAGAAACTCACAATATCCTGTTCTAGTCGCTATGACTAGCAATCTACTAACCGTTCAAACTTGTATTGTAGATTTAGAATTTGCTCTTCTCTTAGTGACATGATGTTATTTATCCGAAAAATAAGGCTAATTCCACAGTCGGTGGAAATATGTATTTGCTTGAAATACCACTTGGACGTGATGGAACGTAAACAACAGGAAACAAACCTCGAAGGAGAACTTGACATGGAATAGGTATTACACATATATGAATTAGAGGAGGGAAAGACGCTAGAACTCGCTTACGACGAATCCATACGCTCTAGTAGTTCCGAAGCCGTAGACTATTAAATGAAGACGAAGATGAGACATTTTTCATTCTTTATTTTTTTGTAATGAAATAATGTTTTGTATACTTTAAAATTAAAAAAAATAAATAGAAGACAGATTTATTAAGTTTATTTTATATATTTAATATTTGAATTAACTATTTTATGTATTTAGATTTCAATTATTTATATATTAAAAGAATTAAAGTTTTTATAAAAACCGGTTGTATTCACTTTGAACCGGATAATAACCTAACTGGTTCCATAGGTTAGTTTTTCAACACCCGCAAACTAGGTTATACCCAAACCGGTTATTATAATATCCGGCTTTGACGGGCTTTGAGTAAAACTGGTTAATTAAAATGTGCAACTCTACTAATGAAAAAATTAAAATGCAAAAGGACTTTTCAAGTATGATCAAGTCCAAAGTATAATCCAACTCTAGCGTCATGAAGGACCGCGAGACGCCTTTCTTTGCCTGACATACTCTGCCGTCGATGAAGACATGGGCTTTGCTGGCTTGCTGAGTACTGTATGCATGTGTGCAACCTTGAGGTGGAACACAAAATGATGAGTTTGTGGTTGCTAGGGTTTGTGATCATTGAAAGAATTCTAACAAGACTAAATTTAAGTAAAAGATGAGTCGATCTTAACTTGACCTAACACCACATGAAGATATTGAGGACACACGTTTAGGCTGTAAACGAATCGAACCAAACAGATTCTTGTTCATGTTCGTTCATTAAGTATTGAACGTGTTCACGAACAATTCATGAACACTTACCAAACGAAAATTCTTGTTCGTGTTCGTTCATTAAGGAATTGAACTTGTTCACGAACGGTTCATGAACACAAAACCAAACGGTTCACAAACACAAACCGAACAATTCACCAACACAAAGGACCACATACTATTTAAAGTTAAGCGCTTCATATAATGAACAAACATATTATTGAACGCTCACAAATATAAACAATTATAAAGCATAGACGCTAGGCTGATTAAAATATTAATAATTTCAATATATACTAAATTAGGTATATTAATTAAAAATAAAAGTTATAAAATATATAAATTAATATTTAATAAATGAACATAAACAAATATAAACAAACGAACATGAACAAATGTAAACAAACATAAATGAACGTATAAGAACACGTAACCGAACGTTCACGAACACAAATGAACGAACACGCCCTCTGTTCATGTCCGTTCGTTTAATTAAATGAATAAAATTTCTTGTTCATGTTTGTTCATTTATTAAATGAACGAATGCAAACGAACTTTGCATCGAACGGTTCACGAACTGTTCGCTGAACGTTTCTGTTCATGTTCGTTTATTTATTATCTGTGATGGATGGATTAGTGACGAGTGAACACATCACATCTTGTATGGAGTAGTTTCGTGAATGTTGTGTTCGTTAGTTGCTTACAACTTTTACGTGATGAATTTCAATGCATTTTTTGGTAAAAATATCCGCAGTAATGTCTCTGTTAGATTTTCCGGTCCAAAAAGTATATAATGAATCCAAAATAATTATGGAACAGGTATTTGATCAATCACATGGCAAAGTCAATATCGTTGGGAAGCTTAAATATAAATTATTATCCCCAAAGCTTACAAACTATTATTATCATAGACGTGTATATAATGGTAGATAATTGATCAATATATACGTGACATATATTCATGATTATTAATTGATTAATGTAAATATAAAGATGGTGTAAGGTGAACAAAACTATATGTTTATTTATAAAATATATATTATAATCATGACACAATCACTTATTTCTTTATAATATTATAATATAAGTTTTGTTCTCCTTTTTATTACTTCACTTGCAAAAAGTTGGTTTTTTAGGAAAAAAATTATGAGTTCAAATGGATTAACAGTTCAATACTCAATATTAGTGTAAAATTAAGTGAGACAAAACAGGTCACAATCATAATCATACTCATATCCATTACATCCTATTCATAGCAAGGCTACCGACAAAGTCTGCGAAGGATATGATGTAGGCAAACATTACGTCAATCCCTGACGATAAAGAGTTCGCTTCTAGTGAGACCCTTGGCTCCAACATTCACAACAGGATCAAATGACTTATAAAACGAACACACAATTTTCAACAAGACAATTAATATACAAGAGATTCAAAAAGCACTTACTAGCAGTAATCGATAAGGTAGCACATACTAGACAATCATTATACACTAAACACAAACATATATAATGATCAACAATATACAAGGCTTAATAATCAATTCATAAACAACTAACACCGAAAAACACCCAAACACCAGCAAGAGACGGTAACTAATCAGGGCTAACATGCAAAGCAACGGCCTAATACCCATATAAGACACCTCTAAACCCTCCTCTAGACGTCTTTAGCTTTAATCCTACGTCTCCACGTATCAACATGTTACCTGACTCACCCATTTTACCAATCTTAATGTCTTTAACCATCATTACTGAAGTTTGTATTAGTTTCCTATTTTTAAGGTTTTTATCGTCAAATTTTCTTCCATTCTAACCTTCAATCTTATAAGTTGTAACATTAAAAAAAATTATCTTTTGGATATTGTAAAGAAAACCCTTTTCAAATTCACTTTGGATTCAATACATGATGCAAACAAGTATTCAGGCATATATATACATATATGCATGCTCTAGCCATGTGTAATATATAAAAGAATAAAAGCAAATCATAAGATTCTTACTATAATTATCAATATATCTTAAAATCAGCATAAGAAAACTACTACTTATAGCATTATTTTCTAGTTTGGAGTCAAAATTGGGATGTTTGTGTATCATATTTATAATTCTTTACACATGTTAACTATAGCTATAAAAGAATGAATAGACCAGTGTCATTGTCACCATATTTGAAATCACATAATAACTATCTGTGAACAAAATGTTGAACAAGCTTCTAAGATTTGGAAGAAGACAGCTTCACACAATCGTCTCGAAAGAGATCATCAAACCGTCTTCTCCGACCCCGTCACACTCCAAAACCTATAACCTCTCGTTGTTCGATCAAATCGCGATAAACTCACACACCCCGTGTGTTGCATTCTACCCAAACGTTGATCGAAGCTCCCATGATAAAACGAAAACACTTGACTTGAAAAACTCGTTGTCAAAAACACTAACACAGTACTATCCGTATGCGGGTAGGGTGGAGAAATCTGGCCCGAGTTATGTTGACTGTAACGACGAGGGCGTTGAGTACATTGAAGCAACCAATGACAGCACCCTCTCGGATTTCCTGCAGCAGTCAGAGCACGAAGACCTTGACCCGCTCTTTCCGAATGATCTGATATGGTTTGACCCGCGCATTAGGGGTGATACAGAAGGCGTCATTTGCCCGCTGGCGGTTCAAGTCAACCGCTTCGCGTGTGGTGGGGTGGCGGTGGCGTCAACTTTATCTCATAAAGTTGGTGATGCAAGAAGTTTGTTGAATTTCATCAACCATTGGGCTATGGTCCATGCCCAGAAAGATACATCACTCATCAATCCTGAGATTATGCCTTACCCAACTAAAAACATCAAGTTACCAGAGATTTTAAGGGACAAATCGCGTGTCGGTTGTGTCACACGCGGTTTTTTGTTCCCGAACAAAAAGTTAAATGAACTTAAAGCCAAGGTGACAGCCATGACTAAGGAGTCTGGACAACCGATCATGAACCCGACTCGGGTTGAAGTTCTATCATGGCTACTCCATAACCGTGCGATGGCTGCAGCCACCAAGAGAAACTCGGGAACTTTCAAGCCGAATGGGATGCTCTTTCCGACTGATATGAGAGGCATTTTGGCGGAGAAATTGCCTGGAACGAGCATAGGAAATCTTAACTTTGTGATAGAGTTTCCTACAGCGAGTCAAAGTGACCTCGAGCCACATATCTCCATCGGTGAAATGAGGAAAAGGAAGGCAGCATTTCAAAGTATACCAAATTTGGAAACTGCAACGGAGATCGTTGCTCAGATGTCACCTGAGAGTGCGTTGGAGACGTCTAAGAGAATTGATGAGTATTACATATATTCCAGCTTGTGTCGATTTCCTATGTATGATATTGATTTTGGGTGGGGGAAGCCTGTGAAAGTGACTATTGGTGGAACAGTAAAGAACGTGACGGTTTTGATGGCGGCTCCTGATGGCGATGGCATCGAAGCACTCATGTGTTTGGAAAAAGAAGACATGAAGATACTGCAAAACGACCCCGAGTTGCTAGCATATTTGTAGTATCTTTATGTTGTACTGTTCTCTGATTACTTGTTTTGTTGCTTTTGTTTTACGAATCTGATGATCATCTGTCAATCGAGTTATTCCTCTTTCGTTGTATTAGTAGAATTCGACATGGAGTTTTAGTAATAAAGAAGCGTAAAGCTCTGTAGCACACCTTCGTGCTTGATCGTTCAATGGTACAGTGTTTTGGGAACACCCAACTATAGCCGAAAGTAGATTCTGATCAATAGGGTAATCAACTAACTGCTTCAATCAGCATAAGCATGAAAAGAACAAAATGGTAAATAACAAGACTGTGAGTATTGATACCTCATAGACGTCGAATGATGATTTGAGCACAATCCAATGCGGATCAGTAGGTATCGAGACCCTGAGATACCCTACAAATGGCGTAGGCAATTCCAAATCATGTGAACTGATACTGTGAAGCTCTAACCATGCTTAGATATCGTAAGGGATGATCCATGAGAAACCTGAAATGCATAGATAACGGTCTGAAAATCTATCACGCCATCACCGCATAATATCTTTTGGCTATTTCAACCTCCACAACGCCACAAATTTTCTTAATTCTGTAAATAAACTCCAGATATAAGCACGCCCAACGACCAACTATTTGGAAACAGCACATGTGAAAGAGGACACAGTTTGTACAGCGTCAGTACGAGAACAATAAAATAATGCATTGGTACAAAGACACGATGACTTATACATAGATGTGAAGACACATGACCGCTTACGTGTGTCAAAATGAGCCTATGTTTGCTAAAGGAAACAGGGTAAGTTTCAAACCGTGCTTACTGCTTAGAGACTAACAGTTACACTGTTAACCAGCCAAAGGCTAGTACACAACTGCAAGCTCATGTTGGTTTGTGCAGTGGTGTGAAGACACATATTGGCTCGTTCATAACACAAAGACACGACTTTTTTGTGCGTGAGTACGAAGACACAACCGCTTGTGAAGACACTAAAGTCCAATTCCCCACAACCATTCATTTTAGTGGATATGTGCATCTGAACAGCGGTGATTGTGTGGTTTTTTTTCGACTAAAGTTCAGCTAATGATTTCTACTATACAGAAAAGCAAGAGTTACGCCTAATGTTTGTGTGTGGACTGATCATTTTCTGCAACTCAGTAATGGGATTCTCATTAGCATTTCATGTGTTGCATTCACATTATTATATAAACATAAGTTGTTTCAGAGTGGCTCTGGGTGCAGCAGCTATTAACATCTATAACTAACGCATTATAATATTCGAACTGAAGCAACAACGAGATTCTATCAAGGAACAGCAAGTTTAAAAATGCTAATCTATCTCGGCGTAGATTAAATTGTCCTTCAAATCAAATCAAAGTACTGAATGTCAATTTGATACAGTTTGTTCTTTTGGGGCTTTGGGATATTATCTTCAACATGAAGCAAAACCAATTTCATGCTCTATCTAATCACAAGGGCCATGAAATTAATATGAAAACAATAAAACCCATAATTAGATCCAATACAAAGGAAACATTGTTCCACACATCAAAATTGATCAAATTTATTATTAAATTCGTTTGAATTTCATCTTCAAATCATATTCGTATAATCAAATTATCAAAACAAAAACATTCGAATTCGTTCAACATACAAACTATGAACCCTAAATGAACCTAGAATCACCATTGTTAATAATCAAACGCTAACCCTGTAAATAATCAGAGATTATGTTCGAATAAAACCTTGAAATCGACAGAACATTGATCTTCAAACTCCAAAAATCATCATCCAGCTTCTAATTACGCTTACGATAACGTTCCTCTAACTCCTTAGCTGTCGTTAGGGCTTGATTTACGAGGTTTTTAACATCTGGGACATCGTAATTTTGGGCGACATAGATTCCGAACAGGGTTCCCGCCATGAATGAGAAGTTTCTTAGAATCAAGCCCATGTTAAAGCAGAGGATTAGGTCGTTTGGAGGTCAAAATACATGTAGATGATGATGTTCAAGAAATCTTGATTTTGACTTTTTTTCCTTGGTCAACAATCTAGATTGTTGTGGAAGAAATTTTGAATCTTTCCATATCAATGTGGTACATCAATATGTATTGGGCAAAAAAGTTGATATAGTATGATTTGAATGATAAATGTTAAAAACTCGGTTCTGTTTACATGGCCGGTTACAAGTTTCAAACCGTAAACCATTAAAGCGTTAAAACAGAGAATCTTGAACCAAATCGTATATATTTCCAACCGTTCACACATGCGGTTTTATTTGGTTTGAGCAGTTCGTTTGGTTTCGATAGTTTATGAACATCCTTTATTTTCATAACGACTAACATATATAAAGGTTTTATAAGACTAGAAAAACTTTTATTCTAATATTTTAACTTAGGTTTTTTTATAGTTATTTATATGTTTATTTATTTAATTCTCGTACATATCTTACGTATAATTCAATATAATATACCGTACGTGAAACATAAATCAAATGCAAAAAGATATAAATATTAAATTCTAATATAATTGTATATTAAATTGATTTTTTAGAACGCAAACTCACACAACCATCTAAGTTACTTCTAATCTATATTCAACTCAAGACAGGATCATCACTTTAACTTTAATAATCATTGAACCCAACCTCTCACGCTCATAAAAAGACTTATGAAAATCTACAAAATGAAATTAATTGATTTTAATATACACGTTAAGCTATGAAAATCTAATATGAGTCATTATTTTTTAAATAATCTAACATATCAAATATACACGTACCACTTCAAAATCAAAATTTGACATCGATCTCAAGTAAACTTGTTTTAGATTACCACACTGCTAAGGTATGGATTTCTAATACCTTTATTGATAAAAAAATTAATTTCCTACCCTATAGTATGTAAAGTTAAATTTATTATTATGTGGCATTAAATTTATTTATTTAATACGTCATTGATACTGTCATTGATACTCGTATTGTGCCAACTATATACTAATATTGTTACTAATGCTTGTATCATCACTGAAGATGCAAACGGTATATACTGCCACTTATATTGTACTAATACTGGTATGTCACTGAATACGCAAACACTATACTGATACTTTCACTGATATCATTACTTAACTATTACTTATATCGGTAACGTCATTGAAAATGTAAAAGGTACATTGCATACTCACTCATATAGATGCTATTGCTAAAACTAACACCGGATCTGAAATTGAATGTGAATGCCGAATATGAAACTAAAAGTTATATTGAATGTAATATTGTAAGTACTATACTAATATTATATGTTAGATATTATTGCTAACATGTGTTATCCGTAATATATATGTTTAAGTTGTGATTCGTCCACTAGCAAGGTGTATTTGTGTTTTCTTGTACATTAGGTTGCCAATGTTATTTAGGAAGATGTTAAAGAGTGTTCAAGAATAAAATGATTTGTCTTAGTAATCTTATATTGTATTTATAACGAATCTTGTAACATTTCAAACATAAATGGAATCATGTTAGCGATTTGATTCATGTTAGCTCTAGTTGGGTTGGTATGTTACATATATTAACACATGTCCTTATCTCATTGAAACAATAACTATCTTAATCTTTTGCTTCTTTCCTCATCTTTTTAAAAAACATTTTTTTACTTTTAAATCTTGTAAGAATCTTACCTTACACCATTTTTTACGAGAATCAATTATCAATGTCACTAGACTAACAAACTCCAGGCACTTGTTTCCTCATCTATCTCATCTTACCTTACCTTACATCACCATCTTATTAACTATACATCCCTTCACATTCGATAACCCTTGGAAACGACCATACACATCATTGTCAGCCACTTGTACCAACCATCGTTTCCTTCTCTTCCTATCCCTTTCTTATCATCTACTCTCTCTAGATCCCTTTTCTTCATTTTCACTCCTCCACTCTCTTGCTCTAGAACACTCTATCTCTTTACTCTTAAAAATACATATTAGCTCTCAAATAACAAATTCCTGATTCTCACGTCGAAAGCTGGTCGCAGGAGACCCTCTGTGGTGGAGAGGTTAATGGTGTTTTGCTTCTTATCGGATACCCTGAAACTCAAACCTAAGGAACGTCCATAGCCTCAAACCAGCCTAAGTCTTGATGTTTACTAAACTGTGACTAGAGTCAAATTAGCTGGTAAACACAATTTCTTTAAATACGACTTAAAAACCAATAGATTACAAGAACAATATAATTATTTTAGAATTTAACAGAGATGGGATCTAGAGCACTTTTTAAGTTGGAATTAATTGTTAGATCACTGGGTATTATAACCTTGCACTGAAACAAATGGAGAGATTTGATTATCTAGTCTAGCAATTAGCTAACACCTTAAATTGTAATACATACGGAATACAAAATATATACCCAGCTAGATGGGTACTAGACACATGCCTAAATGGGTCATGGGGTGGACGCAATCCACCAACTCACAAAGACATGTTTTCAGAACCAAGGGTGCTCGTCACCTTGTTTTATATGTGGGTAGGGCGTGCGACGACCTTACTCGAGGAATGCATGTCTCTTGACTCCTCTTGCTCATTAGCCTAGGAAATTTTGCTTAATATAGTTATGGACCAACTCCTCATTTCATTCTATATGGTTGCTTCTATTGAAAGTGTTACCTTCCAACCCTTCAAAGTTACAAGGGAGGCATTACCCTTCAACCCTTTAAAATCACTAGGACACCCCTTGTCTAATTACATGCTTCAATCTTGTGAAGATAGCTTAATGTCAAGGGCGACGCAATATTGATCAGTGTATTGTTTCGTCAAAGTTATTTCCTCTTAATATGTTAATTGTCTTGTCATTAGCCTCCTCTGATGTGGGCTTAGAGGACAAGTCCCCTCCTTCAAATAAACCTCATCGATAGTCCTCTAGATCTTTTACTTAAAGAAATGGGCACCGCGACGTTGGGATTATGCCCCAAATGATATTAATGCTCCATCGAAGTCTCAAATCTATAAATTATGTTTCTAACCCTCTCTAGATTAAACACATTTTAAAAAAGTTTAGTTGTTTATAATTCTCTAAAAACACATGTAATGATTACAGATAACGGGTAAATTAAATATAGAGTTGGTAGAAATATGTAATAATTATCAAGGTTGTTTGGCAAGGATATATATAAAGTTTGTTTACAACGACCACGATGTTATGTTTTGTATTCTATTATTTAAAAAATACGCACATATAGTATCACCCACATGTCCCTATCATTTTGTATTTTACTATATTAAAATAATTTGGAAGTATAAGTGTATAACAATTCTTTATGTATATAATAATATGATAAAAGCCCTGTTTTGACATAAACTAATATTAAACACTCGAATTACAATAAATGTAATTTTAAAATACCCCATTAAAAGAAAAATGAGCAATTGGGTATTTTATCAATGTTGTATGAGAAGATAAGCCTACACTTGTTAGATCTTACAAATACGATTTGGGTAAAAGTTAGGGTTGAAAAAAAAATTACCTTGTGGTTTAGTAGGATTAGACCGGTATGAAAGTTTAATAGATGACCTATTATGTCAAATAATATTATATGTTTGCTCACCATAAGATTAAGAATATGTATTAGTTGTCCAACTAGAATTTTTTTCAGAATGTCATTCATTCTGAAATTGTTCTCGTCAATACACATTTAACCATAGAGTTTGTCTCATATCCAGAACCAATGTGTCTAAAACATGTTAATAGCGTTTGATATCAAGATTTAGATGAAACTAATACCTTTCTAGTCAACGGTTAATACCAGAATTACCTAGGTTGATACAAACCTGGTATGTCGGATGAACTTGCATAATGGGTTTTGAGCCGCAGATGATATATATTTTGAGTGAACAGAGACGAAGTGTTCATCAATGAATAAACTTACAACTTTTATAAATTTGAATTAATTCACTTTTCAAAGTGAGACAAAAGTAATTTGATATATCTATATTTAAGTTAATCCTTTTTTGGTAAAGTAATTTGTATTTAACAAAACTTGATAGTCAAATTGGTTAAACCAAATTGGTTCTTGGTGGTTTGGCTAGCTTGGGTGGTTTTTGGTGGTTAGCTACTTTGGTTAAGGTGGTTTAGTTGGTCTGTTCAATTGATGATTTGTGAAGTCATGGCTAAAGGTTTAACTATACAATTACATGCATTCAAAACCATTGAAACCGGTTGGTTCGTCCAAACCAAGCAAATCGACCAATTTGCCAGTTTTTACGGTTTGACAGTTAAACAGTTCATTCTAGTTTGAAACTTAAACCCAATCGTACGAAACGAACCCACCATTTAAACTTTATGATTTAACAATATTTTTACTTTTAAAATATTTAGCAATATAAATGTATTATTACCATAAATCATCAAATTACTTTCCTTTATTAATACATAATTAATAATTTAAAAACTTAGTCCAAACAAGGGCGGTCTAGCCGAGTCATGCAACCCAACCAGTTTGGTTTGTTAGAATCATCAATCGTCCAAACCCGACCATGAACATCCCTCGACTCGTTCCTCATCACAGACTCAATTACAAACCAACGATTGTACTCATCGCAAGCTCGATTACAGAGTAGTGATTGTACTCGCTTAGTTCTTACACTAGATAGACAAGATGATCAACTCTCAACAGCAAGAAAAAGAGTTTACAAGATCAAACATCAAAGCTAGAGGCATTACAACATTAGTTCAAACATTTATTCAATTTGATGATCAAAAGAGTACATAGTTCACAAAACCCTCATTGATCTTCATATTCAACACTTCCAAGCTGAAGCAGTCATCAACACGCGATCCTTCCAGCAAAGAACAAGAGACGCCTGCCTCTTCTCTACGCGAAATCCCTCAACTTGCATCTGCCTCAGCACACATTCGGCTTGTGTTTCTGCAAAGTTACTAAAACGCACAGGCGAGTACCCTCCGGCTGTAAACAGTGACTTCCAATGAGGCATTGGCTCGGGGTACTGAAGTTTGCCCATCACCATCTGTTCTATTTGAGGCTGAAAAAGGAACCGTTCGATCTTGTTTGATGCATCTGAAACAACATTAGCACCATCAATAGAGTCCAACAGAACTTCATAGTACTGGAGACTCTGGAGAAGGTAATGCGGGAAGGGTAAATCCGTCCTTTCACACCCACGATCGAGTGTCACCACTATTGTTGGTGAGAGTTGCTTCACAAAATGGAGAATGAAAGGAATTGCAGACAAGTGACTGCAAGCTGACCAAATTGGGAAATTTACAGCAACAGTTTCGTTTTCAGAAACTGAAAACCATCGCGGATCGAATGAATCAAAGTTCACAACTTCAAGCTTGAAAGAAATCCCAATTTCTTGAGCGAATTGTGATAAGTTTTCGTGCATAAGTCCAAGTTCTAGGGGATGGTGAGTTGAAGGTGAAGCAAATGCAGTAATCTTTAGTGAACAACCTTCATTATCATCACAATTGTTGTTTCTAATAGGGAGTTCTTGAATGAAAGACGCCCATTGCGCGCCAAACCCAATATCAAAATCAATGATGTGAATGTTTTTAGCATCTCCAAGAGTTTCAAGAAGTGTCTGATTGGAAGTAAAATTCATAAACTGAACAACTGGAGACACTTCAGAAAACATCTTATATGCTCCCATCTTGAACACACCATTAGAAGGTGAAGTAACTCTATTCGGATTCAGATTCGATTGTGTGTGCACTTGCATTGCTTCTTTGAAACAAAAGGCTGCCCTTTGAAAAGGTGTACTTGCAGTTGCAGCCGAGGCGAACTGGTGATTGAGCCGCGCCAATATCCCTTGCGCGTGTGAGTGGTTCCCAGCGAGCAATAGCTCAGCTACCGCGAGCAGCTGGTCACAGATAAGCTGCTGCTGCTGCTGCTGGTGGTGGTGGTGGTGGTGATGCGGTGGCGTTGGGGTGGTTTGTGGTGGTTCTTGTTTAATTACAGCCACAGTAGACGGTTTATCAAGCAGTAATTCTTGATCTTGATTCAAACTCGAAACTTTTTGAAAACCCTGATTCAAAATCGAAACTTTATGAAGACCCATATCAGAAACAAAGGATTTCTGAAGATTCCGGTGGTGGTGGAATTGAACCGGTGGCGGTGGAAGGTGGTTTAGGACCCCCGGCGGAGCTTCATACACGGTGGCGGTAGGGGCATTTTGGTCAATTGTGTCATCAAACTCGCCGGAGATCCACCGGAGAGACTGTTCTTTCGCCGGAGAAGAAACAACTCCAGACAACAATCTCTCCCAATCTTCCAATCCCACCTCAAATCTTTGTTGTTGAAGTTCAAATTCCGCCGGAATTGGTTGTAACTCCGGCCACTCATCTTTCCGGCGACCTTCTCCGGCGACAGTGGTATATGCAACACACCCATTTACACCTCTTTCTTGAACAACAGACTCCGGTGACTTTTGTTGAAGTTTGTTGCCGGAGACAGCTAGCAGCGGTGGTGTAGTGGTTGTGCTGCCGTTACCGCCGCCGCCCACGGAGGAGGAGGTGGAGGGGCTGGGGCTTCTGGTGTCAAGAACAGATATGGGTTCATTGCTGTTGTTGAAGCCATAAATGCTTTCTTTTAAGTTATTTGAATGTAAAGAAGATTGATGAAAACCTGCAACTTCAAATGCAATGCCTCTCATCTGTTCACCATGGAGAAGAAGATGAATCAAATAAAAAGGAACCCTCAGGCTAAAAAGATTTGTAGAAAATTACAAAATAATTATACATTTTTGTAAGAATGACATTTTTTTTATAAATTGGGCTTAAAGCTAGTTTCAACACATACAATACAAAAGAACAAGTTTTGCAGAAATCTTGAGATTTTTTTTATTTATGTAAAAAAAAAAAAGAAAAGAGAGAAGGTTGATGTGGTTTACAAAATTTGGAGGTTTTATATGGTTTCAAATTTCAAAATGAGATTCATGAAACAATACTAAAAAGGAAAGTAGAAAGACCCACCAAATAATAGAAGAAATTGACAACACAATATTGAACAACAACTATCAAGAAATCTTGATTATTTTGAGTCCAGAAAGATAAGTGGTTTTCAAGCTTTAAGATGGGTTCAAAATGAGTTTAATTGAAAAAGGAAAACAGAAAAAGAAAAAAGAAAAAAGAAAAAGGAAAATCAGGGAACCAACAAAAAAATTATGAACAAGAACAGCTATCAAGAAATCTCGATTCTTTTTTGAGTGTTGTTTTTAGTGGGTCTGTAAGATTTAGAGCTTTGAGGTGTGTTTAAAATGAGCTTTCATGAAACAAAACACAATTTATACAAAAACCCACCAAAATCTTGCAAGATTACTCCAAAATTGATAAATTTTTGTGGGTTTTACAGATTTAAAGCTTTGTAATTAGCTCAACTAATGAGCATGAAAGAAAAGCCATCAAACCCAACATAAATAAATAAAAATAAAAACACAGAAAATGAGATTATCTAAATAAGAACAAATATCAAGAAATCTTTGCCTTTTTAGCCAAAAGATGAGATCTTTTTCCTTGGTTTTGTTATTTGTTTCAGATTTCAAGTCATTCAACCACTAAAAAGAGACCCAAACCTTTTATCTTCATATCACACTATTTGAGCTCCATCTTTCTGCTTCTGCTTCAAAATTAAGCTCACTTTCTCTCTCTCTTGTTGTGTGTGTTTCTCTCTCTAGAATATGAGAGAAAGTGTAGGTTGTGGCCTTTGGCTTTACACTTGGTCACTGCTGCTATCCTGTTGCAGGTGGTCTTGTGGTGTCCCTTCTTGTTTTCTGCCATGGATGGATGTACATCATTAAATACTTTATACAAATATTAAAGGTTCCTAAACTAAACTACTTTTTCTTCCCTCTCTCAAGATTGAAAATGACATGGTAAAATGAAAATAATGAAATGTACTATGTTTTTCTTCTGTTTTATAAATACCATCTAATGTTTTTGTATATCTACACTAGTTAATGGGGCAGTGTTACATAAAATGAGTATGTGTGTGATTTTCATGAACCATTGTCTTAGAAAATAAACACTTGTCAACCCATGAAATTTACAGCATTTAATTTTTTTTAAAATTCATTAATTACACATTTACCCAAGTAAAAAACATTACATATTTTATATAGGGTTAGGTTCTTTTCAGAACTCTAATTTTTATGAAAACTTTAAGTGACCAATCATTTTATTATATTTGAAAATTAAAAATAAAACATAAAAAGAGTAAAATAGTAATCAATTAATTTTTTTCTCTCTCCAATCAATTAATTAATTACTTGATTTTTTTGCTCTTTCATCTCTCCTCTAATATATTTATACATGCATTACAATTAAATTAAACTTGATTTGAGCGTTTATTTTTATTAAGCTAATTAATGATTAAATTCATTAACTAGGTATATATATATTGTTTGTTTTACATGTGTAAATATCTATTTACGTATATTTAAATTCCAAACTAATTATATATTCAATCAGACATCTTGTTATACATGTGTAAAATTTTAATATCAGTCATATATGTTTTAAACTAATCTTTTATTAGCATATAAGCAAGTCTTTGACATCATAAATTTCATATCAATCATTTATTGTCATGTTTTTTTTTCTTTTTATCTTTTTACAAATTTATAAATATGTTTAATATCTAAAAAATGTCAAATTTGATAATGTATTTCCTTAAACTAATTAAGAAGCAAATCAATTAATTATCATCTAATTTTATATATTAACTATTTTACAAATTAGTAAATGTAGTATTTACATATATGTAAAAAAATTCAAAATTATCACGCTTTCATTTAATCGTTTATTTACATATGACTAAATATTTATATCAAAAAATTGTTTTCAAAGATGATTATCTATTTACATATATGTATATCTTAATACATATTATTCATACGACAAATTCATATTTAAATATATCAAATTAGTTATCTTTTACGTATATGTAAATATTAATACTAATCACCCATTTCAAGTTGATTACCTACTTGCATATACGTAAATCTTTATATGATTGTCTATTTATGTATATTTAAATAATTACAATTTTGTAGATATACTATTACATATATGTAAAATTTCAAACCGAACTTCATGCATTTACATATACAAAACAAAAACAATTTATATTCTAAGTCCAACGTTCTCTAAATCAATCTGCAGAATAAAAAAAGGTCCATCAGTTTGGGGCTTCAGTTCAATATTATAAGTATACGATATATTATATCTTTTTTTTTTCATTTAATATGTTGTTTATCCAATTCAATACGAAAATTATACACTAGCATTAGTCATGATCAAATATTCAACCCAGAGATTGAGTTTTTACTAGTTTGGTCAATTCAATACACAATAAAATTGATGGATCGACGGAGGGAAACCAGTGAACAAAAAGGAACAAAATAAAATGCATGTATAAGAGTAAAGATTTACATTGTATTTAGTTTTTTAAAAGAAAAACCTTGTGTTTACTTATGATTAAATTACAGTAAACATATCAGTCAGTTTAATGTTTAAAAGGTTTACCATGTTACATTCAAGTTTTTTGATCGGGGATACAGATTCGTCAAGATTTTTCATGGGTCTTTCCGAAAAACGTACGAAAAACATCCGAAAAACATGATAACTTGCCTTGGAGTTTATCTAACCTGGAGATCATTAAAATTAAACAATAATTATTCATACATGTTTTGAAATCTATACATTTATTCCCCACAACTAAAATCGTTGATAATCAAAAGAATTTTTGATTTAAGATAAGTAAATAATAAAGAGTAATAGTAAACTCGCTTCACATAAAACCATTAGAACTTTTTTAAATGACACATAAAACAATTAAATAAGTAAATATATTAATAATGGTTCATAAGAAAATTAAACTTGCATCTCCATTACTGTGTTTGAGTCTCTCGAGAACAATTGTGATTCCACATATCAACTAGTAGTGATTTTAAAATCAATTGTTCTTTGACAATTGAAAAAAGAATTATTCTTCAACAATTCAATGTAACAATTCAATCTTCAACAAACATGGAAAATTAAAACGTCCACTATTTAATTAGCCAATGAAAATTAAACAACCACAAAACATACCCCATTTATTGGAAGGACGTCGGCCAAGAACATGAAACCCAGAAGTAGCAGTCGAAACTTTTAACCCATCAAAACAACTTTGAAATAAAGATTAATTTCTCAATGATTATAATTATCAAATAACATTTCTTAAAGGTGAAGATTATGGCCACAAACATCGAAATTTCAAAGAATAATTGAGATTGGTGAAATCGGGAACTAGGGTTGGATCATGGGATTGATGAGAAACCGAAATCAATCAGTGTGAGATATATTAGAGAGAGAAACAAATTAGATAAATTAGGAAATAATTTTTTTATCTTCCAAAAATACCCTTTTGTATTTATTAAAATAACTCTATTAATTATATATATTATTAAATTCTTATGACGGTTTATACATGGAATTTTAAGGCTTTATAGTTTGGCCACCAAAGTGGCAAAGGTTGGTTATATATTTATAAAAACTAATTTCTTATGTTTATATTTTTATATATGTGTCGGTACAAGGCATGTCAAATATACAATGTTTTCTGTGCATATTTTTATATAAACTTTGAGATGATCTACATGTGTCAAATATCAAACGTGTTCGTTCAAATGTATAAATCCTTGTTACACTACATTTCAACGTAAATTTAGTTTGGAAACGAGTCGGTACGATTGTAATCTATGTGTTTTTTATGTATGTTTTGAGTTGATTTAGGTTTCGACATATTTTTATTTGAAAAATAGGCGCGTCAAGTATAATACATTTTCGTTTAACGGTATAAATTCAAGTTGCTTTATGATTCACCGTAAATATACTCCGAAGACAAGTCGGATCGATTGTTAGTCTATACTTTATCATGCCGCGTACGATGCCGCCGCAGCGCGCAACTGGTATAAAAACTAGTTCATTTAATTACTGTTATGCCATAGTGTTTTTAGCCATTGATCAAATGATCTAACGATAATGATAAGTTCTCGCAGTTCTTAAAAATATATGAGTTCTGAAATGATCTTATCCCTATATATATATATATATATATATATATATATATATATATATATATATATATATATATATATATATATATATATATATATATATATATATATATATATATATATATATATATATATATATATATATATATATATAGGGGAGGGTTCAAATGAAAACCACCTTTTTTATGAGAACTCTAGGAACCAATCTCAGCCACTCATTTTGTATCACATGCAAATCACATGTCATTTCCTTTTTTTTTAAAACGTTCATAACTTTTTTCACGACATCATTTTTTCAAAAAAAAATTCACCATAAAATTCAGTATTTTTTTATCTTTCCAACGCCTACCATATTGATATACTTTTCTAAAAAAAATTGTACATCCGTTGTTTACATATGTGTAAATCTAGTTATACACATGTGTAGTACTGGATTTACACATGTGTAAATCCGATATTACACATGTGTAAAACTAATTTCGTTAAAAAAAACGGGAATTTTTTTTATTTTTTATAAATTTTTTTTATTTTTTTTATGAAAGAGGGAAAATAGAGGAACATTTTTGTGTTTTTATTTTTTTTATTTTTATGTTATTTTTTTATTTATAATTTTTTAAATATGTTTTTGTTAATTACAATTTTGCCATTAAGAACTAGTGGTTGAGATTGGTTCCTAGAGTTCTCACAAAAAAAGCTAGTTCTCATTTGATCCCTCCCCTATATATATATATATATATATATATATATATATATATATATATATATATATATATATAATTTTCACCCATATTATTAAAATTATTTATTGAATTATTACTTTACTTGTATTTTCGCTAAAGTTTTTTTTACACATTTCACATTTTAAGATTATTAATCATATATATTTCCTTACGTTCGAGTTTTGTATATAAATAAAAACAATAAAATTACATATTGTTCAAAACTTAATTTCAAAACAAACAATAACCAATAATCAAATTTATATCTTCAGATACAAAACATAATTGTCAAAAGTTTTAAATAATTATAAAAATAAAAACTTAAATATGTAAAGATCCCTTAATAAAAAAGGTATGCTAGTCATTTTATAGGTTAATTTTAATGAAATGGATAAATATGTAATATATATATATATATATATATATATATATATATATATATATATATATATATATATATATATATATATATATATATATTAAGAAGAAAAAATATGTAATTGATTTTTTAGTTTGGAAAATATGTAATTTATGCTTTTAAAAATAGAAAATATGTAAAAATCCCTACAATTTATGCTCCTCAAAAACTTTAATAACTATAGTTCTTGTCACAAGTAATAATGATGATTTGTTTCATTTTTAATGAAATGTGGATGTCGAATGTTATAGGCTGAGTTTTGTGGTGCTTTAACTTGATTCATTTAATTTTGATAGAATGAGACAATTATTTATTTTTATTTTTTAACATAGAGTTTATATAGACATACAATTATAAACATCAAAATCAATGATTGATAAAAACTTAGATTTTTCAATTGTTCAGTTAACTTGTAATATGTATATGAATATTTCAACACATACAAGAGAAAAAGTTTTGCAGAAATCTTGAACTTTTTTTTTTATTTCTGTTAAAAATGAAAAGGGTGATGTGGGTTTTCAAGATTTGGAGGGTGATGAAAAGGGTGATGTGGGTTCTGGTATATTGAAATTAAAGTAGTTTAAAACACCATTTTCTCTCAAGAACATCAATTTGACCCTATTAACCTCATCTTTTGATTCAACCATACTCCCTTGACAGTGCTTCATCATTCTCACCATTTGGTGCTGATTAAAACTACATTTTATTTTATAAAAAAAAGTCATTTTTGGTCAAACTGGATCAACTTAAATTAATAAAAGGTTGTTTGACAGCCTTTTAATTAGCTTTTTAATGGTTCATATGTCTGAATGGTTTAGCACTTAATGGTTTAGACTGTTTGTTTCGCGAGCAAATGTCTGAATGGTTCAAACATTTGCCTCGGAATGGTTAAGCAATATTAATGCTGAATGGTTAAAAGGTCTAATTTTGAATGGTTAAGACATTTTATCTGAATTGGTCAGACATTTGCATTTGAATAGTTAAGTGATATACTAGCTTTTAATGGTTCAGACCTCTTAATGATTCAACATTTAATGGTTCAGATCTCTTATTGGTTTAGCACTTAATCATTCAGAAGTTACCAAACAGCCCCTAAATCACCCATCAAATTCTTGAATTTTAATAAGTTATAAACATAATTTGTGAATTCTCCATGACTTGAAACATTCTGACATCTCATATTTCTAAATATTGTTTTATAGGTGACAATCACCAAAACCTTAAAACTTTTTTCATGATTTCATATCATCAAATTTCTTGATTCTAGTCATTATTAATCACCACCGGCTAATATTGTCGGTGATGATTAAGAGTTATTTTACAACATAGAAGGTTTTAATTTTTAGAAATTTATATTGGAAGGCCAAAAAAATTATTTATTACACCATAGACTAACAAATCGTTAGCCTAACACGATCCATGCAACAATATAAGTCATTCACAATCTCATGCCCGATATATTAAATTTACACCATTGACCCCAATTCAGAGCCTGTTTTTCGTGATCGGCTCTTAAGCCAAAAAAATCCAAGTACCTTAATTTCATCCACCACCTTGTGACATTTGTAGCTTTTTGATGAAATAACATTTCGTTCCTCTTTCTCCATAAATACCCAATAGCAATTTGTATCATCGTGTATATTGCATTCTTTCATGTTGGTGATCCTCGAGCAGAGCCATGAAAATAGAGTAGGTCTTTCTAATCGAACAAAAAATGAAGGGAGTTAAACCAAGAGAAGATAAAATCCTTTATCAGTTGGACAAATGGACATGAGAAAAATAGATGGTTCAATGATTCTTCACTTTCATGACATAAAACACAAAGTGAATTGGAAATATTTATCTATCTTATCAATAATAAAACCAAAGTTGGAAGATTCAAACACAACCTCCAACATAAAAAATAATCTTAACACATACCTAATTATTCTATTAAAAATTTAATCCTATGTCTGAAAACATAGTCGTTGCATTGCCTCCTTTTGACCAAGAAATACCCAGCGGATGCAGGCCCCACTCCCACACAGGCCATTCGGCTCGGCCGAGAGCCTGAGATTAGGCCTTATAAGGCTGACCACAAAGTGAATTGGAAATATTTATATGTCTTATCAATAATGAAACCAAAGTTGGAAGATTCAAACACAAAAAATAATCTTAATACGGACCCAATTATTCTATTGAAAATTTAATCCTATGTCCGAAAACATAGTCGTTGCATTCCCTCGACTTTTGACCAAGAAAATACCCATTGGATGCAGGCCCCACTCCCACACAGGCCATTCGGCTCGGCCGAGAGCCTGGGATTAGGCCTTATAAGGCTGACCAGGCCCGGTCCAAACGTATAAGCTCCTGTTGAAGTTTACCAATTTGCTTCCAAGGCCCAGGTTGTGATAATCGAGCCGGTATAAAAGCTCACGATCTAGAGTGTGATGAAAACTCCATATAACCTTTCTCCACAATGCATTCTCATCTAGAAATTTACTATAAGTTCCTATCTTCTTAACCTAGAAATAAGGATTTGAGACCTTGGAACCTACCAAAAATGATTGCTTCTCATTTCAGTTACTAAATAACATTGATTATAACCATCAACTTAGCATAAAAATTTGAAACTTTCTTGAACCCCTTCATCCTCATTGACACACACACATTTAAAAACTTTCTAAATAATGAAAGTTGGTTACACAAGAGAATATCCAAGTTTACATTTTAATTTTTAAATGTTCAATACAACCCTTTAAACTATCAAAGTATCAAAGATGATATCTGATCACAAGTAGTTTCTATTTTCATTAGTTTCTTTTAAACTAAAGCTAACTCGAGGAGACATGTTAAAAATATTAAGTATCGTGGCATTAAAGTAGTGTTTATGTTGTTTATTATTATTAACTGGTGAGTAGTTAATTAGCATGCGGGTAATGTCAAAATGTCATGTAGTATACATATGTTTATATGCATATATTGTCTTGAAATGTTTTAGTTAAAAAATAATAATTTCATAATCTATTATGTTCACCCTTTAGTTTGAGTACTAATGTAGAGCATGTTTGTAAAAATAATCTAGAACATTAATAATTTATTACAACAAAGATATAATATACACCATATTTAAGATTGGGAAAATTACGAAAATAACCATTTGATCAAATCGAATTACTAAAATAACCGGTCAAAAATGAAGTTTATTAAATAAAACAGTCAATCCTATCGTTCCACGTGTTCATCCCTCGCTGACGTGGCGAGGGATTATGGGAATCCCTCGCCCAGAAAAGCGTGTCAGCGAGGGATTATGGGAATCCCTCGCCCATGTGTACATCCCTCGCTGACTCAGCGAGGGATTATGGGAATCCCTCGCCCAAAATTACGAAAATGCCCCCCCTCGCCCATAATTAAAAAAAATAAATATATGTTTTTTACCAAAGAAATACGTATTTTTAGTTATTTATTGTTTTTTAAATACTTAAAAATTTAGTTTAATTTTATTTTCACCTATATAATACAATGTTTACCCTTAACAAAGTTATCAAATCTTACATTTTTCTCAACCTTGTTGTTACTTTTTTCTTAAAATACTCTTCAAGTATTTACAAAATGACATTTAGTATCATTGTATAGTATGATATTAACTGACATGTTTTGATTTAAGATAATTTTAAGAAGAAAATAACAAGAAGGTTGAGAAGAATGTAAGATTTGATAACTTTGTTAAGGGTAAACATTGTATTATATAGGTGAAAATAAAATAAAATTAAATTATTATGTATTTAAAAACAATAAATAATTAAAAATATAGATTTTTTTGGTTAAAAACATATATATATATATATATATATATATATATATATATATATATATATATATATATATATATATATAAATTTTGGGCGAGGGATTCCCATAATCCCTCGCTGAGTCAGCGAGGGATGTACACGTGGGCGAGGGATAGGATTCTCATAATCCCTCGCTGGCACGTTTTTTTGGGTGAGAGATTCCCATAATCCCTCGCCACGTCAGCGAGGGATGGACACGTGGAGCGATAGGATTGGTTGTTTTATTTAATAAACTTCATTTTTGACCGGTTATTTTAGTAATTCGATTTGGTCAAATGGTCATTTTCGTAATTTACCCTTTAAGATTTGATAAAATCATATAAAGGTTAATGAATCCCAAAATCACAAATTATACCAAATATGGGCAAACATTTAAGCCATTGAAGAGACCAATCAACACACTATCTCCATCAGTGGCTCGTAACCAGTCATGGTGGTGTCACATAGCACAGTTTCTACATTGATAATTATTTAATATTTTATAATTTTAACATAAATAATAATAATAATAATAAATAATAATTTGGTTTGTCAATATGGCCAGGTTTGTAACGTAACGGTACCAAAATGTTTTGATAAGATTTATTTTCTTTTCAGGTTAAATGTTCAAGGTTCATATTAAACAAGTGGTGTAACAAAGTCATTCAAAAAAAACGTAATAGATAATTTATTGTTTACATTTAATAATTGCATGTTGCAATATAAAAACAAGTGAGTCTACTTTGTACACCTTAACATGTGCCAACAATAACATATATCAGTAAAACTCATGACAATTTTATTAATTTACATAGTATTATCTTTATTTCTTCATAGACCTTGAATGATATTTTCAACAATTATATATGATAATGGGTTGTGAAAAATAGCTAAACTTCTAAAATAAATGCACAAATATTTGTAGTTTATAAGAAGATATGAAAATAACAACCACTATATGATCACTAAATCAGTTGTCACCTTTGTAAAACAAGCCATCATTGCCAAGTCTTTTGCCATATACTCTTTTATCATTTAGAATAGTATCATGATGTCATCTAGTTAGAAAGTTTTAGTGTCCCATATGCGGCATTTTCTAATATTAGTGATCATTTAAATGTATTACAAAAACACATAATGTTTATGAGTTTTTGCTTGAGGCTCCATCTCTTAAATCTTCATATAGCTAGTTTATATTCAAGTTTCATAAAGATAAAAGAAGAAAAGATTATATGAGACCCTTGTCGAAGCCTATAGAGCCTTCTCTAACTCTTAAGTTAATCTCATTTGAGAAATAAGGCTAACTTCTAAGTGAAGATATCATTCGACTCTAGGAGTCGCTCACAAAGAGACGTAATAGACATACATTAATATAAACAAGTGAACGTCAAGGGATAAGTCATACCAAAATATGTGTATGAACGTGATTATAAGCATCCAAATTTGCAAAATGCCTAACTATCGAGGTTAAGACCTTTATTTATAGCGAGGAACCCATGGGTCGTTTCGTGCTCAGGCATTTGAGGATAACTTGATGATTTTGGTATCCATTAAACGATTTCTTAAAAATACTATGGAGGTGGCATGCCGGGCCAATTGATTGGAGATCTCCTTGCCTTAATTGCCCCGATCATGTTTAGGTGGATTTATGTTGGGACATAAGGACATATTATTATGTGTTGTTTCATCACCATGGTCCAAAATTCGTTGCATTATGCGTGAAGGTTCTTGTCATCATCATCCTCAAGCCTAGACAAAAGTGCGAGTCATGTCCATTCGAGATGGTCCTTAAGGTTTGTTGGTCCAAGACATAGGCCTCACCCAATATAGGCTAAACCTAAAAGCTTTATGTTAGATATTCATCATAGACTCCCATTTGATATCAACTAAATAGTGGTTTATTTAAACAATATAAGCATTTGTCAATCAGCCTGTATTTTTAAATCTAAATTAAGTTAAGCTTAAACGAGCTCGTGCCTGACTTGAATCTAAATTTGATCTTGTTTAATAAATTAGCTCGAGTTTAAGTTTCATAATTAGGCTCACGAACATATCATAATGTTTACGCAATATAAAGATTATATAACTATAAAATAATTATCATTATATAATAAAAAAGTAAATTATATATTATGTTATATATGATTAAAATTACAAAATAATTAATTAATTATATGCATAAATAATAAGCATCCGAGATTGAGATTTAACATTACTTACGTGACTTAAACTTTAGACATAAAGCTTGAATCGAATCAAAATCAAACTCTTTGAGTTAAAACAGTTTAACGAGATCTGTGTAACCCATTTACACCCTAAAAACAAAATGTGTTGCTCTTGATTTATCATTTTGAAACTTTACAGATGAATTTCTATGATTATTTCTATCAAATAGGGTTTTAAAAAAAGAGCATAAGTTATTTCTGTAAGTACACTTGTAGTGGGTGGCACAGACCTCAAATGTAGGAGATTTTTCTAACATTAAAATTCTTTTGACAATTTAGAGTAAATTACTGTTTTCGTCCCTGAGGTTTGACGAAAATCACGGGTTCAGTCTAATAGTTCATTTATTACACTGACGGTCCAATAGTTTTAGGGTTTCTTTCAATTTCAGTCCATGCTATTAACTCCGTTAAAATTTTCTGTTAAGTTTACATGAAATGACAAATTTACCCTTGTGATTAAAAATACAAGAAAAATTACTCAACCCAAATAAAACCCCACCCACCCTACCCCCACCATAATCTGATGTTTTTCTCTCTACCTCTCTCTCTCTCTCTCTTTCTCTCTCACTCTTTCTCTCTCTCTCTCTCTCTCTCTATTTCTCTCTCTCTCTCTCTCTATCCACCATATTCCACCAGATCACCATTGCCACCATCTCTCACCAGAACCACCATCACACAGCAAAGCCACTATCACTTGCCACCACCTATACTTGTCAAGCTTTGGCCGCCCCACCACCGACATACTTCTCTCGTTACACATCACCACATCCCCGACCTACTTCTCCTGTTTCACACCACCACACCCCCTTCGTCCACTCGTTGCACCACCACACCACCATAATTTCACAACATATATCACCACTGTCAATTAGGTTTAGGGTTTTTCAATTTGGGTTTCTTCAAATAGGTTTGGGGTTCTTGGATTAGGTGAAATCAGTAGGTGGTGACGGTCCAAGAGGGTGCTGCAGGCGGCGGGTGGGGAGGTGGTGCAGTCGGCGGTCGGGGAGGGTGGTGCAGGCGGCGGTTTTAGATGGTGGTGGCCGGCGGTTTTAGATGGTGGTGGCGAGCGATGGTTGTGGTTGTGGTCACCCGAGGTGACGGTGGTCTAGGGGTGCCGGATTTGATGGTGGTCGGTGGGTTATAGGTGGTGACGGTGCACGATGGCGGTGGATGTAGTCACCGGAGGTGATGGTGGTCTAGGAGTGCACCTTTGTGTGTGTGAGAAAGAGAAGAGAGAAGATAGAGAGAAAGAGAGAGGAGGGAAATGGGTTGGGTGGGGATGGGGATGGGTGTTTATTAAATTCAGGGTCAAAAATGTCTTTTTACACCATTTAACAGAATAAACACTAATGGTGTTAGTGACTTGGGTGAAATTGAAACAAAATTTAAAACTATTGGACCGTCAGTGTAATAAATGAACTATTGGACTAAACCCGTGATTTTCGTCAAACCTCAGGGACGAAAACAGTAATTTACTCGACAATTTATGATGACAAGTTATTCACGAAGTATTTAAAACGTTTGTGATAATTTGTTGAAAATTTTGTTATGTGACTTATTGCTTAAGTTGGAGAAAGAGACGACAAATTGTGAAGAGAACTAGAGAGATGATGCAAGACGAAACCTAACATCTTACGCTACGGTTTTTCTTTTCTTTTTTTTTAAGAACGGTAAATATGTCATACTCTTATTTACACCTTAATATGTATTACATTTGTAAAAATTTGGATTTTAAAACTCTCTCGTAATGATGCACCTAAAGACAAAGACTCTATCACTGGACCACCAATCTTTTCTAGCTTTCTAACCATGTCCTCCCACTAAAAGTTATAGTATTTAGGGGCTGTTTGACAGCCTTTTAATCAACCTCTTAATGGTTCAGATGTCTTAATGGTTTAGCAATTAATGGTTCAGACTGTTTGTTTCGCGAGCAAATGTCTGAATGGTTCAGACATTTGCCTCTGAATGGTTAAATATTATACTAGTGCTGAATGGTTAAGAGATCTAATGATGAATGGTTAAGACCTCTTATCTAAATTAGTTAGACATTTGCATTTCAGTAGTTAAACGATATACTAGCTCTAAATGATTCAGATCTCTTAATGGTTCAACACTTAATAATACCCGAATACCATAGTAATACAAGCTGACAAACAGCCCCTTAGTAATACCCGGATACCATAGTAATACAAGATGAAAAAAGACCCTTAATATTACAAGATTTTTTAAACACCCCATTTTATTAAAAAAAACCCGTTGTTCTATTTCATAAAAATAATATCAAAGGACTAAAACCGTATACTCACAAAGCATAGGGACGAACTCCATATTCACAATACTTGCGAATCACGAATTCACGATGATCAATCGATCGTCATCACAACACACGAATCAATCATCGAATGTTCCTCCACTGCAATCGAACTTGGGGAAGAAGCCATGAAATCATCTTTCCACTCAAAATCCCCATATTAATTTCCCCTCAATCAAACCCCCAATTCACCAAATAACTTCAATTTCTCTCTGTAATTCGATCTCTTGATACCAAATTCTTAAATCCACCATGGGTGTAATCAAAATCACCTTCTCCTTCATGTTGGGAACAGCTTGCGGGATCTACGTTGCTCAGAACTACAATGTTCCCAACGTTAATAAGCTTTACAAATCGGGGGTCGTGATCAGGGACGTCTCAACGTTTTTAGAGGCCTAAAGCGAAGATGAAATCGGAGGCCTTTTAAAATTTTATCTTTAAAAACTCTCATGTTTTGAAGCACAAACACTAGTTCATTCATGATTCCTATATCAGTTAATTCAAAGCAAAAAACTAATTGCTTCAATGATTTTATATTCTAATAAAGTATAACAAGTAAAAAGCTAAAACAAAAAAACAATTAGCAATATGCAAATCAAATAAAAAAAGCATATACAAAACCAAAACAAATTCAGAACAATTATCAATTAACAACTTGTCCCTAGAACAAAGAACTAAAGAAAAACAATTAGCAATACATTAAACAATTTACCTTATTTAGGGAGAGAATCAATCAATCAGAGAACCCATTTAGCCTACTACCTAATCGTGAGTCCGTTACTCCATTAGATGTCCAAATAAAATTGAAGTTTAAAGGTTTCTTAATTGCAACGAAATCAAAGAAGCAAATCGTGACTCTACCGGGTGAAATTAGAGAAGCAAATGAACGTTTGTGGAGGGGGTTTCTTATTCATGACTCCAGTGAAAAAATTAAAGTTTTGGGTGGCTGGGTTTGTTTGGGGCAAGCAAAATCATAAGCGAATCATGGGTGCGCGGTTGTTCATCTTAGCCATTTGACTTTGTTCGTCTCTTCGTTTCAACTCCCCCCACTCAAAACCCCCAATCAGGATTTCACCAATAGCTTGTGTTGAAGATCTACGATCTGCCGACCTAAGTTTCCTTCTTTCTTTCATTCATTTTGGGCTTATATCAAGAATGAGCTAAACAATAAAATTTATTTTTTGGTGGCCTATTAGAATGATTGGGCCTAAAGCCCTTGCTTATTTTTTTAAGCTGTTGAGCCGCCCCTGGTCGTGATGGCGAAACATTATGAGGAGAATTATCGGAAGCCGAAGAGGAATAGTGATGATGATGATGATGATCGGAGGGGTAGATGATTGGGTTTTTCAAGTTTATACAGGTTTGAGTAATTGAATTCGTTATTATTTGAAAGTTGAAACCCTTTGTTATTGTTGTTACTATGTTCTGTATTGATTCGAATTAGGGTTTTGATTGTTGGATTAGAATAATTTGAATATGTGATTGCTTTTCCTGTGTACTGTAATTACGATTGTTACGATATTATTATACAAGGGAATAGTAAGTACACACTTTTTCTCATCAACAATTTTACTCCATGTGTTGCTTTGATTTGGTTACTGTATTATAGTGCTTTTATCTGGTAACTATATTGTTTACACAACAGAGAGTTGAGTAGCTAAAAAGTTTTCATTACATTGAATTAAATGGTATTTGATTAAGGATGAAAATATGAGGTTATGGTGTTCAGTGGCTGCAATTTTCAAAGGAGATAATGTGGGTATTAATTTGCTATATTGTATTTCCTTTGTTATATGTATTATAGAAATTGAAACTGTTAACTTGACACAAGAATGTTATTTGCTATTGCTTTGACTTTGTTCTTTCACTGCTTTTGATTCTGGTTATAATTACCTTACTATTAATTCTGGCAAAGTTCTTTAGAAGTGAAAGAATAATTTGGTTGTTGTAAAAGTGGCTAACCATGTACCCTGGTGTGGTTCAAAAGCCATGAGTTCTGTTCTTGAAGAGAAGGCGAGACGCTATATTATACCATTCGATAGGTTTGTTTATATTTTTATCAACATACTTTCATTGTATGTTACATATAAGAAGATTTTTTTTGTTATATATAAAGCAAGGTTTATGAATTTAACATGCATACACATTCCAAACAGAAACTATCTTTTAAAACCGACCAAGAAAACTGTGATTTATAGTAATCTGAATGTATTTTTTGGGTTTGTTTGCAATCTGAGGTTGTCGTTACTTGAAGGTTGTGTTGCAGACAAGTAGAAAACCAAGGTAGCCGTTTTCGTATTGATTTAGCATACAAGTTTATGCCATGTTTCAGTTGTGTTTAGTTATTTTATAGTTAGAAAATAAGAGATTCCAACGTAGTCATCTTTGTTTGTTATATTTCAAACAGATGATTTTGGGTACCGCAAGTTTTGTTGCTATTAATTTGTAGCATTTATACTAACAGTAGCCATACATATTCAATTGTAGCATACCTTTGATAAATTTACAGTAGTCTTGCCTTCTTTTCTCATATAAAATAACCAATACGATAAATCTTTTATACTAGACATTTACTTTGACTACTAAACCTGAATGTATTACTTCATAATTCAAGGTTCCAACTAAAAATCTGTATATTTTGTTTGATATAAACTAGAAAATGCTGCTATTAGTAGTTTTTAAACAACATGACCGATGTTAACAAATGAAAAAAGTTGAACCCACTTACACATAGCTTCATCTACAAAAGCTAACAGATTAGCCAAATAACATTTCATGATTGCGTAACAATTTTATAGCAATGTTTTACTAACGTTGTACACTTGGCACATGCAGAATTTACTAGCCACTAACTCGCTACCATACAGGGAATGGCGATTCAAGCTGTGAAAAGGCAAAAATTAAAAGTTTGTTAATACTACAATTCATATTCATTGCTGTTGTAACATAAAAAAGCTACACGTGCGCCAAGCTAGATGAGTATACGTCAACTTTGTCTCACCCAGCAAAACATGGCTTCTGTCTTCACTCCAATCGCAGATAACTCAGAAATCCCACATGAATATATCAAGTTCGTAAGTTGTCGGAGACTAGAACAACAATGCAAAAAAGACAGGCGTATGAACTTCACCTAAATAAAGAAATATAGTATCATTAGCCCGACTAATGTACATGCATTAGAGATTCAGTCTTTAAACATAATAACATAAACATCTAACAAATTCTAGTTTGAAACAAACTACATTGGCATCCTGCAAGATATACAAGACAAAAGCACAGAGGGCGAAAGCCATTCGTCACCATAATTTTAAATGACTTGAGGTGTAGTACACAGAACCGATAAATGTCTGTTTATAACATAATGATGCTGCAGATGTCGAATTAATGCTACAATCTCCGATTAAACGGGCAGCATCTTGCAACAACTTTCCATCGAGCAGCCACATACTTGCTTGGAATCATGTGCAATGAAATGCTAACAAAGCCAGAACCAAGCAAACTGCTGCAAACAATGGTAGACAAATAAGCAGTTCTACATGGTCAAGCTAAAAAAGACAACAGAACTGGTCATGTGTGATGCATCGTGAACAAGTCGAGCCTAAAGAAGCGTACACTGCCTCAAGTACCACGCCAATACCAAAAACTCCTCGACCAGCAACAACAGAACAAAAAACGCAGACAACACACTCCATAAAAATATCACTATTTGAATAAGAAGGTAAACAACTATGCATCCAATTTACAACAACAATTACTACAAAATCGACTAATAATAATTCAACTATAGTCGCACGATTCATCAACCATCAAGAAAAGCAAAAACAAGTAATATCACAACCGGAAGAAAAACAAATCTTTTGCAGCTGCCCAAAAATACTCATTCCTTTTGACAGCAACTACTATGTACAATATCAAACAAACGTCTTTTAATAGCACGTATCATATGCGTAGGTTAACCAAAAAGAACTTTTGACATCACGAGCTATGCAGGCGTCAATATATCGCACAACGCGTGATAACGAATACCACTAGTTCTTCTACATATGAAAAAACCAAGGCCAGGAATAGGATCTTATGGGGGTTTTAGACATTGTCCATGTATCTTTTGTAAAGGTTCATGTTTGGTCCCTATGTGTGTGCATAAAACACTTTTTTTGGCTTCTCTGGCTTTTCACTTTCTTCCTCTGCACCCTTTCATAGAGAGACAAAGGCGGTTTGTTCTTTCGGTAGGTTTGAAGTCGCGAGTTTTCGGATCTACTCGATTCAACCGTGGTTTATATCATTGCAATGGTTGTGGTGCCTATTGCCGCTCTACCTCCCTTTCTGGTTGAGGTCGAGCCGACAATTGGTTTCTAACTATCCTGGGCTTCGTCGGTGGGGGAACGATGGCGGCTTAACTTTTAACTTTTTTCCTCTACACCTTTTTTAGAGAGAGATAGACGATTTATTGTTTTGGTCTCCAACGCAGCTAACGTCAGCTCGTCGTCCCAACTTTCCCTTCACCGTTGAAAATGACACTCATGGTGGTGTGGGTTGCTTTGTCGCTGTTGATCGTCATTTTAGAGGTTCTTTGTGCCGGTGGTGATGGCAGTGGAGAGCGTGGCGATGGTGGCGGTGTCGCCGCTTTCTTTCCCCGGTGACGTTCTTTTTGGTTGGTTAAAGGTATACCTGGCAAGATGGGCGGGTTGGGTTGGGTCTGGTGCCAGGTCAGAATGGGTTCGGGTTAGGATGGGTTTGGGTCAGAATGTACTAATTTAAAAATGGGTTAGAATGGATTCGGGTCAGGATGGGTTTGGGTCAGGATGGGTCGGGTCAAAATGGGTTTAGACTCAAAAAACCACATTGATTAACAATTCCATACATAGATCAATCCCAAAGCAATATAACTAAGTATTACTCTAATACCTTAAGATAGGGTTGTTCAAACCGCTCGATGTTCGCTCGACGTTCGTTCGAAATTTGCTCGAAAAATGCTCGTTCGAATTTTTGCTCGAAATATGCTTGTTCGAATTTTTACTCGGTTGTAAACGAGCCGATCGGCTCGGATCGGTTTGTGACCGAGCCAAGCACGAGCAAAGGTCCACTCGGTTCGGTTCGGATAGAATTAATATGTACATATAGTTTATACGTAACACTCTAGTAGATTTGACCCATTTTATACAAATATATAATTATAAAATGCTCGGTTCGGTTCGGATCAAATAAATTATTCGCGCTCGTTCGAAAATTTACCGCTCGAAAAATACTCGTTCGATTTTTGGCTCAGTTGTAAACGAGCCGATCGGTTCGATTCGGTTTGAAAACGAGCCAAGCACGAGCAAAGGTCCGTTCAGTTCGGCTCGGCCCGTAAACATCCCTACCTTAAGGTACAATTAGACAAACACATTTAAAATTAAACTTTAAGCCAATAGTTATAAAATAAAAATAAAAAATGATAAACTGCATGGTGATGGTAGACGTGGATTGTGCAATTATATTGTGGGTTTTTACCCCCATCATGCAGCTCCAGTTTATGACGCCCGGTTGCTGACCCGTTCATCTCATATGACCCGTAAACCGATCTTGACCCGTTCATAAATCCAACATATTTATCACTATCATGTAGATGTGAGACTATGTGTGGATTTTGGAGAAAAGATGAGGTGGAGAAAGATGGGTTATGAGAAAATCTAATCAACCCATCCTGACCCGTTCCTTGTTTTTTTATGACCCATCTTGACCCGTTGATAACTTTTCATAGTTTTAGAGTTACCCAACTTGACCCTCTTAAAAATATAGCTTAACCCAATCTAAACCATTACTTTATTATTACTACCCAAATCAACCCAAATATACCCACTTGGGTCCAAATTGCCAGGTCTAGTTAAAGGCAAAAGCTTTTAGATCTACTCGAGTCGCTATCCGACCGTGGTTTATATGGTTGTGGATTCGATTGCCGCTTTGCCTCCTCTTCTAGTTGAGGCCATGTCGGCGATTGATATCTAATTGTTATAGTCTGTGGCTGCCTTTGTTGGTATGGCGGCGTTGCCTACTGATTCCGGCAAGGCTATTCAGGGTTTGCATTTCTATCGACTTGATGATCATGTGCGAAAACACATCTAAGAGTTAGGGTAACCACACTTAACCATAATAGTGTGTTGGATCAGTGGGTTTCTCATGCTCGCTTATTGTTTCTTTGTTGTTTTGGGTTTTGTTTCGGGTATTTCTACTCTTCACCCTTAATCTTGGTGTGTTTGTTTTTTTTACGTACATCTAGGTTCTGGTTATTGGACAATGATGATAGGCAAGGCGGCCTTAAACCTTAATCTTTTGTTTATGGTCTGTGATGGTGGTGTATGTTTCGGTGTTCATAAGTCGATGATGATGATGACCCGTCATCTGATACCCGTGTCCCTGTGTTAGTTTTTCATTGAATGTTTGAAGGCGCCATGGTCTCACATGAATGTGTTTACGGTTTATTGATGAGGGTGGCTATGGTACGTCGATGACGGTATTCATTTGTTGCCCTGAAACGTCACCGATTCGGTTATGATTGCAGAACCCATTTGTTGTAAGCATTGCTATGATACCGTGGCAGAGATGGTTGCTTGGTATGGCATAATCTATGAAGGCAAGTATGGTGTTCTGCACTTGCAACTAGGGCTGCAAACGAACCGAACGAACACGAACAATGCCGTGTTCGTGTTCGTTCGTTAAGAAATAAACTTGTTCATGAACTGTTCACGAACACTTACCGAACGAGATTTCGTGTTCGTGTTCGTTCATTAAGAAAATGAACATGTTCATGAACTGTTCACGAACAGTTACTGAACGCAAATGAACACAAACAAAAACAAACGGACACAAACAACTGTTCATGAACATGACAAACATAAAAAAATTCATAAACACAAACGAATACAAATTATTATAAATTTATTTTAGAATAAAATTACCTTTTTCACAAAGATTACACAAACTTAATCAAAAATGAATAAGTAATTAACATACATATCAAAAATTACTTGATATAATAGTCATAAAATAACTGACACACTAATTAAGAATATAAACGAACATTTTATCGAACGTTCACGAACGAACACCAACGAACATAAACAAACACATTATCGAACGTTCACGAACATAAATGAACGAACGTGGCTTGTGTTCATGTTCGTTCGTTTAACTAAACGAACGGAATTTTCTTGTTCGTGTTCGTTCCTTTCCTAAACGAACGAACATAAACAAACTTCCCACCGAACGGTTCACAAACTGTCCGCTGAACGTTCAGTTTGTTTGCAGCCCTACTTGCGACCTGTGTTGTAGCCATGGTAACCCAATACCCAAATCTAAGCCTAATTGTTCCTCTCTTTGAAGTAATTTGCTTTATTAACATATACATTAATTAATGTGTTATGTGAGATATATCTTAATAGATCTGAGCAAAACTTGTGAATTTTTTAAACTAATCATTTATAAGACTTTAATTTGGTTTGGTTTAGGTGTCTTGAGGTAAATTATATTTGTTTAGCCCTCATGCACCGTCGGCTAATCTTGTTTTTTAGAACAAATAGTAGCTCTACAAGAAAAGCCTATGATGATAAGAACATGATGATCAGACAATGTGCATTTATCAAAGCCTCGGTTTTAATCGATCACTCACGTGCACAAAGCGCACGGGTAACAACACTAGTTAATAATTAAAGAAGTATAATGGGTATTTACGTTGATTTGGAAAGCAAAGGTGCTATTCAGTTTTAGACGTTTGAATAACTTTTAGGATTTGTTTATCTTTTTTATTAATAAAATTAACAAAATAACAATAGCGATAATCTTGTTATTTGTAGAAAACATGCTGGTATAATATCGTATACAAAACCTAATGAAACATAAATAAGAAATACAATTTATATAACAAACTTGATTCAAACTGGTGTCTTCAATGAGAACTTCAAGAAACCATCGAGGCTTCAACTCGTTGAGTATCTACACATTTGTCCTTGACTACGTCCTTGAATGTAACAAAGAACAAATAAAATGTTGACGGTCGTGGTTGAGGTTATGTTCAACACGGGTCAGTTAAAACATATTTTGAGTCTCCTTTTTGAGAACTCATATGTCTCCGGTGGTACAACAGGCGAGCAATATATATTGTCGGGTGACCTAAAGAACCCGAATTGTATATTAAAGATAAGAAAAGAACTAATTAAAGAACTGTTGAAATTTATTTCTTTAAAGAAAGAATGATAGAACTCAAGAGAGTTTGTGGTTTTAGTGCATCTTGCAACCAAGTCTCACGTTGATATTTATACTTTAAAAATAATTTGAAACCTCTATTTTCCAAAAACCACAAACTAAAACATATATTCTAACTCTTCATAAATCACAAGATGAAACATCCATTCAACTTAAATTGTGAGTTGAACTATCTCTTTCAATTTGAAACAAACAACTTTATTATTTGTTTTTTCATAGAAGAATTCTAACACTTCTGCACATGTGAAAACCAAAATCTTTTTTTCTACATGAGTGAAGATCAATCTAGAGTTTTTTTAATATCATGATACAATTCAGCAGTTGAATATTGTTGGATTGTTCGATATTAGCTTTAAACCTTTTGTTATGATGCATACTTAGCCTCCTAATGGTTTGGTAGACACAATGTTTTTAAACCAATCACGGATACAAAAACACATCGTAACGATCGTCACTCTAATGTAAAATCCTAAGATACCAAAAAACCTGATTGCAAAACAAGCTCCTAAAAACACACATACCCTTAAAAAAACCCAAAACATATACATGCACGAAATGAAAAAAACATTAGTAACTAAGGAAAATCCAAAAAGTCTAGCTGACACAACAACTATGCGACAAACGATGGCAAGGAAAGAAGACTATAAAAAAATAAATAATAATAATTTTAAAGGCTGAACAATCATGAAAAAAGCATGAATTGAATTCAAACCTGAGTCCTTACAGGAATTTTTAAAGTCTAAGAGAGACATATTTCAAACACTCAACAATGTCAAATACCAATTTGGTATTTGTAAAATCAAATATTTTTTTTTTTCTGAAACATATGGGCACCCATTGTTTTGATTGAAGAATAATGCTTCTTTAATAGATTTCTAAAAAGGACTTGGGTATTTTCAATTCAGCCCACAAATGTTGGTCTATATAGACTTTTGGTCGCCTTTTAAGATCTAGAACTAGGACTACAATTCATATATTCAACCCTAAAGGGGTCAAGTATACGTATCTGACATATATTTATTATGATGCTTCTAGTTTGTTAATATATGTATTTCGTCATTATTTCATCTTACTTGAATCACACGTAATATATTTTACCCTTTTTTTGTCAGTCTAGTTGTTAAAAAATGTGTTTCGATTTTCGTCACGATATTACGGTTTAGATATCTGATTTCATTATTTTCTAATAGCAATAATTATATTTATAAATACTACTAACATTATATTTGTAAAGATTTAAAGTCACACTATTTTTATGGAGTTCAATCATCAGCGTCATTAGATTATAAGATCGTAGTTCAAAATTTAACACTAAAAAACGATATATGCATTATAACGAGTTACAAATCTCATAATGATACAATATTCTACTTTACAATTAGTTCAACAGAAATTTTAAAATCGGATAATGCAGATGACAAATATGTGAATATATAAACGTAAAAGATAACTCATGTTATATAGATTAATGAAAAAATATGCTACCTCTTTAGCAAGAAGAGGAAGAGTGTATTCATGTTAAACTATCATAAATCTATAATTTATAATTTTTGCCAACGAGGATGTATGGCATTGATCAAGGCCATATTAGTATGTAAAACTCTTCATTTTGATCACATAAAAACCTAAAATATCTTTAAACGAATAAAAATCGTTATGCACCTTTTATACATATTAGTCCAATCTAGTATTAAGCATTTAAGCCCTCCGCGTTGCGGAGGGCATAAAATCAGGCTAAGTAGCACCAAAGACACACCACCGTTAGTGACCACCAACCGAAACGTAAAACTAAGGACACACCGCCTTTATACGAAAATGTAAAACATATAAAACAATGTTGATCTTGGACCAACACGTTGCGATGGTAGCGTTAAATGTGAAGAAAAATAAACGTAAAAACGTTGAACTACACACGCACACTGCAACATGTTAACTCGTAAAATGTAGATCGAAACGTAAAACGAAAATTTTTAAAGTATAAAAAGTAGCTAAAGTTAAAAGTAAAAATTTTTTGGACTAATTTGTAAAAAATATAAAAATGTTAGGTTAAAATAAAAAAATTAAAGATTAAAATGAATAAGACAAAAGTGAGTACAACCATAAAACAAATTATACAATCCATAATATATAAGAAAGTTGGTAACCAGTAGCTTCAGTGACATTGCCGGCTTTAAGGTATGCTTTAACTTCGTTCCAATTGAGAAGATTTTCATCTAGATGACATCACGCAAAGTATGACACTCTTCGATGGTACGGCCTGCGTATCGATTTACAACAAGCCTTTCTTCCTTTTTTGCAAGAAGCGGAACTAGAACTACAATAAAAATTAATATATAATAATTTGGTACCTTTATATATAGTTTGCCAATATAACAACATCTTAAAGTGATTGTAAGTTTTAGTAATTTAATTCTTTTAGCTATAAAACATTTGTCTATTTTAATACTCATCCAAAATCTTTTTTTTTTCTAATTCTTTTCCTTGTAAAAGGAATAAAGGATGTAGTAATTGTCTAGTATCATGTGTAGTCTCGACTCTCGTGGGCGGGTAGGTGGGTGTATTTATATTCATCTTGATACAATTAATATATTCTTAAAAATTCGAATTTTACTCAATATTATAAATATAGTAGTCAATTTATTATAGGGTGTGGTTATTATGACATTTTAAAATTATAAATCAACACCTCAATTTATACCGATAGCATTGTATGCGTCTTATAGCTGGATCGTATAGCCCTATACGAGGCGTATAACACCTCTGATAGTCCTTTAAAATTTTCCTTGTAGTCAGTGTCGAAATTTGTTATACGCATCGTATAGGGGGCTGTATAGGGCTTTATAGGGCGTATAGCCCTCTGGCACCCCCACCCCAAAACTTTTCTCGTTTTCAATGCTTTTGGCTATATACGTCGTGTATGATGCCATACGAGATATAGGGGTTGGGTTTCGATTGCATAAAGAGTACTAATACTATAGCTAGAAACATGATTGTTCTTGTAGCTTCAATTCCTCATCAGCTCCTAAACATATTAGCTTGTCAAACACTCCAGCTCATTTCATAAATAACAAAGTAAAGTTTAAGCTAAAAGTAGTTTTTCCGGTAAAAAAGATTAGCAAGTTTGGCTTATAAGCTAATCTGGCTTGAGTAACTCCGCCTTTTGCTCGTATAAGTTAGCTTATTTCCTCGTATATTAGTATTTTGATAATTTTGTATTATATTAAGGCCTTGTATTATAAAAGATTGTTTTTAATTTATTATCTAAAAATTTATAAAAATAAACATACAAAATCATTAAAACTAAAGAAAAAAGTTGACTTGTTACTGAAGAGCTACCTAGAGCTGAAGGTGAGTTGAATATGCGTACTATCTTTTTGCTCGGGTAGAAATACCAAATCGAGCTACCTTACTCATATAATACTCAAATTTAAATTAATGTAAGTAAACTTAAAGTTACTTTTTATTCATTGCTTTAAAAACCAGATCGGAAAGTGGTAATTCAAGTGGTTTTACTAGATACCAGTAGGTACAACAGTCTTTTTTTGCTCATTAAACTTATGTCTAGACAAGCCAGGCGAAGCACAAGTGTACCGGGTTGAACTGAATAGCGATGACTAGATTGTACCAGACCTATGTGAGTGAGAGGAGGTGATTTCTTATTTTTTTCATAGAGGAGATCAATTATTATTCATTATTATTACTTACTCAAATTTAAATTAATGAAAGGTAACTCAAAGTTACTTTTTAACCATTATTTTAAAAACTAAATCTTAGTGGTTGATCAATTGATTTTACTAGAAACCAGTAGGTACAACTGTTTAATTTAGCTCACTAAACTAATGCCTAGACAAGCCAGACGGTTCACAAAGTGTACCAAGTTGAACCAAATACCGAAGATTGGATTGGACCTGACCTATGTAAGTGAGAGGAGGTGGTTGTTTTATAGAGGAGACCAATTATTTCTAAAAATGACACATGTAGGACACAAAAGATCTTAGAAATTAAAACTTGACAAAAATTTTAAGTGGCAGCAAGGTTTAAATTCATGACAATTCAAAATATAAACTAGAGTAAAATGGCATATTCGTTTCTGACGTTTTGTTGAATTTGTAATTTCAATCCAAAAACTTTTTTTTTGCCGTTTCAGACACAGTAGTTTACCAAATGTTGTCATTTTCATCCATTCCACTAACTTTGTTAAAACCCTTCATTAAATATAAGGGTATTTTAGTTTATAAGGGTATTTTATTTTTGTCAACACTTTAATTATCCTATTAAAACAAATTAATCAATTAATATGCAACTAAAACTACAAGAAAAATATGAAGCGACTAGTGAACCGGACGCTTCAATTTAAAAGTTTTAATTAACTCTGACTCAAGTTGTTCGATTGAGGTCTGCTTTGAGATTTTAATTAATCTTCATATTTTGTTTTGAAGCGTACTTTTACCCAATTGAGATGTGCTGTGAGATTGAGGAATGTTGTTGTCACGCTTTGTTTGATTGAAGTTTGCTATTGTTGTGTTTGTTCGAACGTGACAACAATAGAACTCAATGAAACAAAAAGTGACAATAGTATATCTCAATCAAACAACGGTGCACGTTCTAACAAAACGTGAAGATCCATTAAAATCCCACAACAGACATCAATCGAACAACATGAATTAGCGTTAATCAAAGCTTTTAAATTGAAACGTTCGGTCTCACTAGTCGCTTCATATTTTTCTTTTAGTTTTAGTCGAATATTAACTGATTAATTTGTTTTAATTGAATAATTAAGGTGTGAAAAAAATACTAAAATATCCTCATATTTAATGGATATTTTAACGAAGTTAGTGGAGTGGATGAAAATTTTAACATTTTGTAAAGTATAATGACTGAAATAGCAAATTATTTTTTTAAATTAAAATGATAATGGTTTGCCACAACTAAGCTCAAGTTGGTGCTAGGATTGTTATTATACAATGGCAAAAGGTGTGGATGCGGTAAGGGGAAAGGAAGAATGGCATGGGACACCTTGCAATTTGGAAACACCACATCATGCTTTTAGGCATTAGATTCCATTTCTTGCACAATACTTTTGTATTTAGGTGAAATTTTTTATAAGTAAATAAATTAATTTGAGTCGTACTTTGTATAACTATACATCAAAAGCTATAGAAATATTAAATGACTACGTGTTGGAATGTCAAAATTGTATTTGAATACATAAAGAATTTGAAACCGATCATGAATTTTTCAAAATTGTGTTTTTATTGATAGTTTAGATTTTTTTTAATAGTTTTATTTAGTTTGCATTTATTATTTTATATCATTTAAAATTTTTTATGGGCGTGAGGGGTGCGAAACATGGTAATTGCAATTCGTTAGATATGGTTGATAGAAAAGTGGTAAAAAACTAGCATTCACAACCCGTTTCCTAAATTGATATGAGTGTATATTTTATATTATATGATATGTTTTTAAGTAATTGTAAGTGAAATATAGAGAAAATTTACTATCTAGACTATATTTTTGAGAACAATTGTTCATACTCTTATAATTTTGTTTTAATATATTTTAAGTAGTTGTGAGTGAAGTATTGAGAAAAAGTAATGATAAAAATATAAAAAATATTATTTAATTTAAAAATATAGAAAAAATAATATTTTTTTATACAATCATATGAAAAATTAGTTGTAAATACTCTTAGAAAAGAGATTGTCATATATGTTAGAAATGTTGGAGATAACAACCTCCACTGTCACATTTGAAGTAATACAAACCTAAAAATGTTGGAGACAACAACCTTTATATTCTTAAATAGCATTGCTTTTAATAACCATATTTAGAAAATTGTTTTGATCTATCATTTTAAGAGCAAATAATTTACTTTTGTCGTTTGGCTATTGACACTTCAAGACATCCTTTTAGAATTACAATTTGTAATTGTACCCTATGCATATCTACTTGTACATTCCTTTGCATACAACTATGCAAATGTGATGCGTACGCCGTATCATCGTGTCTCTGTTTTACCAAACCATTGGCCCAATAATCAAAGCCCTCTTATTCTTTAGTTAATTTATTACAAGTTTCCACTGTTTAATAGTTTTAAAGTTTAACTAATATATATGGTTATTAGGAGAAACTAAGAAGTTTATTATTTTAGTAGTGGCCATTTGCGTATTAGTTTTCTTTAGGGGAGGTTGTCGGTGCTTAGTATCATTTTTGGGTAAAATGTTTTGTGTTGAGTCATAGTTTTTTTCAGTTGTGAATTTCATTTGTGTGGACTAAAAGTGCAGTCCCAACTAAGAAACAAACCGATGGACCCGATTAATATATCAATCAAAACATGATCATATAATTGTCGTTCAAAAAAAGCTAACTTTTTCTAATACCCGTCACTGTAAATCTAAACTCTTAACCTTTCGTACAAAGAGAATACACATTAGCATTGTTTTGAAAACCTGACTAGACCGGGAATCGGACTCCAATCCAGTCCGGTTCGGTGCTTAAAATCATTTTCACACTGAACCGATGGTCGGTCCGACAACAGGTTTTTTATATATATATATTTTAAATTGTTATTTATATTTATTAAAATAATTATAATTTTATCTGATTCTTATATTCGGTACGCCCCGGTCAAACGATCCGACTAACAAACCAATAAAACGTTCATTTCAATATCCGGTCCGATTTTAAAAACGTTACACACCAGAACTCCAACCGTCCCATTAAAACATCCAGAAGAAAAATCTAAAAATCCAAAGCTTTCGTAGAGTAAAACTATTACAAGTTTATTATTAAAAAAAACAACAATTTCTGCATAATTATATAGTCAAACACACTCCACAATATAAATTCACCCCCACCAATCCTCTCACAGACAAATCACACACATTATTTTCAAAACAACAAAATGCAGAAAACTGCTTCATCTTCAACCTTAGGCCCCGAGGGTTTAGACCTCTCTCAATCCTTCTTCAAGCCCATTCACGGCGCCTCTCCGCCACCGTCCACCACCGGCGCCACCAAGATCTCCGTCGTTGGCGTCGGCAACGTCGGCATGGCCATCGCCCAGACCATCCTCACCCAATCCATCGCCACCGAGATCGCCCTCGTCGACGTCAACGCCGACAAGCTCCGCGGCGAGATGCTCGACCTCCAGCACGCCGCCGCCTTCCTCCCCCGCACCACCATCTCCGCCTCCGTCGACTACTCCAACACCGCCGGATCCGATCTCGTCATCGTCACCGCCGGAGCCAGGCAGATCGCCGGAGAATCGAGGCTGAATCTGCTGCAGAGGAACGTCGCGTTGTTCTCGAAGGTCATTCCGCCGCTGGCGGCGAAGTCGCCGGAGGCGGTGTTGATGATTGTGTCGAATCCGGTGGATGTGTTGACGTATGTTGCGTGGAAGCTTTCAGGGTTTCCGTCGAATCGGGTTGTCGGGTCGGGTACGAATCTGGATTCGTCACGGTTTAGGTTTTTGATTGCGGATCATCTTGATGTTAATGCTCAAGATGTGCAGGTACTTGAATCAATTGAGTTTAGTTAATTATTCATTATTATTTAGTTAAGTGAATGGTACCGATGTTTTTAAAACTAGATCGGAAAGTAAACCGGACATTTTACTGGTCTACTGTTTGTTTGTTCTAGTTTAAACGGTATGATCGGATATAAGAAACGGATTAAATTATAATTATTTTAATAAACATATGTAAAAGGGTATTGAAAAATTTAAAAAATATGTATAAAATACTCGTCTGAGTGTCTGGCCACCTGTTTAACGTCAAAACAGTTTTAAGCATCAAACCGGACTGGATTGTAGTCTGGTTTTTGGTCCAACTAATATGGTCCGGTTTTCAAAATAATTGATGGTACGTTTAGTAGTATCCTTATCTTGAAAGATTTAGAGTTTGTATGCTGGTTTATAGTTTGAAAATAGTTTTATAGTGATTTACAGAGAGTTTGCTATTTGAGCGGATAGTAGACTCTAGCTTTTCTTACATTACTCAAAATGTCAAAGACCACCATAAACCACTATTAAACCATTTTCTAAACTAGAAAACAGAACACACACTCTATACTCTTCATAAATTTAAATATTATTATCAAATCACAAGTAAATATATCTAGTAAAATATTACGTAGTTTCTTAATAAGTTTTTGTTACGGGGATTTGTTTCAGGCTTACATTGTGGGGGAGCATGGGGATTCATCGGTGGCGTTATGGTCAAGCATAAGTGTTGGGGGAGTCCCAATACTTAGCTTCTTAGAGCGGCAACAAATCGTGTACGAGAAGAAAACTCTTGAGAAGATCCACAAAGAAGTGGTGGAGGGTGCATATGAGGTGATTAGCTTGAAGGGTTACACGTCTTGGGCAATAGGGTACTCGGTGGCTAGTCTGGCTCGAGCCATACTTAGGGACCAACGTAGCATCCACCCTGTTTCGGTGCTAGCCAAAGGGTTCTACGGGATTGATGATGGCGAGTTGTTTCTTAGCTTGCCCGCGCAATTAGGGAGAAGTGGCGTGTTGGGTGTGACCAATGTGCATCTTACTGATGAGGAGACAAAACGGTTTCAAGAGTCTGCTAAGACTATTTTGGAAGTGCAAGCTCAATTGGGCATATGATTTGATGGCATAAGATTTATTCCAAATGTATGTTGTATTATTATATTATTATGTGACATGACATGTGTTTTATTTTATAGTGTTCTAAGGATTGTTGGCTTGTTTTTATAGATGATAAAACCTGTTTTATGTTTGTCCATAACTTGACTACATTTATGGTGTGACTCATGGAGATGGAACCACCGTCAACGTCAACACAAATAATTTTTTGAGCTAAATTCGATTTTACTTTTTAAGTTTTGATGAAAATAATCATTTTTCTCTAAAATGTTTAAAATATCAATTTACTTCTAAAAGAGTTATATGTTGTTATTATTCAATCTATAATTTTAATAAGTTGTTTCAATTTGAAATTCAAAAAATAAAAATTTTGTATTGAAACTGAAACAAATGATAAAACTTTTGGATTTAAATAAATATTTTTAACTTTTGGAGAAAAATGATTTTTTGTCAAAACTTAGGGAACAAAACTGAAATTGGCTCTAACTTTTTTAAATGTCGATTGAATATACCATGTAAATTTATTGGTGATTTACCGATGTATTACGAACGAATCTTATGAAATCCGAAAGAAAGAACAATTCGTTTCGATTTGTCGTCAGATATTGGTAATACTGACGAATCCTACGAAATCCGAAAGAAAGAACAATTCATATCAATTTGTTATGAGATAACAAGCGAATCCTAGGAAATTCGAATGAAAGAACAATTCATTTCAATTTGTCATCGGATATTTGGTAATACAAACGAATCCTACGATATCCAAAAGAAAAAAACAATTAATTTCAATTTGTTATCAAATAACTTGGTGTTTGAAAAAAAACAATTCATATATACCGTAATAGTAAACATTTTTCAATAAAAAAATTCATCTTTATAGAAAATATATAGCATTGTTACACTTTGTTTAAAGAAACAAACAAACGTAGTTTGAAAATTTTCACTCGAAACTATTCGTTCTAATAAGTTAAGAATAAAAATTCTTTAGTTTATGGTATAATCTTTAGAAACATTGAAGTAAATAAAAATTCTCTTGAGGTTATGACGATTGAGGGAACTAAATATTAAGGACGTTATAGTTGGTTAGTATCAATAATGGTTTATTGGGTCAACTATGATCAATATTGATAAAATGGTCAATTAAAGTTTAGTGACGGTCATTTAAGGTTAATATTGTTTAATTCAACCAGTGTCAATTAGGGTAAATGTTGATCGATGATGGTCAATTACGAGCAATATATAATCAATGCTTATTAGTTAGGGTCAATATATTAATCAATGATGATCATTACAGGTCAATGAGGTTAACGTTGGTCATTGAGGGTTAATATTAGTAGATGAAGGTTAGCAAGGGTCAAAGTTTGTCAATTATGGTTAACGAGCTATAAAGAGCTATGATGACTCTTAAGATCTAGTAAAGGTCAATGAAGTCGTGTGTGACTTATATACAACAATACGACTTATTATTCTAACTATCATGTGTATATTTGTTTGGTTAGACGTTTTTGGGCTTATTGGTTGGTGGTTGTGGTGTCGGAAGAAGGTGAGGTCAGTGGTGGTGGTGTTAAAGAAGGCGATGCTGATGGTGTTTGAGGTGTTTAAGGCGATTATGAGGAGGGGAAAAGTGAGAAGATTGATGATGATGATGATGATGAATAGAGAGGTAAAGTTAGAGCTTACGATGAATAAATTGTTCTTGAGGGTGTTTCTTGATATTTTTGTTGTTATGATGTTATCAATTCAAAGTGGTGGCCACGGTACAAAGCCATAAAGGGATAGTGAGCTTTTGTATTTACAACAACATCAATAACAACTAAACTTGAAAAATGATAGTGACACAATTTGATGATGTTTTTGGTTTGTCTCCAAATAATATTTAACTGATTGATTGTTTACCAACTTCATGTTGTCAATTTTTTTACTTATAAAATCTTTACAAGTTATAAATTTGGTTTAAGAAATATAAATTTTAGAAGTTATCAAAAAATAGAACAGTTTAATTCTTCCAAAATTGATAATAAAGCTGTTTCAATAATTCAATCAAATTTATTATTTATCATTCATTCATACTTGATATACCTAAAGTTAAACAGACACAACCTTTTATTGTTTGTTAGTGCCTGTTTATTGTAAAATATATATTGTTTATACCATTTAATATTCCACAAATGAAACATAGACATGTGAACGATACCTTTTCAACTTTTAAGCATATATAGTTAAAAATATAAAATTATATTTTTTCCCAAAAGATCATCATACAGATTAAAGACCACAGTATCACACTGGGCTGTGTTGTGGAGGCCTGGCCCATTAACAAGGCCCGTTGTCAATATGAACTGATTACTGATGGGAGAAAGTGGTTCGAAAACAGAGATTTACATCCCGGCCCGGCCCGGCCCACATGTCTAAACTGGTTTCACTTTAACCGGATTCCAACCCAACCGGCAAAACCTAAACCGACCCAAATTCATCACAATCATTTCCCTCACTCAAACCGGTTTCAACCTAATCAGGTTCTAAAAATATTTCTTTTGACTTTTGTCAATCGAAATCAAACCGGCTTCAAAGCGGGTTTCCATTTGATGTTTACACTCCCGAGTCCGGTAAACTGATGAACTGTTTGACTCTGAGCCAATCTCAAAATGTCGTTTTCTTGTTGCATTTCACGATCGATTTGAAGAATCACTTCCAAAAGTAACAATGGCAGCTAGATTGAGCCCCATGGCATATCAGATTATGGGTGGATACAACGTCGATGGGCGCTACGCTGGTATGGATCTACTGGTCGGTAATTAAACATATCGTTCCCAGTAAACTTGTAAGTTGTATCAATTACTTTTTGTTAAGTTAGAAAAATATAGCCTTACAAGTTGCTTTAAAACCCGTTGATGATACCAATTGTGAACTCCATCTTCCAAGTTTTGCCCCAAGATTTTTTTTCTACTAGACTTTTTAGAAGTTTTAAATAGTCTGTTTTGGTAATAAGTTTCAATCAGATCTAAAAATGAATGGTGGATGGTTTTGGAGGCATATCTAATGGTATTGTTATTGAAGGAATATTGTGAGAAGTGACAACTAGGACCGGAAACGAACCGAACAAACACGAATAAGGTCTTGTTCATAAATTGTTCACGAACCCTTACTGAACGAGATTTCTTGTTCATGATCGCTCATTAAGGAAATAAATATGTTTATGAAGGGTTCATGAACACTTATTGCACGCAAACAAACACAAATAAATTTTTATGAAGATGACAAACACAAAGAAGTCATGAACATAAACCAATACAAATGATCATATATGTATTTTAGTACAAAATTTGTATTTTTATCACAAACATTACACAAAATCCATCAAAAGTAAATAAGTTCCTAACATAAATATTAAAAAAATACTTGATATAATTGTCATATAAATAACTAACACAATAATTGAGAAAATAAACTAATATAGTATCGAACGTTCACAAACGGACATTAACGAACATAAACGAAAACATTATCGAACGTTCATAAACATAAATGAACGAACGAGTCTTGTGTTCATGTTCTCGTTCGTTCATTTACTAAACGAACGAAAATTTCTTGTTTATGTTCATTCATTTAGTAAATGAACAAATATAAACGAACTGCTTGTCAAACAGTTCACGAACTGTTAGCTGAACGTTCGTTTCGTTTGCAGCCATAATGAAAAATGACTCATCTATTTTCAGCCAAAAATTAGTTAGTAAATTGATCTATGCAGCCAACGAATGTACAATTATCTGCATATTTATTCTATATAAAATGGTGGAATATGACTTGCCTTTTTGTGGTTATTAATGTGTCATAGATTTTCATCGAACGAAATGTGTAAGATACATGACCAAACTTTCTAGCTAGAATTGTAGTGACCCATTCTATAAATGTGGAAAGGTTTAAAGGCTTCTTATAAATTTAAACTCCGTTTTCAACATCAACAAATAACAGTATAAGCAAAATAAGATTGTGTCTCTACTTACAGACTTACAGTTCTATGCAACTGCAAGTTTTTTTATTGACCGCAAACGTACAAACAGACACACACCGACGCGCGCGCGCGCACACACACACACACACACACTCTCTCTCTCTCTCTCTCTAATCTACACCTACTATACTTCTAAACTCACCACACCGCACTCTACGGGATTTGTACCCACAACCTACGGTGAGGAGTTCGTCACTTTACCACTATAATGCCCTTGGGGACATATGCAACTGCAAGTAATTTATGTTATTGATGTTTTTTCTTTAGGCACTCTTTGTTAGCTTTGCAGATAGAGTAGATATATACATTACTCACCGATCATGGATAATTTTAAAATTTAATGTCGTGGAGATGACCCACGTATAACTAGAATTTTAAAAGTCATTTTTTGTTTTTTGATTTTGTTATTATTATTTTGTTTTTATTAATAGGCGTCAAAGGTATTTCCATGCCACAACATCCGGATGGAGCTTGGTGAAGAACCCTAGGATGTGGATTCTACAGCACACCTGGTACATCATATATACTCTCTTACTAGTTCAAATGTCTAATATTGTTTGGATTTAGTGTTGAACGACTTTCATGGTTAACAAGCTATCCTTGTTAATGCATGCTCCAACATCAATATATTGGAGTGCCCTTAAATGGCTTTTCCCGGCTTTCTGGTACCTACATGACTGATGGATCCATTCACACGAGTCTATTATTACGCCGTGCATTTCCACTCCACCTTCATGCCTTTACTGACGCCGATTGGGCTGACAACAAAGGTAATTACCAAAGCACCATGGATTATGCCTATCTTGGTTAAAATCTTATTGCATGGACCTCAAAAAAACAAAGCACTCTCGTACACTGAGCCACTAAAGCCGAGTTTCATGTTGTTGCATCTATTACCACCGAAGTTCTATGGCTCTAATCTTTGATACAGGAACTAGGATTTACATCGGCATCAACACCAACCACTTTTTATGACAATTTGAGTACTACCCAATATGTTGCCAACTCCGTCTTTCATTTACATATGAGACATCTAGCCCTTAACTTTCATTTTTCCCGATAGAAAGTCAATAATCGATCTATCTGAGTAACACATGTCGTCGAGGATGACCAGCTAGGCAGTGCACTCACCAAACTACTCTTACGACCATACTTTCAAGATTAGACTTGTCTTGCGATCGTTCACTAGGGGAGCATATAAGGATCCTACCAGAGAATAGTTCAAATTCAATTTGAGTTATTCCCCACATTAGTTTCTTTATAACTTTAGCTTGTATATTAAGAAATTGCAATTACTATAAGTATAGGTTACAATCAAGGTTTGAAAATATTGGATCGAGCCGATACGATAAACACAAATTATTAATCATACCAAATACAAAGATTATAACTCCCTATCTATACTACACTTATGCTTATCGTAATCTAAGTTAAACACTATTTAATAATCAAATAAATTAACTAACCTAATCATAATATAATACAAGCTTTATAAAATATTATAAACTAATATTAATAATTACACTTATAATTAAATCAAGATTAAACCTTCAAAGGTAAATCCCATTGATTGCTCTTCTTGATTGCTTTTAGTTGCCAATCATTGTAAATTATCAATCAAATAATCACCATAGCAATTTGTAACCTAACCAGTATTAAGCCCCTCGTGTTGCAGCTAGCAGCACAAAAAGCGGGTCAAATAGCACGAATGACACACTACCGCCAGTGACCACCAACATAAGAAAATCTCGTATAAAAAAATTAAAATAAAACCAAAAGAAAAATAGACGTAAAAATGTTGGTGAAACGTAAAACATATAAAACAATAAGTAATGCGATTTTGGACCAACATGTTACGACAAGTCTGTTAATTGAAAGAACATATAAACGTAAAAATGTTAAACCATAATTTTTTGTGTTTATATCTACCAAGTATCAAAAATCGTTACTTTGCAGATACCACTTTTATTTTCGTGTTCTTGTGATACATAAAATTATAGAAAATCATCAAACAATAACCTCCTTTAATTTTGTGACAGTTGGGGGTAAAGTATGGGCAATATTTTTTTCGTTCAAAAAGAGAATCATATCTATGACATTCGTCATTAATAATAAAATAAATTCTAAAAGTTATATCTTTATGAAAAGGAGCGGCGATGTTTTAAATTGTTGTGTTTGTTAATATATTTTGATAGAAAATCGATAGAAGATTTGTTGTCATATAAAATGATAAATTCTTATATAATGCCCTCATGTAAAGGTAAGATATAATTAAAAGCTTTGATGGTCTTAAATTTTTCATGTTTTTAATACATACAATTGTGACATGATAAACATATGTTCTTAAACAATATTCATTTTGGTAAGCTTATAGTAAAAATATGTGTTTAATCTAAAAAGTCTAAAAAAACGTATAGGTTTGACACGTTTCCTTCTATTTTTTAAAGACGGATATATTTTGGCCATTGTGTCAAATACGTCAGCTCATTATGTCTTATAATTCATTGTGTCAAATATCTATTCATTGTATCATATATTTTATATAATTTGTTATATGATTTATCATTATGGTTTACATTTTAGATCATTTTATGTTATTTTTGTCATTGTTTCTATTGATTATATAAACTTGTTATATCATTGTATTTTACAATTAGAAGGACACAATGAATTACTTTCACCAATATAGTTTTCAAAACTTATAGTGTTTAAGATAACACAATGTGTTATCTTTATCATTGCTTTTATAGCTAATGAGATATATTTGTTGTTATCTATCATTATGTTTTACAATTTAAAGAACACAATGATGTTATTTCACCAATGTATTTTTCAAAACTTATATTATTCAAGACTACATAATGATGATATAAAAGATAATGAGATATTGTGTTATTTTATCAATATTTTTAATGTATCAGATTAGTTAGTTGTTACTTTATTATTGTGATTTACATATTATAGATACACAACAATGTTATTCCACCATCATATTTTTTAAATTTTGTCATTATAGAAAAACACAATAGTATTAAGAAAAACACAATAACTAACAAAAAAACACAAAAAATGCACTAAAGACAAAATGACGAGATATGAGCTTAAAAACGTAAAAAATTATTATCTTATTATATAACAATATTGTACTCGTTTTAAATATAAACACGCTCCATTTTATGGTGTAATTTTTATAAAAAGATCAGTCATACATAAAAGTCACGAACGTTTGAAAAAATAGGGGATACTTGCAAAAAGACAAAAAACATGTATTTCTAATATATCCCTTTAACAAATGTTTTCTTACAATTTGATTTCAACCATTGATTAAGAAGATTGATAGTTGAGATTACTTAGTATATTTTTTAGGTTTAAATGACTTTTTAGTTGAACCTTTCTTTATTTATTTTTTTATACGAATTAACAAAATGTTAATAATATATAGACTATGATAAATTAAATAAAAAAAATTGAATGTTAATAACCCAAACTATTAAGTATTGGTCAATATTAATCCAATTAACATATGACCAATAATAATCTTAACTTTTGATTTTGTTACTAATAAAAGTATCATTTTAACTGAGTGTTAACTTCGTTAGTTTTTCATTGTGTGTCACGTAACGTTGCTCGTGACGTGGCATGTGACATGACATATTACATACTTCAAATAAAATATATAATTATATCACTCAATTTTTACATTTCTTTGTGTTCAAGCTACTCAAGTACTACTGGTGATCAAATGGTTATCTTAAATAATTTTAAAAAATGATCTTTTAAAAAGATAAATGAGTAATGTTATTATATTTTTCATTGTACATATCTTATACTTAACTTCACAAGTCATGTCACGTGATACGTCATAAAAAAAGATTTAACGAAGGTTGTGAGACTATTATTAGAAAAAAAATTAAAAGTTGGAATTACTACCGATCAAATTATTAGTTGGAATTACTACTGATCAAATTAATATTAGCTAATAGTTAAAAGTTTGGATAAATAAAATTCAATTTTCCAATTAAAATTTGAAAATTAAATTTAAAAGTTATAGCATCTTAAAGTTGTAAAAAGAAAACATGATCGGATATATATTTTTAACTTTTCTTTATCCTGGTTAATTTGTTTTGTCCTTTTGTTTTATTCATCTTTGTTTCATTAAGTTTTCTTTTTCTATATTGTATTTCTCACGTGTACCTCTTCTATATACACGTTATAGTTGTCATGCATAAAAATACACATGTTTATCATCCTTGAAGAGTAGGATATTACCCTCGTTGGTGTTTAATTGATCCATGTTCATTGAACATCTTGTTCCGATATTATTTTGCATTTAAAACCTTCATTATTAGAAATTATTTAGTGTGACTTTGAATCGTTTTTAACAAAGCGAGGACTTAAAGTTGTATATGAGTGGGAGGGGTGAGGGGAATAGCTTCAAATGATATGAACATGTTATAACTTTTTAATCAAGGATGTTAAACAAGTCGTCTTCACATATTGACAGTTCCAACTCAACACAAACCTGAAAATCACGTCACACAAATGACCTGATCAAATGGTAGAAACATGTTATAACTTCTATATTACTTTTATGAAGGGTCTTGTCCAATTGCATTTAGGGTTTTGGATTTCACTCTTTGAACTTAGGGTTTTCATTGCACATACACTTTCATAGATTTGTGAATAATAACATATCTTCTTGTCCATGGAGTTCGATTCATCACAAGATCAAGATAATTTTGTGGTGATATCATTTAATGTAAGTTGTACGTCATGATTATCAGTCTTGTAAGAAATAGTCTATCACGATCATAGATATCGTTCGTCAGATATTGAAATCAATGTTTTTAATCATCCAGAGTGATTAAGTGGTGCGCTCCGCAACCAAACAATACATAGGGGTTCAATCCTTCATGTGTATGTCGTGATGTAGTTATCCTAGAAAAACTAGGTATTACTTTTCGAAAAAAGATATTGAAATCATTTAGGACATCATATAAAGTTGTACTTGCATCTAAAACCAAACAAAATTCATAAACATGCAATCTTTATTTAATTCTTGAATTAGAATACAAACCACACTGATCACACGATTAACCGTGACAAGATCCAAAATAACAAGGTACAATCATAACAAAACTTAAACAGTTATCAACCCAAATTAATCCCAAACAAACAATTATCAAACAACAACAAACCTCTTGCAAAAACTGAGAAGATATATTTCAATTCTCCTAACATTGGAAACCAGTAGGCACATCCTTTCCACAATTGTTAAGCAACAAGCTCAACGAGAGCGCTGCATCGAGGTTAACACCCAAGAGATTAGCCTTAATCGCGGTGCAAGCACATGCTGCAGCCTCAAGATTCAAGAGGCCAAAGAAGAGGCTGCAGCAAGGTAAGGTTGGTGGTGTTCCCACAACCACACCATTCAACCAGTTATTCAACACGCCCGCACATGCACCGAACTTGAGACCGTTTACGGGGCAAGAGGGTTGTGGTACCGGTGTAATTGGGTCTGAAGTTACCAAAGTGAAGAAGAGAAGGTTGAGGGTGAGGATGAATGCAGTGGTTCTCAAAGCCTTTGAAGACATTTTTAAGGTATTTAGAGGTGAAGTTCAAAGTAGCTAACTTAATTTTTAGTAGTGAGTATAAGCTAGCTTTGTGGTGTGAAACTAATGATGTGATTAGTGGTATTTATAGAGGAAGATTATGATGAATCCAACTTGTCTACAGCCTTTTCTTATTACATTTTCATGTTATTAATTGGTGCAATAAAAAGTAGTAAACATGCATGTGGGCTATTCTTAAGTTGATATAAAAGGCTGGCTTTATTTTAACATGTTATGACTTGTATAAAGTTGTACGAGACGTATAGGCGTCAAAGTTATCATATCATGTCTAACAACCTTATATGACTCCTATAGGGTTATACGAATAGTATAGGCTAGGGTTTTTTATTTTATTTTATTAATCTTAGTGAGTTTATAGAGATAATCACACGCACATCAAGGTACGTCATGTAAATGTAACTTCCAAGTATATTGAGTATCTTACGTCATATAAGACAATTTGCATGCATCTAGAGAAAAATCTGACATTGCGTCAACATAATTTGCACGCATTTAAAGAAATCGAACATTGAGCTGCCTAATTTTGATTGTTTAGGACCGATTTCAATCTAATTGATTTGTTGAGTGATTTAGTGATATCCGTGAAGTTTATAATAAAATACATCAAAGTAACTAGTCCACGTATGTATGCTTCTCATTCACACGTATATCGAGTAATCTTACGCCGTGTCAACATAATTCTCATGAATTTCATGAAATCTGACTTTGACCTGCCTTTTTTTATATTGTTTAAGGGTGGATTTAAGATTCGCTGATTTGTTAGGTGATTCGGTCACATCCGTGAAGTTTGTAACAAAATGCATTTAATTAACTAGTTTGAAATAATTGCTATTTGTATAAATAGCCAAATTCATTACAATATACGCTAAACAACCAATCAAACATCAAACAATGAATCAGTTAACCAATCAATAGTTAACCAATTAAACATCATCATTAGGCGAACTATATCACTAAAACTATAGCGAGTGCAGTTATCTTTGCGCTACTGTGACGGGCTGAACTATTTTTGAGTGAAAAACACCGTTACCAGTATTAGTATTATTAGAACCCTTTCGGTATTCGATTTTATGGTTTTCAACAAGCTGAAGTAATGACGACCAAGCTCACGTCGCATAGCATGAGGGCGAGACTCACGCCGCGTAGCATGGACAGAAAAACTTAGGGGTAAGCAAATAACCGATTAATCGAACCATAACCGAAATAACTGACTTAATTGAACCTAATTAACCAAACTGAACAATTAACCGATGGTTCGTTAAGGCATTAGCGATTAACCGCATATTGCGGTTCGGTTTCAGTTTTGACGTACAAATTAACAACATTAACCGAACCGCACAACACCGAAACATATTAACTGTTTCTTTAGATAATAAAAATATATATTTTTCTAACGTTAACATATAGATAAAAAAATATTTATTAACTACAAACACAAAATAATATGTATAAGTATGTAATTAATTACATCTAAAACGAAATATGTATATAAATGTAAAAAAAAAATTTAAATACAACTAATTGTTTGCTATTTGATATATTTTGTATGGCTTGCACCGTGCACACCCCTACCTCGGTTTTAGTTTTGGTGGGAGCTTAAAATCAATTCGTATCGTTCACATTCCTATTTAAGTTGGTTTAAACTTAACCCAACAAAAAATTATTAATAATATTTTGATCTAAAAGCACATGCTAAATATATTGGTTAATTAACAGCAAGTCCATAACCGATCCATTAATGACAGTTAACCTAAGTGTGGTTAACCGTAGTGGAGGTTTCGATTTTGGTTAAAAGAACGGTATTAACTGCTCTGCCGGTTTCAGTTTTGAGAACTGTCTTAACTGCACCAAACTGCACCGTGATCAGCCCTAGAAACACTAGTTATATATTATAAAGCGACCATAAAGTTATAACTACAGTTGTATATGTATTGATGTAGAAACCACCTTGCATGTTCATTCACCAATAACCAAAAGTTATATGTTTTGTCATGTATTAACTCAAATAATTAGGTGTAGAAACCTGATAACCTAATCTGTGAGTTTTTTAAAAACCTGAAACCCGCATGGCATACTTTTGTTGAAAAATAAAAGCGAATATACAACCTGCAATCTAAATCTTTATTATGTTGGCGGCAATATTCTCTCTTTAATTGGACTGGAACTATAATATTATTTCTATGCTTTATTTGTAGATGGAAAATATTCTCCTTATTTGTTATTAACAAATGTAAATTGTATTGAGTACAAGTTTATTCTTTGATGTACTGGTGAATATCTGATTCCTGTAGTAGATGTGTTCGAATATTACTTTCACTAGATTCCTACAATAACCTCTCGGTGCTAGCACAAGGGAAAAATGCAATTTACGTGATCCTTATTTAACATGGTACGTCAAACACACAAAAACAAAAGTTTGGTCTACGGTCAAAACTTTCAATGTTGGTGATAATTTAGTCTTATTCTCCTTGCCAAACCAAACCAAGCGAATCGGCTCATTTACAACCAAGCCTTATATCGAAAAGGCCTTTTCCGATCGATTATCGAGCGAACGACAAGTGTCGAGCGATTTGAATAGCCGAGTAGCCTTTAAAAGAAAATGAGAAGTCTCTTCAAACCGAAGAAATAACAAAATTAAAGGAAAGAATTATGTGTTTAAATGAAGAATGTGTTAAGTATTTAAATTAAACTTAATAGTACTGATATGATTTAGTAGTTTATTACTTAACTAGCGCCAGCACCTGGCGGGTTTTGAAGCAATCAATATATTTTAAAATGGGCTCTCAAGAAAATTTTGTTATATATTCCCATGAAATTTGGACACCGAATAAAACAAATCAATTATAGATTTAAAATTTACATAAAAATCCTATATATTATAAACTAACTCATATCTTAAAAAATAATATATAAATACATTAACCTTAATATATACTATTATATAATAAAGAATTTATGGACAGATTTGTATACATTAATTTTAAGATGAAATATGAATATTTGCAAGCTTTAATATGTAAAATGTTTAATATTATAAGATCTATTACCATTATACCCCTTTTAAGCTCTAAATACTTGTACTCCATCATTTTCTAATTAAATTTAAAGTATGACTATTATATTTAAGGTTATCTTAATCTATCTATATCTATATTACTATATAATACAACTATTTGAACAACATTGTAATTTTAATCCGTTTATAAGACACTTAAGAACAATGTTGTTGCATTTGGTACAAGTGATTATACATAAACAACTTGTTATTTATAAATTTGTCCGTCCCTATAATAATATAGATATGTTGCTATCCCACACTGACCAAATAAAAAAGCAAAATTGAGTGCTCAACAACTATAAAAGAGGATACATGGATTTAAGGGAAACAGACTCATGATTTGTGTATACTTTATTCTGCAAGGTCATGAAAAATATCTTCCAATTCAAATTTTAAAGTGTTATTGATTTTATTCTAATCTATCTTTGGTTTATATGGTTGGGTTTGAACTTAGTTCTCCCTGAGTCCTTGTTAACATGGCAGTTGCCGGTTAAAATGCTTGGCCCGATCCAGCCTTGTTTTAAATCACATTTTAGCACAACAAGGGATGGTTAGTCAAAGACACAAAATTTTACAAACTTTAATACCTCGCCACATCGTGCGATCTCACACATTATTGCTTAAAAGTTTAAGACACGTAAGAAACATCTGGTTGCATTTCATACAAATGTTGATGCATAATTGGTTTTACATTTATAATTTTGTCCCTAGTTACTATAGTTGATGTTTCTATCCCACATTGGTTGTGTAGAAAAACCAAAGCAGTATCCAACTCATATATAAGAAGCTTATTTCTCAAAGTAAAAAAAAGAGCTGTGTTTCACGTGCATGTCTTCTTGTATGTCATTAAACATAAAATCAAATTGGTACATTTTTGGTTTTGAAATGGCGGTACCGGTGGTCCTCGGTTAAACCTAATTGAACCGGTCGATTTAAATCATTAGTTAGCACAATAAGGGAGAGTTATCTAAAGACATAAAATCTTAAAAATATTTATACCATCGCCGCACCGCGCGGGTTTCAGCCATATATCAATTCATCATTTCGGGATAAAAAAGACTCCGGCCATAACATAATTGACAAATCCAAGATGTACTCCTACAAGTAAAGGGGGTTCAAGCTAGATAACAAAATAGCCAATAACTATTTTTATTACTCTATTAGCTTAATTATTAAACAACTAATGAAAAAGTCACTAACTCTTTGAATATTTAAGGGTAGTAATGTTTATGTAGTTGGTGTAATAACTAGATTTTAAACATATGAAGCCTCGCAAGAAGCAACTATAACAACATTGTATTTCTATTATGGGTTTATATGACGATCGACATATTTTTCTTATGTATTTAGGATTTAATTTGGTTTTATAGTTTATTTTGTGTCCTGGCTGGCCAATCGAATTACACCGTACCGATATAATCTAGTACGTAGCCATACACAAACGACCCTTAATATTTCAAACCCTTATTAAAAATATTGTGTCCGCCATGCAAGGGTGTGGTTTTCTTTTTTCCACACCGAGTCATTTTTTTTTAAATTTCTATGTGATAAGTTTAATTTACGAAATGGGCCGGTTATGTGTAACATTTACTTTTCTTAGATTCATTAAAGCCCACTTTCGAAACAGAAAACAGTAATGCTTAATCTGTTAATTGCTTACGAGGGTAATGGGCCATAAATAGGAATACAAAAACAATTTTGTTGACAAGTAGAGATGCACGAATCAGGTTTTGGGCCGTAACCGGGCCTGGATACAAACCGGGTATGGCCTAATTAGGTTTTTTGGTACCCGGGTACAAGTGAAACTAGGTACAAACCCGGATCAGGTACACCATAATGAAAACCCTATTCGGTTAGGGTAGGGTCGGGTACAAAACCAGGTACAATCCGGTTTTTTTTCTTCCCTAATATGTGTATTATTATTATTAAATAAAAATCATTATTATTATTATTATTATTATTATTATTATTATTATTATTATTATTATTATTATTATTATTATTATTATTATTATTATTATTATTATATTATTATTATTATTATTATTATTATTATTATTATTATTATTATTATTATTATTATTATTATTATTATTCACCATTTATTAATTCTGAATAAAAGTCGGATTAATCGTCATTTATTTCTATAACTATATTAAATAAACATCAATTTATCATTTATTCTTAAAGATACATTAATGAATCAATAAAAAATAACATAAAACTTTTATTTAACTTATCGTCTAATATTTATTTTCTACGAGAATCTTCATCAAATGTTAATTTTTCATCGGATATGCAAGAAGATACTCCTTTTACCTCTTCATCGTGTACTTTAGCTTTGAGTGTAATTTCGTCTTCAAGGCTTGTTTGGTCTTGTATACGATCCATCGTTTTTAAGTGATTCTTTAAACAAATGCACATCTCCACCGTTTTCGGAGGTAGTCTTGTTCTCCGTAATGATGTTACCCTACAACTAAGAGAAAATATAGATTCCGAAGCTACCGTAGAAGCTTGAACACTTAGTAAATCACGGGCCATAGTTGTAATAATCAGGAATTAGGATTCCTTTCCTTTCCAACAAGCCAAAATATTGAATGCACGATAATAATCGGTAGTCATAGTGAATTAGAATTTGTTCCACTATATCTACCGAGCTCGCTGGGTGTTACCCCTTTGTCATTTAGCCATCACATCCGGAACAACATTCAACATAGTTAAAACCGGGTCTTTAACCGAGGTACTAGCACGTGAGGTTGATTCTCTTGGCGTGGTTATATTTACGGTAGACCCATATCTATTTAAATAATAATTAGAAATTGTTTCAAACTTTCATTAAAATTTTATTTTGCCGCAGTTGAAAAATTGAGGTTTTCGGCATGTATATCCAAATTGTCGTTTATCTCGTCTACCAAACATTCAACCCCTGCAACATTCAAAAATGGATTTAAAGCGGCGTGACATGTAAAAACAGGTGGTAACTCAACAAAATATTTTTTAAACTTGTTTTTCATTGATTCTACACTTGTCTAAACATATTATTTTTATTTTGAAAATTTTTAAAATTCAAAGCAATGATATATAATTCTTGAAGCACCGAATAACTATTGGGATAATAAACTCCCGATAATTTTATAGTTGAGTTTTTAAACACGTTAAGAAAGTCGTATAGACGTTGAATATTGTTCCAACCCGCTTCCGGAAATGGGTCGGCTTCACCATTATCAAGTTGGTCAACCAAGGATTGTCGAAGCGACTAAAGGCAAGACTTCTTGAATCACGAACTTCGGCATTCGATCTCGAACCGTATTAATATCGTAATTAAAGATTCCACCGTCTCCACCAAATTGTGTTTGTTGTGAATCCGGATTACTTTCAACGACTTGCAAAACTTCTTGCTAATGTGTTTGCTTAAAGTCGTGTTTGAATCTATAGCAAGCAAAGTTCCACAATAATTGCAACGAGTCTTTACAGACCCGTCACTTAACTCAACCATATCCCAATTGCACCAAATATCGATGGTACGATTGTGCGCAAGAACACGAATGACGGTTGGAGCGTTAGATGAACCTTGAGCAACGGAAGATTGTTAGTGAGACATATAAAGATTCAAGAGAAAGTGTAAAACGAGAGTAAACAAGAGTAGTTTTTGCGTATGTTTTTACGTTTAAAACTTTGGTACCCAACCATATCAACCCACACCTATTTATACTAACTTATAGGGTAAAATTGACCAAAAAAACTGTCACAAATCGAAGGTAACGGCTATATAGCCGTTATAAACGGCTAGATATTCAAAAGGGCCAAAAAAAAAACAGCTAGAACTAGGTAGTACCCGGGTTCAACCGGTTCCGGGTCGGGTTGGGTTCGGGTACGAAAAATTTCTAAAATCTAAAACCGGTTCCTACCTCGCGGGTTTTTTCCGGGTCCAATCCGGGTTTACCCGTTCTCGGGTCCTACCCGTACTCAAGTCCGGGTTGGGTTCGAACCCGGGTATATTGCCCACCTCTATTGACAAGTAAAGATTTCACTTAAACAAGTAGAAATAGTTAAATAATGCTATGAATATTATACTGTAGACTGTACTATATAAAATTTTGTTTCAGGAATATTAGCTTCACATATCATACTTAACCATGTGTTTAAGAATTAAGAAATTTATATTTGTATGCTTGCCAACCATCACAACATTTAAGTTTGTTGGACACCACACCTCCGGTGATGGTCGTAATTTTATTTATTAGCATCTTCAGCTTTTGATGTATGTTTATTATTATTAATAATAATTTTAATTTTATTTATTTATTTATTTATTTTAACACCTTTTCTATATATATATATATATATATATATATATATATATATATATATATATATATATATATATATATATCGTTAACATTAAGTGAATATGTATTAATTAGAGTATTCACAGTGGATTCCTTATAAATATGTGAGTGTTTCCTATATTATACGCAATGATTGTAAATGTGTGTGAGTGAATGAGAGATAAATTTTACTGTTAATCTCTATATTTGAGTAATCAATGTTGAGTCCTTATAAATTTTTTAATATTTTTGAAAGTGTGTGTTAATGGATGAGAGAGGAAATATAATAATAAAGGTATATAAAAATATTATCTAATTAAAAGATAAAAATAAAAAATAATGATTTTAATGTAATTATATAAATAGGGATATGAAATTCACTGTGAATGCTCTTACTAATTTGCAACTTGATTATAGATTATGGTTTATACCTTATGCTTTGTAGTTTGTATCTTACTTGTTATTTCTTTATAATTTTAACTTATAACCCTAATAGTTTTATATCTTTTACATTTAACCTTATATATATATTATTAATTTTCAACTTGATTATGCACTATTATTTGTATTTATGCTTTATAGGTTGTACCTTAATTTTTTTTATCATTTTAACTTTTAACCTTAAAAGTTTTCATCTTTTACATTTATCCATATATATCACTAAACTTGATTATGCACTATGATTTGTACCTTATGCTTTATAGGTTGTACCTTAGATTTTTTTCCCTTTTTTTTAGCGTTCAACCCTAGTATTTTACATCTTTGTCATTTGACCCTAACACTTTTTTCACTTTCAACTTTGGTCTCATATATTTTTTATCTTTTAACAAATTTTTCGTTTTAAGTTTCGGTCTAAATTTTCGAGTTAACATACTGTAAGATGCGTATGTGGTTTAACGTTTTTACCTCTATTTTTTTAGTTTAACGACCACATTGTGTTTTACGTTTCGGTTTAATTTATGCATATTTATATATATCCTACTAGTTACCAACTCCTTTATGCATAATAGTATTGTATATATGCTTAATGATGTTGTACGTATGCTTTAATTTGTTTGTTACAAATTATCTTTCTCAATGTACAACTATGATGTTTATTTTTAATGGTTTTACGCACCCTCAACACGCGGGTTTGCGATCGTGTTTGATATTAGTTTTTACATTATTTTACGCCCTCGGTCCATAATACTAGTAGTTAACTTTTATGGGTTTTTTAAAAATGAAGTTAGCCCACTTGGTAGAAGCTTTGCCTATAAAAGGAAAAGTCTCAAATTCAAACTCAGGCATGAAGTAATTTGGTGTAATTAAAAAGTATGATAAATTTGTTGTTTAAAAAAAAAAGAAATCCAATAGTTTCCTTTGCTTAATCTCAATTTACAAATTAAATAACCAAAAAGTATACAAAAAAATCTATTAAAAACCAAAAAAATAAATATAAAAAAAATCTAGTATACTATACCGGCCATATTTTTTGTGTTACAGTAAATGAAGCTTTGTTGCTGGTGTTCAATTTTTAAATTTCATTTATATCGAAATATATGGTAGAAATAAACGCGCTGCAACGATATATTCAAAATTAAGAATATATTGTGTTGTTGAAAGAAATAGAAAAATATATTGTACTTGACTGGTTAGATTTGGGCGCTCGTTAAAAGGATACAAAGAAAGCGGAAAGGAAAAAGAGGGAAAAAAATGGAAGTAAGAAACATATAAAGTTTGGATTGGTAAAAAGTGAGCGTTTGTCATCCGGTCCACAATAACCTAGATCGAGTCATGCCCGCTACTAGCGCTCAGTAGCTTGGTAATGGAATCCATTGTTTTGTTCTCTCATTATCATTCAGCTATCTTCAATTATTACAATAATTTCGAAGGGTTATGTTGTTCTACGTTGACCTTAGAGCATATTAGACATCTGACAACATAAGAGACAATATCCTTCTTCATACCTGGCCACCAATATAGCTCCTTAAGATCCTGACAAATTTTGTTCGCTCTAAGATAAAGGGAGTATCTTGACTTATGTGTCTCGTTCATAACTAATTCAAGTATATTTCCTCACTTTGGCACCCATATGCGATCCACAAAATATCACACGCCATCATCTTTACGTTCCATTTGTCTATCTAACATGCAGAATCCTTATTTGTAATATTCTCTTCCTTCAATGCCTCATTTTATGCCGACAAAATATGAGCTTTAAGGTTTGATTGTATAGTCATTCTCAAAGCTCATGCACGTAAGGGTTTAATACGCTCCTACTTACTCAATGCAGCCGCTACCATACTCACCTTTCTCGGGTGAATCGTATTTCAACCCACCGCCTTTTACACATGTTTAATTCTTTTTGGTCGTAGATGTGTTGAAGACTCTTGCGATTGGTGCAAATGATACATTTTGTTATGTACGAGTAGTGCCTCTAAATCTTGAGCCCAAATACTACGACACCCAGCTCCATCTCATGCGTTGTGTAATTCTTCTCGTATTTTTAAGCTGTCGGCAAGCATGATTAATTGATTACCTTATCCTTTGGCATTAGAACACAACCAGGCCCTTGATGTGATGTATCATAGGATACTACACAATCATTTGACCCATCAGGAAAAGTCAATATAAGTGTGTTGCACAACTTATTCTTAAATGTTTAAAAGGCCTCTTCTTGTTTAGATCCCTTGTCAAATTTCTTATCATTTTAGGTTAACATCGTCAACGGTTGGATAATATTTAAGAATTTGACAATGAACCGTTTGTAACCCAGCCAATCCTAAAAACTGTCAAACTTTCGAAGGTGTCTTGGGTGTATCCCACATCTTCACCTCTTAAGTCTTACCCCGATCAACATGAATTCCTTTCTCGATAATCACATGACCAAGAAATATCACTATCACGTAACCAAAATTCATACTTAGAGAATTTGACATAGAGTTTCTCTTCTCGCAGAAACATTAATATCAACCTCAGATGTTACGTGTGCTCTTTTTTAAACACGAGTAGATGAGAATATCATCTATAAACAAAATCAGAAACTTATCTACGTACAACTTACATACCCAATTCATCAAGTCCATTAATACTGTCAGTGTGCTTATCAAACCTAACAACATAACTAAGAACTTGTAATATCCATAATGAGTCCTAAAAGTTGTCCTCGATATATTATCTTCTTGAACCCTCAATTGATGATAACCTGACTAAAAATCGATATTGGAGAATTACGTTGCTCCCTGCACACACACGTACCAATAGAACACACACATATCACAACATTTACATACATATATATTCATAACATCTAAATACATACATCTATATATACTTATAAATTACATACATACACACACAATATAAACACACACACATCATGCGACACACACCCTATATATGTATACACGTACTCATTCACACACACGGTACATCTCACAACGCAGGAACACCCATATAACAACACACACATATATAATATGGTGTTGTTTGTTTTTTCTACAAGAAAATGTCTCCGGTCTGCAGACCACATCTGCATCAGAAGAGGTGGGCCAAATGTCTGCAGTCTGTAAGAAAAAGACTGTTTGTTTTTTAAAATCTGCAGAGTGCTATAATTCTCATGTTTTAAATTGTTACAAACAATTCCTATAATTCTCATATTCTTACAAACATCAAGCACAAAGTAGTAAGCTATCCAAAACAACACCTGCAGACATCAAGCACACAAACGGATCCTTAGGGGGAGGGGGGCCGGCGGGCGCAGGTATGGGGAGGGGGAGGCGAGCGTAGGTGAGAGAAGGGGGGAGGCAACCGGTGGCCGGCGGGCGCATGTGGGAGGAGGGGGGTCGGCAGGCGCAGGTGGGGGGGAGGGGGAGGCGAGCGCAGGTGGGAGGAGGGGGAGGCGAACGCAGGTGAGGGGAGGGAAGAGGCGGTTGACGGCCGGCGGGCACATGTAGGGGGGGGGGAGCCGGCGGGATCAGGTGAGGGGAGGGGGGAGGCGGGCGCGGGTGGGGGAGGGGGGAGGCGGTGGTCCGAGCGGTGGGGAGAGGTGGGGAGGTGGGGCGGTCGGTGGGGGGAGGTGGGGCGGCGGTGGTCTGGCAGGTGGGGGAGGTGGGGAGATGGGGAGAGGTGGGGGATGTGGGAATGTATTGAAAAGTTGAGAAGAGATTATAAGACCTCAAAAGTGGTAGGTCCATGTCTTCTCCACGCAGACGTCAGGAAGATGTTTTTTTAATGAAACATTTTCAAAAAAACAAACAATCTGCAGAGTCCAACGTCTGCGCGTGGTCTGCGCGGCGTAGACAAAATAGGTCAGGAAGCACTTCTCAGAAAAAACAAACACACCCTAAAACACACATGCACACACATTGTAATACACACACCACACACCACACACCTCACGGTTATACACACCCCCATATGAACACACATATCATAACACGCACATTGTAATACACACCCACACATCATGGCTAGATACACACACATATCACAGTCACATACACAGATCGCACACCCACACGCACATATAAACCGCACACCTCCGCCGCACGCAACAGCCTTCGGCTATGTGTGGTTGCTCGCGGCCACACCTAAAACACAACGGGCAGGGCCGGTCTCGAGAATTTGCAAGAGACCTTGGTCCCGGGGCGAGAACACAAATGGGGTTCTGTAAAACGACGTATAAAAAGTTTTAATCGAATAACTCGTATATAAAAATTTTAAAATACGACGATAATTTTTATAACAATAAACAAAACGGAAGTATTGTGTCAAAATAATCTAATTTACTACGAATCGGAAAGTTATCTGAGCATTTTTTAAAACAAAGTTTTCGATTAAGTTTTCGTATTAAATTGAGTTTATATCGAGTAAATGGTATTGGGCTAAACTATTTAAAATAGCTCTAAGTTAAGGTTTAATAGGTTAAAATAATTAAAATGTTATAGGGTCTTTCTAATAAGTTTATTAATAGTTTATAGCTTTTTTAAAAATTATACATTATATAAAATATATAATTATATAAAAAATCTGGGCCCTTGAGGAGATCGCTCCTTGGGCGGTGCCCACCCCCCTCAGCGTTGTCCTTACAACCACAACCCGTTCACCCGCGACACCCACTGAACCTAAACAAAGATGAAACAAATAACAGAACACGTACTATTAGAATGACATTACAGAGAGACAAAAGGGATCGTCGGTGAGTCCTAGGCGGTTAAGGGATCCGTGAAGAGGGGCGGTTGACGGCGAGAAGTTGGCCGGAGGGCTTGATCGTGATAGGGGAGAAGGGTGATTAAGGTTTCCTAATTATTTAATGATAAATCATTTTAATTTCCTAATTAATTATGTCAAACTCTAAACTTTTTATTGCTATTTTTATTAAGCCCTAAACTTTTAACGCAACCATTAACGAACCAACTTGATGAAAATTAATGTACGAACTGAGACACGAAATGATTAAATAGCGACTCGACTAAAAAATAGGGCGTCACAAACCTATACAATGAGATCTTTACGAATAATATATATATATATATATATATATATATATATATATATATATATATATATATATATATATATATATATATATATATATATTAGTCTAAAATATTATTTATAATTTTAGAATTTAACACTACTAAGTAACAATCACATTTAGTGCAATTATAAATGAATTAAATTCAGGTAGACATTTAACTTATTAATTGAACAATAACGAGTTTAAGGTTAATTTACCGAGCTGAAAGTGATGGATGTTACAACTTTCGAGGCGACTAACACAGTAGGATTCGATAGGTTTTTCCTGGCTGTCAACAAAAATTCTCGAGTTGCAACATGCTACAAGTGGCCTCCCATGTAGGGAGGGTTTGGTTTATGTATAGAATAGTTGTGTTATATTCGGGAGGCGCCTCAAATAAGTTGCAAAACTTAGCTTTGGGCGTTCACTAAACTATCCAAATCATTAAGTTAATTGGTTGTGTCTTTGAGCCTTAGACAATACACTTCAAGTGAGGGCTGGACTTGAGCGTAAGGTTGTTGAACTTATGTTCTAGTCCTGTTGCTTGTGATCCTTTGTTATTCACGAAAATAGTCTTGATGTGAATCATGCTTGATGAGCTGTTGACTCGGCTTTGAGAACTTTAAGCAACAAATCATCAAACAACGAACCATAAATCCACAACAATACTATAGCGTCTATATTTTATATACATTGACATTTTTGTCATTGTCTCTTTCATGTATTTAATACAAATTATTAATACATTATTTAATACTATGATATTATTTAATTCACTTCATTAAATTGTATTTTATTTTTGATACTATATATTGACATTTAAATTTATATTTACTAATAATATTTTTATCACTAAATACTATTTAAATTAAGATTTATTTTATTTTAATATCTAAGTATATAACTAATATATATCTTCATATTTATAATTATGGGCATAATGTGAGTTTAATAATTTTAATATTTATCTATATCTTTTATAATAAAAGTGAAAGGAGGAAAAAATAGTAATTTACATATGGATTAAGACACACATATGAAAAATTATGCTTAAATTTTAAAAAATTAACTATTTTATTTCATTTATGCCCTTACAATAAAGTATAACATATGAAGCTTATAATACAAATAGTAAAGTATATATACGTGGCCAAACAAAACCGCCATTCACTTTTAGTGCCATTCATTCATTGTAATTAAGCACTCATCCCCCGTTCCCTTTCTCGTGCTGGTTGTTAACAACTCAATAACAATCAAGATGATAATTTTTTATGACAATTCCTGCATTAACTATTTTTTGATTTATGCGAATCACCACGGAAAGCTGCCTACGATGATCATCATGTTGAATTATGCTGCAAATTCTTCACTCAATTTTTAGCATTTTCGACTCACAACACCACTATACTTCCGTATTCCTATTGCACCCTCAACCCCTCATCTCTCTCCGTATCATCAACATCATCATCATCGCATGCCTCAAGCATCACTGGTTACACCCCGGTTACATACGGATTAACTCCCGTCCACCATTGCCAACTTATTTTACAGGAATAACATTTGCCGCAAATATCCAAAGAATTCACTCGCCAGTTGCTTTTTTCCAACCACCCTCAAATCAAGTCAATTTTAATTTTAATTTTAATGTTTTACTTTCCTTGTTATCTGGTTTTAATCGATTTATTGTCTAATTACTATCATTTGAAGTGTAAAACCATTGAGGTCAAATGTTTTGTTAGATTTGAACTTGGATTCCATCTAGATGTTTCGGGCTATGAGCATATTTTATAAGCAAATTTTTTTCTTTCCAAAAAGCATGAAATGATGTTATTGCAGTTACGTCATATATGAAAAAATGAAGACAAGTATATAATCATTTTTCCATCAAATATTCATTTAAATTTTAAGGATGGTTGGTTAGTTATAAGATAAAAAGTTTTCAAATGGCTAATAAACTAAGAAAAAAGAGCGACACTTGATATAAAATCTTACATATTTTTAACAAGTAAACAAATGAATACGTAGTTATCCATTGTATGAAAGTCTAAACTATATTTATTAAACGAAACCAACCCCCCCCCCCCCCCCCACCAAGAAATGCTTACTTACAAATCTGATCATATTAGCCTTAAAAAGTGATTTCCAATCACAAATACCGACCATGGTTTCACTATTTTTGTTGGGATAATATAGTTGTTAGTATAGTTGTCTTAAAAACTTTTATAATATATGTAATTATTTTCTTTAATTCAATTTTTTTAATAATTATATTTTGATTTTTTAGTTTACGTAATATTACACCAAGCTAATACTGACTAAAACTGAATTCCCAAAAAATTACGCAACAACCGTACCGTCACATCGCACGAGTATTTCCATTACTATATACAATAATACTTGCTAATAATTACTTAATGAGTGTATTATATGCAGTATATCAAAAATTTTAGAGCTTATTATCTTCCTTAAAACCTATGTGACAACAAATTAAGGGTTGTCGCAATCAAATTAATACTAAAGTCAAATATCAAAATTCAAAACCAGACCCACTTTGGATGATAAATAACTATTTATGCATTTTTAAAACTTAAAAGCCAATCATTCAAAGACCTGCTATAATGCTAGTAATCATCTTGAGTTTGTCCTTCAAATATATTATTTTTATCGGTGCATTATTGCTTCATATATGTTATTACTCTTTTACCATTTGACTAATACAGTGTACATTATAATCGTAATAGCCGGTTTATATTCAAATTTCGGTTGTAAAAAATCACAAATTGTAACAGCCAGTATATATTCAAATTTTTGTTGTAACAAAAATAATTTGAAATATTATTAAATTAATACTATCTAACAAGAGGAATTCGATGTGTCTGATACTAATTAGTGTACTGGTGCACTAATCAGTGAAGTGTCTAAAAAGGAGATAATAACATCTGCAATATATAGATAGCAAAAAATAAAGTTGATGTTTAATGGAGACAGTATATTGCTTGAGCTTAATTGGGCCCATCTATTTGTTTCGCAGTTAAAACCGTACCCCGAACCTTATCAGAAAAATACTTAGAATTAGAAAAACTACTCGTCTCAACCCTGAGCATTTTTACTCAGAGTGAGATTTAAACCAAAGAATTCATCATATTTACATATTTTGTGTACCTCACTTTAATCACGTGAGCTACGAATCATTAGTATTAATACGTGTTCCTAGACAAAAAAAATAAAATTAAAAATTAGACGTTTGTTCGTGTGGATGTATACCTACAGACATATAATCAAGTTTGTTAACCGAAAATAGTAATATTAAAAACCAACATGACAGTTATATAGATCCAGTTTTATTATTTTAAAAATCATATAAACAATAGTAATAGTGTATTGTAAAAGCATTTATTCACATAGCCAGTGCTATAAAAGGCACCTAAACCTTCAAAACTCATGGAATCTTAACATCCCATACCACCAAACATCTTTGATCTTCCCCCATCACAACATATAACATATGGCTCTACCTGATGCTTGGGACTACAAGGGCCGACCCGTTCAACGCGCAACCACGGGCGGGTGGGTCAGTGGCGCCATGATCTTAGGTTCATCACACTTCATATATCGTATCGTATTATGCATCCATTACTTGCTTTGTAGGAGTGCATAGATGATAATGTTGATCTACTTTCAGGGGTGGAGGCATGTGAAAGGTTAGCGACTTTAGGTATCGCTGTGAATCTGGTGACGTATTTGACTGGAACCATGCATTTTGGAAATGCTAGTTCTGCAAATACTGTCACCAATTTCATGGGTACCTCTTTCATGTTATGTCTCCTTGGCGGTTTTGTTGCTGACACTTTCCTCGGCCGGTAATCATCTAATACCATTTATCTGTTTAATTAATATATATTTATTTAAAAGTATTTGTAAAGACAATTCTTTTTTTATGATGTCTATAGGTATCTAACTATTGCCATATTTGCTGCAGTACAAGCAACAGTAAGTAGTATATTTTGTCTTTTTTAGTTTTTTGTTAGCTAAAAGAATAACATAAATTTCTTAAGTTATAACAAACTTATAATAATTATCAGGGTGTGACAATATTGGCCATATCAACCGCCATCCCGAGCCTAAAACCACCAAAGTGCACACCAGATGGTTACTGTGCACCCGCGACTATGTTACAAGTGATCGTTCTTTATCTCGCGCTCTACTTGACCGCCCTTGGGACGGGTGGGCTCAAATCTAGTGTTTCGGGCTTCGGGTCGGACCAATTTGACGAGACAGATCCAGAGGAAAAGACCCAAATGGCTACATTCTTTAACTGGTTCTTTTTCTTCATAAGTATCGGGTCACTCGGGGCAGTTACGGTCCTGGTATATATCCAGGACAACTTGGGTAGGCCTTGGGGGTATGGGATCATTGCCTGTGCCATTGTTGTCGGGTGGGCGATCTTTTTGTCGGGCACAAGAAGGTATCGGTTTAAGAAGCTAGTCGGTAGCCCGTTGACCCAAATAGCCTCGGTTTTCGTAGCAGCGTGGACGAAGAGGCGTATGGAGCTTCCATCGGATCCTTCATTGTTGTTCAATGTGGATGATGTTGAAACTACAGGAGTTGAAAGCAAAAAGAACAAGCAAATGTTGCCTCATAGCAAGCAATTTCGGTGAGTATTATTTTTCATTTCTATTTCTATTTCTTTAACTGATCTATAAGTATCTTACTATAAATATTAATTCTTTTTGTCGTATAAATATAAATCTAACTTTAAATAGAGAATCATAAAATTTATATAATCACTTACACATGTTGATTGATTTAACTTTAACATTAATACATCAGACAATTTATATAGCGATATAATCTATCCTTACTCTCCTTTTGATTATATACAACTATCAGAATGTATCAGAGTTTATACGATTCTTATGACATATAGAAAAATCCTGAATTTATATACCTTGTAAGTTATAATATACATCTAATCAAATAAAGCAAAATCTCTATGTGACACATGACTATTTTCTAGTATGTCTATGTCATCGTTACCTAGACGCCACCTAGGATTGTGTATGTGTTTTCACCACAATATATATATATATATATATATATATATATATATAATTTATTATATAACTTTTTATTTCAATCTGTATAATACACGAATATCTAACCTAGTGCGTGCGTTTGTGTGTGTGTGTGTGTATTTGAACGGCAAATGTACAATTCTGATTTGTAGAATAGGACCCATCTTAATCAGGGTCACCTATTTGTTTCGCAATCGGGACCGCACCACCAACCCCTCAGTAGAAAACATATTGCCAAGAAAACTCCTAGCTCAACTATGAGTATTTTAAATGAGACTTAAACCCTTGATCTCTCAATATTTACATGTTATGTTATGAGTACATCATCTTAACATAGTATATATGTATATATATATATATATATATATATATATATATATATATATATATATATATATATATATATATATATTAGTCTCTTTAGTTGGTCACATGTTTTACCAATAAGATAGACGAATGATTGATCCTGTGTTCTTGATTTGCCAACCAAACTTGTGGGTTGCATCTTTTGGCCATAGATCAAACAAACTGGAATAATAGACCAATAATTATTCACTATTATTTGTAGCAAACAGTTTTCCGTCTTTACATGGACTTTTCGTGATATTATATTCATTTTTATTTCATAACAATCTAGAACTTTATTATTAATTAAATGATTGAAATATTAGATACAGCATGTTTAACGACCTTATTATCAACAATCAATGGACACACCATATGCCGTTTTCTCAAATGTTAAAACTTTTGGGAAAAAAATATGTATATGTATATAAATATAAATATAAATATAAATATAAATATGATTACAATAGTAATACTGTCAAAAACATAAATGTTTAGTATAGAATGATGGGTTAACGAAATAGTTTTCACTTTTCAGTGATTATAATATATATGTGAAAAGAAAACTCGTGATTATATATCTTTCTGGTGTCTAGAACATAAGAAAAGAATATACAAACAATATAAACGTTTCAAAATAGTAAACACTAGAGTACGTACGTACAAATTCTACAAAGTTAAAAAGTATCCACATTGTATATATTACTTTTTGATATATACAATAGGTGGGGGTGGGGGCGCAACGGTCACATTGCACGGCGTAGATGCTGTGAAATAGGAGCGGTGTGACGTGAGGAGTGGGTGCGGTGGTGTTGTAGCCCGACGCCATGGCTTGCCGAACCAAACGACGTGAACGCTCCCTCCTCCCTTGCATCAGCGACACTTAAAGGTTTGTCCAATTTAGAGGCTGTTTGATTTACTTTTTACCCGGTCAACATGTCTAACCCACTGACCCGGTCAGACATTTTGGCCGGTCAGCTTGTTTGATTATCATTCTTTCGCGTCTGACCCGGTCCGACACCACTAACTCATGCCTATTTTTCATCTTACCTGGTCAGTTTTGGAACAACCCTTTATCCGGTCACCACCTTCTAACTGAGTAAGAGATTTCAAACAGCCCCAAGTACAATAATCAAACTTATAAAATATACAATTATCCAAAGACGCGACAAGCTAGATTCCCTTTATTTTTTAACCATTTTAGAAATTTTGGAACCACTTTGAACCCTATCTCTATCCGACTCGTAGTCCGTGTAGACACACAAAATATATCTCATGGTACTACAGAACTGAACAGAAACCAAAAATCCACAAATCGTTCTTGATATTTTAACGATTATATATTAGCATCTTACGCATTAAAAATTACAGATTTTTAAGAGTTTATCGGTTAATAACATGGGTATTTATATAATACTATCAAGTGTCAAGATGCCTTGATCATAGACAATATAATATTTGCCTAGAAAGACTAGAAATCATTTGTATAATGAGATCTTTGTCGGTATTATTTATATATTAAAACACATCTCTACTATTCCCTGCAAGAAATACCTAATTCCCAAATGAGGAATATAATGAAGAATATATAGTAAGGACAAACTTAATACACGAGGTCTTTGTATTCGCTAGATCAAGTTATTGTCGAGTTATTTGGGTCTAATATACACATCTTAATTTAGCCTGCATATTTGTAACCGGTAGTTTTCACCACTTGAACATGTGACCTTCAACTTACTTAATGACAATCTTATCGTTTCTCCAAGGTTCATCCTAAGAAATAATTAATAAATTAACTTCATGTGCTGTAATATTAGTTATATTGATTAGTTATTATTAGGTTTACGCGTTGTTACTTCTAAGAAATTTCATCATTAATTTAAACAAGTTAAACTAATCATAATTTGGAATTATTACTTTAGAAACACATACACATGCACATAAAGTAAAACAATGTGCACGCATGTGTCTTGGTAGTCCTAACAGAAGACAAATATCAAGATCATGAGGTCCTAAACAGTCTGTCATCAATCAATCTTGATGTTATATATGTAACATATATGTAACGTGAAACTCAAATTTTATATCTTTTAAGCTAACCCTAACCTCGGTAGATATTATTTACGCACTTTTGTCTCCTGTTAGTGAAACAAGAGGATAAGTGCAAACACTTGGAAAACGAAATTTAGAGATATGAAAATATGTTATTCATGCACCATCTTTGAAAGCATACAAATAATAAATTTCTTTCAAGAAAAACTTTCTTTGATTAACTTAAGTTATCAAGAATATTTTTTCTATTTGAATGATTAGATTATTATTTAACATATGCCCTTCAAATAGTTAGCTTGAAATTATTAGTGTATTTGTTACTATAGCATAAAAATACAGATAAGATCACAATGTGTTAGGGATGTTGCAAAAATTTGACATGAAATTAAAACTCAAAAGACATTCGTCAAGGGTAAGGACACAAGTATTTTAGTAGAGGATAAGTATGAGATTTGTTATATAGAAAAGTTTTGTTGCTTTGTATATACATGTGATCATCAAAACTGACACATTAAAAGTTAATATACTAAAATATTACACAAATATTTAACAATGTAATAGAATATTTTGAACTTCCTTTTATAATGATATTTGCCTTACCTCTCGTTTTACATAGGGGTTAGAAAGAGACCAGATCACAAGCACGTTGTGATCTTAACTATGAATTTGTACCTTACATTTTTATACAGGTGGTTGTTTTCTATAACATGAACCAATGATAAACAAGATTTAAATTGTTAGTAATTTATTTGAGTGTTTAATATTTAAAGTTATTTTTTTTAGGATGACGAGAATCATATAAGGTAGGTTTAATCAATCTAAGTTAAAAAAACAGGGTTTCCTCATACCCACGTGAAACTCGTAAACCCTACACATACTTATGAGTAATAATGTGACAGGTAGATATAAGATATGATTTTATATTCAGGTACGAAAATATGAATGTTATATCAAACCCATATAAAAATAGCTTATTTCAGCCATACGTACTATGAGTATTTGTTGGGAATAAAATTTAGAGGTAAACAATTTCTCTTTTTCATTTTTTTCTTGTCTTATACAAGAGATTTAGACATGGGTGAGAAATGTGCTACGTACATCTGGACCATACAAGCATTATAACTTTGGAGTAAATTGTGGCCTTAACTTAAACATATTGTCTTGATTATTATTGATGGCTCTTTCTATTTTTTCAGTTTTCTTGACAAAGCAGCAATAATGGACACCAAAAGATCATATGAATCGATGGTTACGGTAGATAAATGGCGTCTCGCAACTCTAACCGATGTCGAAGAAGTGAAACTCGTGATCAGAATGCTACCAATTTGGGCTACAACAATATTATTTTGGACCATATATGCTCAAATGACCACATTCTCAGTGTCACAAGCAACAACAATGAATAGACACATTGGAAAATCATTCCGAATCCCTGCAGCTTCCCTCACCGTATTCTTCGTCGGAAGCATTCTCTTGACTGTCCCGATCTACGACCGGATCATCGCCCCTATCGCCAAACGGTTCCTCAAACACCCACAAGGGCTAAGCCCTCTCCAACGCGTAGGAGTAGGGCTAGTCCTATCCATACTAGCCATGGTTGCAGCCGCCCTAACCGAGATCAAGCGGCTAAATGTGGCTCGCTCGCATGGCTTAGTAGACGAACCATCAAAGGTGGTCCCACTTACCGTCTTTTGGTTGGTCCCACAGTTTCTATTGGTAGGGTCTGGGGAGGCGTTTACTTACATGGGACAACTTGATTTTTTTCTAAGGGAGTGTCCAAAGGGGATGAAAACAATGAGCACCGGGTTGTTTTTAAGCACGCTATCGTTAGGGTTCTTCTTTAGCTCGCTTTTAGTGACGATAGTGCACAAGATTACCGGAGATAAGAAGCCATGGTTAGCTGATAACTTGAACCAAGGGAAGCTTTACAACTTCTATTGGTTACTTGCAATGTTGAGTGCTTTGAACTTTGGGTTGTTTCTTGTGGGAGCAAAATGGTATGTCTACAAAGAGCATAGGCTTGCTGAAGAAGGTATAGAGTTGGAAGAAGATGACTTTGTTGGTCATGCATAAATTTGGAGGTTTTTATTTGTTTAGATTTCCCTTTTAAGGAAACCCTTTTTGTTGTTATGCATGTTAGACAATGTAAATGTAAAAGAGAAGCTATATGCATTGTCTAAAATTCTAAATGAAAAAGCCAAAAGATGGCTTTAATTTAATGGGTCTATATGGTTGGAGCAATCTAAAGCTAAAGCATCTTTATACCAAAAGCAATTATTTTGCTATAAAACTTAAAATGATTTACATGATTTAACATAAGAATAAAGTGCAAACAAACTCGTTGCATCATGGCATATTTAGTTATACAACAATACTTGTATTGACAAATCATTGATAGCAATTAACATGCGTGAAGTCAAGAAAAAGTCACATAGATGTTACAAATCAACTAAACGTTTGGAAAATCCTAGGTTCTTTATCAAATATCTATTACCTAATGTTGATGTTTTTAAATCTATATATGTATGTATGTATGTATAAACTCTAAGGAATCTATGTGTGTGTACTTATAAACTTTAGTAAATTTGGTTGATCCTCATTGAATTTTAGCCTATAACACTTCAAATACACAATATTATTGTCACTAATCTTTTTTAAGGGCCCTTCTATAAAACACTAGAGACGCCCGTGGGTTTGCTGGCCATTGACTAGCTATTAATTTTATTCTTAATTTGAAGTGTTAACCTCTTCAAGTTCATCATAGTAGGATCTAGAGAATAACCAATTAACAACGAAGAAGTGAATAGTAAGATCATAATTGCTTTTATCTATATTTGGGTAGATTTTTTCTTAATAATTAGGGATTAGATTGTGATAATTATGTGTGTTCAAACTATTTAATCCAACATAATTGTGATACAGATGTTGCTTCTAGTAAGACCCTCATACCTTCGGTAGTAGAACTAGCTAACTTTGCTAATGAGTTGGGAAGTCTAACAAGGTAAATGAAGTTTGAACAACATCAAATCCTACAAATAGATCGATCCTTTTACGAAGCCTATACCTCCAGTAATAAAAGATGCATGCTAGATCTAATGGAGTTTGAACTGCTTATGATTGGGTATGGTATGCATTTTTACTACTTTGATATACTTGATGTTGTAGTAGTTTTATTTTTATCTATTTGGCGTATTAAATATTGTCTCATACATAAACATTTACTGTGTTCTATGATAGCATGTTTACATCCATTAATAACTAGTTTATTCTTAATAGTGTGTAAAGAATTGAATTATAACTAATATGAATTGGCTAGTTGAGTTTCATAAAGATGGAAGTATACAAGAAGTTGAACCAGGTTCACATACATGTAATAGAGAGTAAATATTAGATGTGGCCTACTTCAGAATCATTTTTTAGATCAAAGTCGCAAGTAAATTTAAAATTTTGCAATGTCGTTGTATCCTCTAACTTGAGATACATTCAATACTATCATACTAAACATTGTGTTTTGATTTAATTTAACGTTATATACATAACCATCTACTCATAAGGGTTAACATTGGATACAATGTGAAGTATGGTAAGTAGCGTATGTATTAATTATAGGATATGTTTCATTATTATTAAGAGGCTTACATCCTAGCCCTTTGCTGATTTAAACTGATTAAACACCTTACCAGACTCAAAAGATGTTTGTATAAGGTATAACAATGTTATTGTTGATATGTATAATTGAAAGAGTCGCTTGTTAAGCAACTTTATCAAGTACACATCCAATATTGTTTATACGTGAAACTACATGAAAAGTATATGTTATATTTTTAGGGAAATGATAAATGTGAATTATACTCATTATTATTATTAATAAAAGAAGCGAAGTTCACGTCTCATTCCTCATCTCCATCCTTATAATTTACCCAAAAAATCCCCTATTTTCTAAATTTCTATATCTTTTTCTAAAACCTTACACATCAGAATCCATATATATTTTCTCATCTCAATTAAATAATATTTATTTATTCTTTTTTATTTAACATCATTTCTTTCTTTTCACTTATATCTATTATATAAAATATATTAAAAAAGATGTGGGGGTGAATAATGAACTCTTATATTTGGTGGATGTTCTTGACCCACTAAATTTACGAGGATGGAAATAGAAATAGAGAATGAAATGGAGTGTGTATTTTGTTGATTTTTGTTAAATATAAGGATGGCGATGAAGATGTAAAATAAAATGTAAATGCTCTAATACATCAATACAAAGTAGTTTTATTTTTTATTGTAAATATCTTGTTATGATTAGGTTTTTTGTGCGTTAACCTACTTAATTATTTAGTAATTAATAAAGAATATTTAACTATATATAAGATATGATCAAACAATAGTTAGCTGTTAGTGAATATAGTTAGCTCAAAATGGTTAGTTGATTTGTAATTAAATGTATAAGACTTGATGCACGTACAAAATCTAACTCGTCTATTTTTGACTATTTGAGAAGGAAATCATTTCCGTTTCCTCTGTAGTCATGACCACCATAACATGTAGGAGACAACCCTTTGTCCACCTTAAAACTCTTGTGATTTTGGTCAAAGATAATGCTGGCGACATGGAGTGCGATCTCCATTCTTTTTCTTAACGACCAACGATTACTAGAAGTCCGGCCACGCAAGTATATCCATGGGGGCCACCCATGTCATGCGTACACAGACAACGCTAATGCCCCAGCCCGCCCATCATTCCAAGGGAAACCCACCACCCAAAGGCGTACTGTGGTAAAACCTCCAGCGCAATTATAGCGTATTGTACAAAATGAGACTCGAACCTATGATCTTTATATTGAAAGCGATAGGGTACCTCCTCTCAAACCAATTGATTTATGCCTCCTTAGCTAATCTCCATTCTAATTGGTTAGTTGAATATTACACTAATAATATGACATCTTGCCCTTCATTTTCCTCTCTCATTGGGCCGTAAGTTTCAACAGAAAAAGAGGAGGTTCTCCTTTAGTGATCTAAGTTATTTAACACAAATATTGGTAGGCACAAAACCAGATATTAACTAATTAGCTTGTTGGTGAATGTTCTTGATTGTTATCGAGATCTACTTGTAAAATACAAACTTATCATTGTTAATTTCAAAGAATGGCTCTTTCATCTAACAAGCTCTTCTTAAGTTCGTGTGGATACCTCTAGAGGAAGCATTCACTACTACCACTACACAAGACGTTTAGCAATCATTTTTGTTTAAAGGTTGCAGTTTTCTAACACTGTTGTTTTTGTTTTGTTTTGTTTTGTTATGTTTTTTTTGTTTTTTTATTAAATTTCTCGTTTGCTTGCAAATGGATTGATAGTGGGAGTTTTACAAATAGTGAGCTTCTTTGGACCACCACTTAGCACCCAACTTTTAATATGTAAAGTATTATATAAACAACAAATATGTAGTTGTTGTAGATGGTACACTTTTCAAAAGTTTACACAATGCATATTGTTTTAAAAGTTTTATGATTCAAGTTTTTTCTTTGAAATGAATTAAATATTAAGAAAAAAGATTTCCCAAGATATGAGTGTTATGCTTCAAACCAATATATGGCTTGGATTACATGAAACAATATGATTGGTTAACTTGGTGAAGGAGTTGTGGTTCAATGGACTAAAAATGATCAAATTTATAAGTGGTTTATCGTAACAAGCATAATTATCCTATTAGATATTCGAACATAAACCGACAAAAAAAAGTTATCTAATTTATAAGTGGAGTTCAAATCTTACTACTCTAATAAAAGGGTAAATGAGGATGCCATGTGTCAGCACCACAATCACCCTCACCAAATTTTTCCCGCCTCTCTCTCCTATTAAATAATTACCTTTATTACAAATAATTTATTACAAATAATATTGTTTTAATACTTTTTAATATTTAATAAATTAAAAAAAAATCTATTTATTAAGGTTATTTTTAAATAAATTGGTATTTTTAAAAAGTCAATTTTTTTAAAAACAAAAAATATTCAAATTTGGGAGTTGTAATAAGAAGATTTTTAATAATGACATTTTTATACAGTTTGTTTTAGAACAAAATGTTTATTTTTTTAAAAAAAAATTAAAACAAAATATTAAAAAGTTGATACCATTATTTAGTTATTTATAGTCATTTCTCATACGTAATTTCAGTCATATCATATCTTAAAATATCATTTTATAAATAAATCTATTGCTATTTGATTTATTGTGGTTAGTAAGATCGTAATTTATTATATTAATATTTTATTTATTCAACCCGTGTAATACACGGGTTTACTAAAGCTAGTGACATATATATAGAATGAAAAAAGATTAAATACAAAGGCTTCTTAACGTGAAAAGGGTACGAAGGATTTTGTCAATGATAAACGAAATCAGTGGTTTAGATGATCATGGGAAATTATTTTCACGCTTGTGAGGTTTATTAATCACAAATGAAATGGTCTAGAGTGATGAACGGCCTACTGTTATTATTGATTTTTTTTGTCAAGTTCCATCAACTTTTTAAATGCTATTTACCCTTTATATGAATTTTTTTTTTGTTAATTTTACCTAAAACACACATTCTATTCTTTTTAATTTAAGTATAATCTTACTATTTTTTTAAATAACATTTTTTCTAAATTGTCGATGTGATGTGCGTATGACGTGCGTGATTATAAACATAAATGCATAATTATAAACATATTATATAGATTCTAATTACAAAATTGTATGTGCACATTTTCATGCATAAAGTACAATCATTTGATTTTTTTGTTTTAAATTCAATACTTTTACATCTTTTATAATTTAACTAGCTTTAGTAAACCCGTGTATTACACGGGTTGAATAAAAACTATTAAATATAATGAAAATTTATTAATTATAAATTGATATTCTATAATAAGATATATAATTGAAATCTTTCTAATGATAAATAAAATAAAATTTTAATTCATAACAAACATTTTAAAAAATGTCATACTTAAAAATTTTCTTCTTATAACTCTTAATTTTAATTATTTTTTGTTTATAAAAAATTTACTTTTTTAAAAACACCAATTATAAAATATTTTGTATTTTTAAAAAAGTTTGATGTTGTAAAAAGTTTTCTAATTTTATGAAAAATTATTTCCTTAGGAATAACATAAGTAAAAATATATCTTGCTTAATTTATTAAAAAAACTATTCTAATCTAAAAAAAATAAATAATATTATTAGTAATTAATGTGATTATTATATGGGTGATCGAGATAAGCGGGAAAAATTTGTTGAGGATGAATATGATGTTGACATGTTTCCATCCTAGATATTTTTTTATTAGAATAAGAAGATTCTTGCAAATTTTTATTTTTAACTTTAGTCCCTTGTACTTTTTATCTTTTATAAATTTTTACTTTCCTTTCAATTTTTTTTGTTTTGATATCTTTTTTAATACAAGATTTCCGATATTGGTAGTCGTTGACGGTGGTGTGACATTGTTGCTACTTGACATGTTTCAAGCCCCCCCCCCTCCCCCCGCCCCGTGGTAACGCGAGGGCTTAATACCAATATTTTTTTTTACTTTTAACTTTGCTCCCTTATACTTTTTATATTATACAAAATTTTCATTTTACATTTCGATCTAAAATTGAGTTAACATGTCATAATGTGCGTGTGTGGTTCAATATTTTCATGCTTATTTTCCCTCCATTTAACGGCACGACATTGGTTCTAGATCGACTTACGTATTATTTTATATGTTTTACGTTTCGTCCGAGTGGTTCAACGTTTCTACGTCTACTTTTTGTTAGATTTTATTTTTTTTATTTTTTATTTTTCTAATACGAGGTTTTGGGTCTTGGTGGTCACTGACGGTGATGTGTCATTGGTGCTAATTGACACGTTTTTAGTTTTATGCCCCTAGTTTTGCATAATTACCAAAATTGAGGTTGCGTAATTATTGACAACGCTACGTAATATGTGTGGGCAATTAGCTATATATGGTTGTGTAACTATCATTACATACATTTTTTTTGTGTAATTATAACACGAACGAATTTATCTTTTCACAAAAGGACACGCGCAGTATTATGATGGCATTGTATCCTTCTTATGTTAGAACCACTTTATATGTTAACACACTTTTATCTATAGTGAAAGTTATTCTTATTACTGTACATAATTTTAATTAATTAAAAAATCGTTTGTAATTTATTTCTTATTTCAAATCTTTTTCATTTGACAAATAGCAATCCTTTAGATTTTTATGCAATCTATTTAATCTTAATTGTAAAATTATCGATGTTACATAATTTTTATTAGTTTTTAAGGGGAATTCCTAATGATGAGGTGTTTTCTATCTATCCATGAAATCAAGAATTCAAATCATACGAGTTGCAACTATATGTAAATAAGTAGTATAATATATAGGAGTTGTTTCAATAGAAATTTTTTATTAAATTTTAATTTAAAAAACTTATTTTTGCATAATTAACCATCGTATAAAAAGGTAGCATTAATTATGAACTAAACTCTATAAACTTATTGACAAAATTGTCATGTATTATTATTACTAATGCAAAGCCATGAACATTAACCTCAACCAATGGGATACTTCCACGTGACAGTAGATGGTTGGGCTTGTTATTTTGGTTATTTTTCCCTTTTAACATAAAAAATCCGTATGAGAATTAATTATACTATACTATAACTTATAAAGCAACATTGGCTTCCAATAGGGTTTTAGGATTTTTCTTCTCTGATTGATGTTAAATACAAATATGTTTGAATAGTAAATATAGTAAATTAATATTTTGGCCTTTGTGGTTTGGTTATCTTAACGGTTTTGGCATATCAACCCCAAACATTTCATTTTTTAACTGTTTTGGCCCTAACACTAATGTTGTTAACTTTTTCAGTTAACTGTAAGGTTATTTTGATCATTAATAATACCTTAAGGAATTTTATAAAATTCAAATCTTTAGGGTTATTTATATATATTTTCAAAATTAGCAATACAACCACCAGACACCACCACCACCACAGATGCCCAAGACCACCACCTAACACAACCACCACCACCACAAAAAACAACCATAACCCACTAGATCCCCTACCTACCACCACCACCACCACAAACCTATCATCATCATAATTGTCCTTGTAAATCAAGCACCAAACATATCAATTTTTAAACCAAAACCCTAGACCACCATCTCCGCAGTCGTCATTTTTATCCCTAGACAACCATCTACAATCATCGATCTATAACCCACCACAACCAAACAACCTCCATAAAACAAACAAGCCACCATGGCCTCATCACATGTAATCGTTTTTAGCCCTAGATCACCATCTAGTCATCGACACCTTAAATCACTTGTAACGGTGGTGGATCTGATGGAATTAAGAGAAGTTGTTACCACCATCGTGTGGGTTTGTTGGCTGATTTTAGAGGTCTGTAACGAGGGTTAGACGGAAAAGGGTTAATTAATCAATAATAATGTAAATAAGAAGGTTTGATTGGGATGAAATACGGGTAGAAAATGGTGGTTAATTTGGTGGTTGACGTTGGTATTAGGGTTGTGGTGGTAGGGAAGAAGGAACCAAAAGAAGGGGAGGCAACAATAGTGGTGGTGCAGTTTTGCTCAAGTGGAGAGCATCAATGGTGAACTATGGTGGCACTTGTGACCGGAGATGATTGCGGCACTAATGGTTGGCGAGGATGTGGGCGGCGATTAGTATGTGACAAAGGTGGAGTCCGTTAGTGAAAACCAGTAGGGTGTGTGGTGGTTGTGTAAATAGTTTCGAATATGTGCATAAAAACCCCGAAAGATTTAAAATTCACATAAACAGTCATTAAGGTGTAAAATGACCAAAATACTTTTACACTTAACTGGAAAAAGTTAACAAAATTGGTGTCAGCTGCTAAAACAGTTAAAAAACAAAATGTAAGGGGTTCATATGTGAAAAGATTTATTTTTGGGCCATAAGCGTTAAAATGGCCAAACCAAATGGGCAAATATAGTAATTTACTCTAAAAATTTAAAAGATGCAAGCGTAAGTGGTTGGCTACTCTCACATCTATCCATTTTCTTGAACGTCCAACAAATACTATAAGTCCGGTCACCAGGTAAACTCATTGGCGAAAGACAAACCCACGCCCTGCGAACACAAACAACACTGATGACTCGACCCGCTCATGATTCTAGGGGAAAATCATCGCATGAAGGCCCACTGTGATAAAACCTAAGACTTAAACCCTCATAACCTCCACATTGAAAGGCATAGGGCTGCCTCATCGGCCTCTAAGTGTCCACGTAAGCATGCAAGTTTACATCCACAAAGTTACATGTGATAACGTGCATCCATTATCAAGGGACAAATTTTATAATAATTATAAATAAACATTGAAGTTTGTATATTTTTAAAAATATTATTATAAGAATTTAGTATACCTTAAAACCCAAATATTCAATGACATTGTGTCTCACGACTTATAGATTGAGTGAAATTGTTAATAGAGGATTTGACTTAGCTTGGTGGTTAAAGTCATTCCACATTTCCACCTTTGAGGTGACCATCCCTGGTTCAAGTGTCACATGTGTTTTCTTTCTTTCTTTTTTTTTTTAATTTTCTTATATTGGTTTATAAATTATTTCATATTTTTTATTACCAACTTACTTAACCAAATTGTCGTTTTAATGTAGTTTTTAAACAACTTCAATTTTTATAGAAATTTATCAATGTTAAAAAGTCTTTCTGGTGTTAGTTTTTTAAATAGTTTTGATTTTGTTTGATGTTTTAGTGTTTACTTTTTAAATGGTTTGTTTTAAATTTATCTCACGAAAAATCCGCAACTTTATATGCTACTGTGTTTACTTAATCTAAAACTTTATTCAAAACAGTCATATTTAAATGGCAACATACGAGAACTGAGTCATGTTTAAGTCGTAACTAGTGTGGAACTGATATGTTTATTTTTATTGACGTTTAGACATCAATTATTTTATGATTCAACCTTGTCACCGCAACACGCGGACCTAATTTCAGTTTAATACAAAAAGTAAGGAATGGTTTGTGGGCTCCTCCACTCAAGTTAATCACTTTAGACGTTAAACCACTTTCAAACTATATTTCTGTTTGGTCAAACATTATAACCAATGCACTTACCAAGTCCAATCATATAACTTCAATCATACCATATTGTTAGTGGTATCCCTTTCTAACTCGTGGGGATCAAGTCCCATCATAAACATATCATGTAGTTTAAGGTTAGATTAGTCATTAGTGGATACGTGAGTTTACTGTTTCAAAAAAAAAAGAAAAAAAAAATAGCCTAACCGGATCATTTTAGTTGAATCTAATCATAAGGTCGAACCATGATCAGCAATGGTTAAACCATCTCCATAATCGAACCATCATATCACTCAACCCATCTAATACGAAACAATTTGTGACATATTGAAAACGCATCAAACTTTAAGGTTGCTTCAGTCAACTTTTCATCACAAAAGAAACAATTAATTGCATAAAAGGTTCCTGTCCTTAGGTCCAATTTCATTTTGGTCCCTAGTTTTGGACAATTACAAGGTCGTTCCAAACATTTATCAAAACATAACAAGACAGGTTCCAAACGTGGATGGACGTTAATTTTTTCTGTTAAACTTTTTAAAATGTCTAAAATGCCCTTTTAAGTTAAAAAGAGAAAGAAAGAGAGGGAGAAAGAGGGATGAATGGAGAGAGATATAGAGAGGTGGTGGGGATCGACGGTGGTGATGGTAGCTCGTAGGTGGTGGTGTAATCAGAAGGTGGTGGTGGTGGTGGATCAGAAGGTGGTGGTGATTGTGTGGTGGTGGTAATGGTGTTGGATCATATGAGGTGGTGGTGATGATGGTTCAGAGGCATGAGAAAGGAATCATGGTAGCAGGTGCCGGCGGCAGGAGGTGCGAACTTGTGGTAGTGACAAACTGGTGATGATGGTGGCGAACTTGTGGTAGTGACAGACTAGTGATGATGGTGGCAAGTGTCGACAGCAGGAGGTGGTGCTAGCGGTAGAAAGTGGTGGTGATGGTGGTGGAGGATTAGTAGGGTTAATAGAGAGAGGGTGAAGGTTGAAGATGAAATGGTGGATGGGTCCTACCATATTATCAAATTTATTTTTTAATAGTTAGAGAGCGCTTTGCTCATTTCACATGTACTTAACGGATCATTTTAATGGCCATCCAAGTTGGGGACCTTTTGTGATACGTTTTGTTAAACATTTGAACCAACCTTGAAATTTCTCAAATCGAGAGACTAAAAGTAAAATCATACCTAAACACAAGCAACTTTCAAGTAATTAACTCCAAAAGAAAGTATGCAAAAGAAAGTACAACAGTTATTGAGAAATGAGCAGACTTGCATTCACATAACTTGACCATACAACTATTTGCCTTTGACACTTTTCCTAAATACATTCTTCTTTTAAAGTTCTTGAAACCTAGTATCTGAACAATTCCTTTGAATAAATTTGGTGATTTTTTTTTCATTTATTTCAATAATCAAAATCAATACAAGAGTAGACTCATCTAAACTAATTTGCTAATATGTCAGCTACACTATATATGAAATTACAAGGACTACGCGCCGTGGGCTCACAGCTCCATTTGCAAACCCGAACACTCAAACTGTTTATGTTTTGATGATAAGAATCTCCAAGAACTAGCCTAAGGTTCACCACCGGGTCGGGCTGTCCATCTGCAAAATCAAAATGGTGTCGTTTGGTACCATATTCTTGAAGAAGCTGTTTGAATTATTAACCAAGGCATTGTCAGATAGAAGGAAGTAGATAAAAAGACTTGTTTACCTTAACGAATTCAAGTTGCGACTGTAGAGTTATTAACAATGTCTTCCCTAAACTCGCCAAATATATTAGGGCAGTCCTCCCAATCCTGTGCATCTCTTTTCTCCCAGTATCCGCCTACATATTTATAGGTCCCATTTTCACCATCTTTTTCAAACCATCTTGGTTTCCATCCATTTTCTTGTAATTTTCTTGACTGCAGGATTTTAGAGTATTGTGAAGCATTGTTAGTATACCACTGTTTAATCATAGCAGTCAAAGGCCCAAGGCACACTCAAGAATCAAGGCGCAAAGGGTGAGCCTTGGACCTAGGCGCAAAGGGCTAGCCTTGGACCCAGGCGCAAGGCGGCAAGATGCACATCATAAGCATGTCATTCTTAAGGGTTTAAGACATGATTTAGGGATAGTTAAGGCTGGTTCCAGGCCAGTTTTGGATGTTTCAGACCAGTTTTAGGAATTTGGCCAAAATCCTCGCTTGAGCGCCTGGAATCCTGGATAAACGCAAGGCGTTTGGTGTGCTGGGTCACCTTTGACAGGATAGTATATAATGCTTGATAATAAAATTAAACATCGCAAATATATTGAAATACAAGAATATAAAAAGGAAAAACAGAGACCCATACCATTCTCTGTCTTGTTTCCAGTCTTAGCTTCTCAGCATTTGCCATGTCATATTCACCGTTCTCTAGATGCCTTTGGTCTGGCCTAAGTCTTGAATCCGTCGGTGGAAGTTTCTCCTTAATCCATAATCAAGCACCCACAATTAGTCATGGTTATAGACTTGATCAAACACATACAATGATTTATGTGGAAAAAAATGAAAGCTACCTTCAATCCTGGTGTCAGCTCGTTTAAAGTGATAGCAAACGAAGTTAAATTGTAACGAGTGAGATTAGCAGGAGGCAAAGTCCTTTTCCACAATAAATTTTCATCAACCATATCCTTTGTCTTGCTAGTTCCCTCTCCATTTATATAATACATGCTGTCGTCCCATTTACCGAATAATGTGGCATGTTTTTTACCATTTGTATCTTCAATGAACCCATGTACCTGTTCGAATATTACATTAATTAATTAGTCTTTAATGTCCAAAAAGAAAGCAATCACTAATTTTCATCACATACTAACCTGGCGAGGATTTCTGTCAAGAATAGACTGTTCTTTAAACCTAAGCTTGCAAGATAACTCCCGATTGCCACGTATATGCATCAGTCCATGATGATCACAATATATCTTCCCCAAAATAAGGTTATAAATGCTGGTGGTGACCTGACAACAGTACATAAACAAATATTTAACTTGGTGATCTGACTGACAACAGTTCACAAACAAATATCAAACCAAGTAGAAAATTCTGATGTACAAGATGACAGGAAATTTTAGTATCTTAGTACCTTACTCCATTGGAAAACCTCGCCATCATCAAATTCCAGGGTCAAAACTCCAACCGGGTCAAGCTGAATTGACCTCCCCCAAAATTTGGTTCTTATGTTGCTATCTCCCCAAAATTTCCATCCTCTACCTTCACAATGACAAGCTATCAGGGTGGGATGGTGACTAACCTGCCATGATTATGAATAGGCAAGCATATGAATAAAGATTGGATTTTTGTTCAGAATGACCATGTGAATGTGTCATATTATTGATCTGCCATATATAATCTTGGCAAAAAGCTAATTATAATTGAGGAATTTTAATTTTGTGGTTTGGGGTTGATTATTTGATTATTAGGATTTCATGTTGCTATAATATATTTTTAGTGATACTTTACTAATCACATAATTATTTAAGGGTCCAGTAATCAGTTACAAATAAAACTGACCATCTAAAGATTAAACTAACATTTACCTAATTATTTCATTTGTTTAAGACTTCTATTCCCATTTCATAAAATGCCCTTTTTATTGTCACTTTACCCATTAGATTCTTACAGATAATTAAAATTTGTCGAATGCTTAAATTATATGGTCATCTGATATTCTGATTATTAAGTCAAAATGCAGTAACACATCCAAACATTATTTCCTACAGCCCTATCATGACAAACCTTCTCTGAAAAGAAGCGAACTCCTTTCTCAGGATAGTCAGCCTCATAAGTTTCCCCTAATAAAGGATTGAACGGTTTACAATGCCTTCCTTCAGATGAAGCATAGCCAGAAACCGCAAATGCTGCAACATTCAAGAGTCTTTGGAGACTGTTGCCCTAAAAACAACCAAACAAATTAAATTCCAAGCACATTTTCAAGTATACACATGCAATAATACCCAATAAATTACAAGTTGTACCTCTTTTCCATGCTGATATGCACGATCTAGAAGATAAGAGTACTCAAGATCTTCAAAACATTTTTGGAGAGATGAGATGGGCTCATTGAAATAAACGGGTAAACATACGCGTGTGAGATCCTTCCCAACATTGTCTTTAATCATTGACCACAGACTGACCCCCTTTTCTTTTTCAATGGGATCAGGAAGCTTTTTCCTTCTTTCAAATTGCAATTTTTTGGTACTAATTTCATCCATAACATCACTTTGTTTTGTTACACCAGGAAAATGATCTTTTGTGTCAAAAAAGTATGTTTCTTCGTCTTCTGAAGCTTCTTCAAGATCTTGTTTCTCCACATCATCAGATGATTCAGTTGTACTCCATTCTGAATATTCACCGACTTATGTTTATAATTTATAAAAGTGAGCAACACAACTAAAGAATGAATCACAAGTTACCACTGTATTTTGATTGTTGAATATCTGAAAATGCATGTTGCGTCAGTTGATACTCGCTTACAGGAACTCCAGAGACTTCCGTTTCAATATTGGCAGCCTGATAAATTCACAAATACCTGCTAAATATGAATCAAATTACAGTTTCAACCACAAATCTTGAAGAAATATACCTCCAGCTGCCTCAAGGTGTCGAGTAAGTTCGAGCGTTCTTCACAAAGAAGTCTAACTTGCCCTTGAAGTTCTGAAAATTCTGAGAGCATAATCTGCTCACAATCCTTGACTAGTACCTCACTGGTGCCTTCTTCGAGTAGGCGTTGCTTTAATCTTTCAGTTGAGAGTGATATATCAGTGGGTGTAATTGGTAATTTATCATTCAATCTTCTTAGAGAAAACAGGTTTCTAGCAGAGGCCAAAGCTTCTATCCAAGCAGCTCTTTCTTCCTTCGAACTACACCTTAGATGAAGGGTCTTTGTAGCAGTAAATATATAAAAGCGTCTACTATCCGATCTGCTCTCTCGAAAAGACGAAACCTGCGTCAATGAATCAAAATTACCAGATGATTTCTAGGTATAGATTGTCCTTCAGTTTTCACAATAAATTCCTAAAATTCAGCATGCCACTAAGTCCTATGCAAACAAATAGTTATTTCTAGCTCATTCAAATGCGCAGCTTACCAGTTAGAATACAATGAGACAGAGAGATTAACAAACAGATGGAGACATCGATGCTAAACGTAGATTCAATCAAGATAGACAGATTAACCAATAACATGACCATAAAATGTCCTAACAGATATTTTGTGTGATCAACATAACCTTTTTCTTCAACCATAAGCTTGTTCGATGAAAAGTTATGATCTTTCAATTACCTTCAATCATTATCCAAGTTATCGAACCAGAAATATATTCAAGATTAATTAGTCAAAAAGAAAGAGAAATAGTGCACAAAAATCCTGTTAGACTTACATTTGTATGAATATATATAAATATGTAGTCATTGTATAGACTGGGTCAAATGATAGAGACAGGCAAAAGAAATCCACCAAAAGACAAGATCCAAACGAAATGAGGGTATGAAACACAAGGACAAAGCAAAAACCAGTTCAGATTTTGATCAAATAAGCACAAAATGTTGTGCTAGTTTCACACTATTAGATAAAGGTGTAGGCCTGGGTATACAGAGGTTCAACCCATCGGATTGGGTAGCCACTTTGTGTGGCCCTCTTGACGTGACCCCAAGATCCAGTATTTTTTACCATTTTCTTTCACATGCCAATTTCATTAATCATTCAATGCAATCAACCCCTTGAATCATGTGTGATGTAGATTCAAGCTCTGATCAATGGCAATCAGCTCGGATATCGAAGATGATAGATTGATTGATAGATCCAATTTATTGCAGCTAAGGTGAACAAATTTTCACCTCAACATCAAAGGGGATTATAATTAACCCCATTTAATAATATAATCTCACTGGAACAAAGCGTCCCCCTTTTGATTTCATTTTGTGTTGACGAATTCATGTTTTGAACTTTTGAACGATCGATTTACCTTGAGATGAACAATTCCAACAGTTTTCTGATGCTTATTGCGTCTGTTACCACAACTATTCAGCCGTTTGAGTCTACCGGAAGATACATCTCCGATGAACCTGACGTCATCAACGGCGGAGAGGTTTTCCGGCCGGTGGATCTTCGAGTACGAGAGAATACCATTGCGTAAAACAAACCACCTAGATCTCCATCCCTTACCGTAGTTCGTCCACTTATACAAAACTCCGGCGAAACTACCACCACTTCCGGCACCGGAATCAGATCCAGACGACGGCCATCCGAACGCATTGACATCGGATCTCAAATCGGCAACAGAACAAGCTCTCGACAACGCCGTCACCGGCTCCGGCGAGTTATCTCCGATCGCCGAGCTCTCCAACGATATGCAACAGAGCGGATGCATCTCCTTCACTCTCATTCTGTAGATTCAGTAGATCGAGTGAAGAACATTAAACTCCCCTCACCGCAACAAAACCCTAGCTAAAACCGATCAAATCGCCATCTGCAAACCAACAATCACCAAACCAAATCAAATCAAAACGAATCAATTCATGAATCGAACAATCAAACAAGCTAATAAGTATCAACAATCATCAAACGGAACAATCTGATTCGTACACATACTCAGATGGTGAAAACTTGCAGTGCAGATGCAAAATAGAGAGAGAATTGGTGAATGAAATGGGATGATTTGGGGGTGATGATAATAATATTGATAATAATAATATGGTGAGAGTTAATTCAGATAGAAGCCCATGGGAGAAGAGTTTATTAGAAGAAAGATAGAGGCTTCATTGTCTGTCAAACTCTCATCAGATGAGAGAGAAACAGAGGTTAGAGGTACATGCAGATACATACAGAGTGTGTATATATATATATCTTCTATATATCATTGAATTTATTATTTTCACTATTCTAAGTTATGATTATTATTAATATTTTTTTACTTTTTTGAACAACATTATTAATATTTACTTATTTATCTATTTATTTATTACAATTACAATTACAATTAGATGGTCATGTCAAATTATTTTCCTTTTTTAGTTATTTTTTTTATCATTTTAAAGTGACAACTTTTAGTTTCATTAGTAATTGTTTATCGGTTTATTGGTTGATGACATTAGCGTTTATGGATTTAAGTCTCAAAAACTAAAAAGTAGATGAATTTTAAGGGGAGATATTAAGGTGAATGTATGTTTATCGTTCTAAAAAATATTAATAGTTGATTTAACTTGTGTTTATTAATCGATGGTTGAATAATTTATTTTTAGTTTGATGACTTGAGGTATTAATGCAAAATAAAGATATTATGTAAGAGATATTTCTATCAAATAAACATAAAAAATAAATATGTAGTGATTTGTGTGGATGTAATTCATTTTTTCTTCTCTCTATAATTCTATAATCAGGAATTTCTTTACTATCTCCTCTCTAACTTGAGAAATATCATTGTTTACAAACTTCCTTTTATTTGTTGAAGTCTTGAAGATCACTAATACTTTCTCTTTAGCATTTAACACTCAAGACTCCATCTGTTGTTATTTTATGACCTCAATTGAAAGTGTTTAAAGATCTAAAGATCGATTAATAATGATTTAGAAATCTGAAATTTTGGTATGGGAGAGGATGGTATAAGTAGTTAAGTGTGGATTCAATAGTTGCTAAAATAGATACACAAATCACACAAGTTAAAAAAAATCCCCAACCCACACATCAAGTTTAAAGCCTTGTTGAAATTAAATGTTTAATCCCCTTTGATCAATGTTACCTCATATTGGTTCTTATGTAATAAATATAAACACATACAAATAAACAGTATCACGGGACATATGGGTGTGTATGCACGGGATAATGTAATAATATAAGAAAATAATTATGTATCTAAGCATACACAAAGGCAATACCGCTTTTTAAAGTTAATGATACCAAAGTGTTACGATCCCAAGTGGTGATGGTTTAATCTATCGCAAACATATAGTGTAGTTTATGGGTGGATCAGTAATTGTGTGAGTTCGTATTTTAAAAAATCTATTTAATATCTACATGTGTGTAACAATTTAATGTTAACAAATTAATAGCCATTATTGCATTAATATTCATCACCCATTGTTATTTATATATGTTTGTAGGATGAAATGTCATATCTTAATTGAAGTTTAAATCTAAGTTCCTAACCTCAACTTTGGTTACTTCTATTGCTTATATTTTCTTAGATAAATAGTCAAATCCAAAATAAATAAAAGAAAGTTTATGCACCTTTGATCACAAAGAAAAGAAATTATTTTAATTTCTATGTTTCCTCAATTAATAAAAGACATAGTATGAATATGAGAATTAAATAGAAGCATACGTGAATGATGTCTCCTGTGAGTATGCTTGTATTTTACTTGGTACATTCAAGGTACACCTGTAATTTACATCCGTGATAAACTAGTACAATAATCATAGGACATTCTAATTTCTAAGGGTGGGGGCCGAGTTAAACCCAAATTACTCAAAATTTCCCAAACAATTCTTCAATTAGAAAATATTATCTCAATTATATTATATATTGTTAATTTAGTAATTGAATGAACTATAGTGTTCCACTTGTAAAACATGGTGTACAACTAGTTGATGAACCCATAATGTTTGCAACTTTATGTACAAGTATTTATTGCTTATGGATCGCCCCCTTTTAAGCGTGGAATCTATGTTTTTTCGACACCGTTTGTGTGTTTCCTATGGAGAGAGAGGAAGGGGGTTTCAGTGGTGGTTTGCCACCATATATGCCATCGGACTTGAGGCGGAACTGCTGCAATGCTACCACATGGTTCCTCTTACGACGGAGAAATGGCGACGAAACAATTGCGACCACTTTTCGTCGCAATAGGTTTTAGAGACTACTTTTGGTCGCAATAGGTGAATAAAATGTCGTCGCAAAAAAGCCTTTTTCTTGTAGCGTACACCGGTTGTATTCTATTGAGAGAGGGGGTTTCGGTGGTGGTTTTGCCGAGTAGGGAGTTTCGGTGGTGGTTTTGCCACTGCTTATGCCACTTGTCTTAGGTAGATCAGCCACCGTGCTATCACATGTTTCCTCTAACATCGGTTGTATTTTAGAGAGAGGAGGTTCAGTGGTGGTTTTTCCGAGAAGAAGGTTTTGGTGGTGGTTTTGGCGTCGCCCCTACCACTGGCTTAGGGCGGAGTCACCGGTGTGCTACCAAGAGTTTCTTCTAACACATGTGTTCTAGAGAGAGAGATAGGGGTTACGGTGGTGGTTTGTAAAGAAAGGGGTTTCAATGGTGATTTTGCCACCGCTCTGTTAAGACGGAGTCGTCGCCTTCCTACCACATCTTCCTCTCGTATATGACTTGTTAATTTGCAAACTAAATGACCAGTGGTGTTCAACTTCTAAAGCCTGGTGTACAACCTATTTATGCATGCACTGTAACATCACACATCGGTTAGGAAAGGGAACGAAAGTCTCTTTATAAGGGGTTTGATACATTTCCCTATCGGACGCATTTTAACCCGTGATAGGGATATTCTACCCAAGTAGCGGACAATATCCGGTGTGGTTTCCTGCTTGTTACAGTTGGTATCAGAGCCAAGGTCGGGTCGGTGTTCCAGTGAGGACACTAGTCTCCCAAGTGGGGGAGGATGTAACATCTCGCATCGGTTGGGAAGGGGAACGAAAGTTTTTTTTATAAGGGGTTGGATACCTTCCCCTATCGGACGTGTTTTAAACCCGTGATGGATGTATTCTTCCCAAGTAACGGACAATATCCGATGCGGTTTACTGCTTGTTACATGCACCATGTTTGGAGCTATATGTACGACCCTTTGATGCTTTGGATGCCCCTTTTAAGTGGCTGATGAGGGGTTTGCTCTATTTCGATGTTTTGCATGCTCTTCTAGAGCGAGAGACTCTTTGAAATCACACTTGTTGCTGCCCGCAATTTCCATTATCGGCTTTCTCTATCGGCAGCAATAGGTTGGGTCGTCAGGTGATCTATTATGTCGATAATGATGATTATGAGTATTACCTAATCTAAGACATTGTTGTTGGGTTATTCATCGTGTTGATAATAATCCCTATCTAAAATGCGAGCTTAAATATGTTTTGGGATTTACTTTGATTCGTGATTTCTGTTGTTGTTTGTTTGGTTAATTTGTTTACAAGGTTATGATGTTTTTTGTTTCTTAGTTGGTGAATATGTTCTTTGTTTTTCTTCCACTGTTGTGCATTTAGTTATAGTATTAACAAGGATGTGATGATACACCACAACGGTGTAGATTGCTTCGGCGTGGCCATGGGTTACAGCTAGTAGCGACAACTAACCACCTGTTTTAAGCCCGACCCACCAAACTGTAACGCATGTCGGTGGAAACACCTGGTTCTATTCAAAACTACTCAAAATGGAAGGGATTGGACCTAACAAATCCAAACATTTTTTTATAAAATTTAAAAACATAACACCATTAAATAGAATAAAATGCATTCAAATTAAAATTACAAATAACTAAAAATATAAAATAGAATTAAAATAACTAACATAACAAAAATGAAAGTTATGGCCAATCATATTTTTTTCATTATGTCACGTTTGCATTGAATAATCATTTGCACGAACAATTCAGTGATATGGTCATCCGGTTCCCAAAACGTCTTCACATTTTTCAAACTTCTTTTCCCTTGCTTAATGACTTGACAGTGTTCTTCCCTTTACGTGTTGACTGTGTTGGCATTGTGTTTTCATTTAAGTTGGAGATGTTGTTTGCGAAACCTTCGTTTGAACTTGTGATGGCCCAACTCCAATGATTTTATTTTGTTTTTGGGAATGACTGTAAAACTCCGCACCCATCAACGAGACTTCTTCACACTGCATGTTGTTATTCTTCCTTGTCTTCCTCCTCATAAGTCGTCAAGGGTTGGGTTACGGTAAGGTATAATTTGGCAATGAGTTATGGGTCAAGTATGTGTTCCAGCAGTCAAACGGTGGTTCTTTGGATGGGGTGTAGTACAAATTGATTCAAGTGTAATTTGAATGAGCATGTATTGTATAGATCAATGTAATGGGTAGTATCAGAGATATTAAAACGGTTGGGTCAGAATTGGTTTACGTTGATTTGAACCGCCTCTTGGTTTATTTAATTTTGGATGGAGGATGATTTTTTTTTGGATCCATAATAAATTTTTGAGTATAAGATTTAAAGCAGAAGAAATATACATTTAAGTATTTATATTAATTCTTTAAAAACTTGATCATATTAAACAATTATATAATTATAGTTCATTTCAACATACATTATTATATAGATGAAATTTAGCACATATGACCCATTATGCACTTAAAAGTACTCTTCCTACTATAATAAAAGAGTAATTTGAGATACTACGTGACATCACTATAATCATTCTCACCAAAATTTTCCCGCCCCTCTCTCCTCTTAAATAATTAATATATTTTATTATATTAATATTTTATTTAGTAAACCCGTGTAATACACAGGTTTACTAAAACTAGTTACTTAATATATTAGACGCATAATATCATCAAAATCTACCTACTTTAATAAAATAGTATATAAGAGGGACACATGTAAATACCATATTTATTCTCACAAATTTTCCCCCCTTCTCTCTCTCCTATTTAATAATCATATTAATTATTAAAAATATTATTTAATTTTTTAGATTAAAATAGTTTTTTAATAACTTAAGAGATAGATCTTTTTACTAATGTTATTTCTAAAGAATTTTTTTTATAAAATTAGAAAATTTTTTAGAACATCAAAGTTTTTAAAAATACAAAATATTTTATAATTGATGTTTTTAAAAAGTAAAAATTTTATAAACAAAAAATAATTAAAATTGAGAATAATAATAAGAAAGTTTTTAAGTATGATATTTTTTAAAACGTTTGTTTTAAAATAAAATTTTATTTTATCTATTATAAAAAAAGATTTCAATCATATCTTATTTCAGAATATGGATTTATAATTAATAAAATTTTATTATATTTAATATTTGAAAGTAGTTTGTGAGATATTTATTACACGGATTTACTAAAGTTAGTTAACCATCTTGACTCGAAAGTAGTTTGTGAGATATCTAATAAAGAAAAAAAGTGTAAAACCTTGTCAACTACATTGTTATTCCATATTTGTTTAACATGATTATATTGTTATTCCATATTTGTTATTTCAACATTCATGCTTGCTTTCATCCGTAGTAAAAAAAATTAACACATGTTAACTTTATTGATTAATTTAAATCTATATATATATATATATATATATATATATATATATATATATAATATATATATATATATATATATATATTTATCATTTTAACCTTAATCATGAAAAATCAACTACAAATCACCCCCTCTTCTCCCATTCAACCCCCTGAGCAACGTGATGAAACTCAAATCTTCTATAACTCCAAATCTGAATTCAATAGAAGCAAAGTCTCATAATTTTCTTCAACCATCGGACAAAATTCAAAAAAACAAATAAATAATAACTATAATTTATTATCATGGTTGTGTACCTTCACGCCTATGAAGTTTTAGGTTGGCTATGCACGACTAAACCGAGAACACACCAGGAAGGGGGAGAAGTACGTCGCCAGTTCTCATTTGATTCTAGTTTCCGAGGTGAAATTAAAGAAACCCAAACTCTACATCTCATTCGAAAATTCATTTTGTTATTCAAAAATCCAATTTTCACCATTTGGTATGAACCAAAAAAATCACCGCAAGGACTGAACTAGATTGTTGTTGGTCACTAAAGTCCTATTGATCGAGAGGTACAAAGTTGCTTCCATGGCCCAAAAAGGTTCCACAACCAACACTTTTCTTTAAGGATGCTTGTAAGCTATTTGAACAAATGCCAAAGAATAAGCACATGTTAGTAGGGACGTTGAATTGGCATGTGCATCCTTTTTTCATCACTTGTATGTGATCTGGATTTTGGAAGTTATTCCAAACAATGGAGTGCTATGAACCATGAAACACCATATTGTTTTGAATTTAAAATGACTAAAATACCACTGAAACTAACTAAGCAAGTTAGCATCGTTTATATAAGGGGTGATTGTTGAAAACAAACATGATAGTATATATCTGTAAAATTTGAAGCTTAGAAACTAAATCTAAAATCCATCTCAAACCACAAGCATCTTTGTAATTTACTCTTATATATATATATAGGAAAACTTTACGATACAAAGTGATACTTTTATGCGAATTGTATGAAGTTATCACGCAAGCAGAAAAATTACAAGTGAAATTATAACGCAATTGTTAAAATTAATCACACATAGATAAAATTCACACAAAGTTGAAATTATCACACAGGAAAGTTGCGTGATACTTCCACCCCCAAGTGATAATATCACGCAAGTTTAATTCTTCTTGCAATATTATTAATTGTTCTTGCATGATAATTTCACCCCAACCTTCGTACACTTTGCACTGAAAAAACACTTTGTATAGTAAACTTCCCATGTATATCTACATATAAAAAAGAGAAAGTTTACTATATAAAGTATTGTTTTTATAAGAAGTGTATGAAGTGATAACGACCATTGATTTAAAAGATGAGCGGTTCAGCTTAAAGATGAAATAATCACCACTAGTACAAACCTATTTTTCGGAGCGGTGAAATTTATTTTATGAAGCGGTTTTGCACTGCTCCAAGAAATGGAGCCTAAAAAATCAACTTATCTTTTGGGGCGGTCGGTAAAACCGCTATGAAAGTTACAACCGCTCTAAAAAGTGAGAGTCAATTAAAAAGAATTGACGTTGACGTCGGAGCACCACCATCGTCCTCTACAACCCAACAACCCCATCATCGCCGGCTACATTTGCGAACCCTAGTTATCGAATCTACAACCCAAGAAACCCACCACTACAGGAAACCTAGTTGTCAGATATGCATCACTAATGCCGCTATTTAAAACCACCATCATCACTGCTTCTGGTGGAATCTTTTCATTACTAGATCTGGCCGGAAAATGACATGCAACCACCAAAAGTTTATATCGGTTCATATTTTGTTGAGTACCACATATACTTTATAATAAGCAAACAAAATCATACATCTTACCTTGATTTGGGAGTGGTAAAGGTACCGGAGATCGATGTAGTTACGAAGATGTTATGATTAAGTATGGTGATTCTGGTGATGGTGGTGGCGTTACATATGATCTTTTGCTAGTTTTAGATATTGGAGTATTGGTTCCGACAATTTGTACATGATTCTTGGTGTCGTTTATTTTGATGACATGATAAAACTTGATTACCTTTAATGATTATGTGTATTTGTTCTACTTTGATGAAATGTTTAACCTTGTGGGTGTTGTAAGCATGTTATTTTAGAAAACCTCATGTTCTTATAAGACTTATGCATATGATTGCATCCTTAGTGTGTATAATTGTAACAGTAAAATTGGTCAAATGTGCATTTTATACTTACTTTTAAGAAAACTATTGTGTATGTCATGAATCTATCTTGTCATTGGTTATAAATTGATTTTGTAATCATGGTTTGATGTTCATGAGTTAAAGGATAATTATAGTTTTGTTTATTTTATGCAATTTGAGATGGTTGTCATGTATTTATCGTATTAACTTTTAAAAATTTATGAAATTAGATAACTAATGGGAATTTAATTAGTTCACTTTTAACATTGACATGATTGTATCATTAGATCCTCATGGCATAACTTTAGGTGACTATTATATGTTTATTGTTCTAGTTTTCCAAATAGTTATATGTTTAGATATCCTTGACGAGGGTTTAGGAGACTTCTGTGTATCATGCGTAAAAGATGGTCTCACCTTAAGTTTATGCTAGTTATTATCACTAGGCTAAGTGGAGACGAAGTCCAAGTGGTATCTTTAATAGATTGTGTTACTTCGTCTTTTTTTCCTTTCTTTGTTAGTTCAACTTGCTAATCATTTTAGTTAATTTTAATATTTACAAATCCAAACTCAATGATCGGTTAGATAGTGATAAAGATTTAGTGTTGGGAGTCATTATGTCCACTGATTAATATCAGGTACTTACTTCAAGCTATGCTACTATACTATATGTATACTTGCTTATTGTGTGTAGTTAGTCTACAAGTAATAATTACTTCTTTGAATTAAAACCTAATTGTGTGAAAAATCCATACTAAAATCCATATACATTTACACACATCGATACTCTTTTCATGTAACCTATCTTCTTCATGGATATGCATGGCCATTGTTAAGTTATCCAAAACCCTAATCACATTCATAGTTATGATACAAGAGTAGTATATGGCTAGTATAACGTGTATCATATGATTAAAATTAAAATCCAAATTGTAAATGTAATCATAAAGGTAAAATAATGAGTTAAGACTAATTCAAAAAATTTGAGTTATATTTTTAATAATTTCAACTTTCATTTATTGGCTAGGATTAATTCTAACTTGAAAAATATTTACAGACACTCCCAATTTTAAGCATGTTTTCCTACAACGATCACTTACTAACTGAGAGTTAGCCCCGTTAGTTTTTTAATGGCGTAGACTGTTTATGTGGCCAAAACATTAAGCAAAAAGTTAAAATCTACCATTAGATTTGTCAATCTTCCAAAATTTCTGCACCCTATACTCATCAATCTCCACCCCCTAATATAAACCACTTGACTTGTTGTATGTAGATTTTAGATGATGATAAATGCTAGACAATGGAAAACAGATTTGATAGAGGTTGGCCAGTGACAGAGTTGAAAAATGGCATAAAGTTAGCCCCATTTTATAAATAAACTATCTGGGATTAATATTCAGTTAGTAGGTGATTGTTGGAGGAAATAAGATCAAAGTTAGAAATTTTTGTAAATATTTTATACGTTGTAATTAATCTCAACCAATAAATAAAAGTTAAGATCATTAAAATCCAAATATAGGTAAGGAGTGAGTTTACAACAATGTGATAGACTTGCTAAGTTTGATTTTAAATTTACTTGTCAAATGTCAAATTAAGTTGGAAAACCTTTTAAATAAGACTTTAACATTGTCATCTAAATTAACTAATGTTAAAATTGACACGTTTTGTTAGATTGTAGCTAGTAGAGTCGTCTTACGACCGTATTAGATCAAACAATTTCATTTCATGACAAACATATAAAAGACAAATAATATTCATTTAATTACTCAATATATAAATCTCAAATCTAATCTACAAATATAGTGCAATCAAACAAATAAAAGATGACATAATTTATATTCAAGTTAATTTAATTTTGTTTCTTAATGTTTCACAAAAATAATTATTTTTCTTTAAAAATTTAAAATATTAATTTCAATCTAAAAGTTTTATCATTTGTCTTATTTTTAGTCCAAAATTCTTATATTTTGGATTCAATTTTAAACAACTAATAAAGTTTTTAAACAAACCTCAAAAAACAAACCGAATTTAACTCTTATATTAATATTATCCGTTCATAGTTTCTTAATCAAATAGTCATAATTGTATACTATGTAATTTACCAATTATGATAACAAACTTTGTCTTATCACACCAAGCATCATGGCGTCATGTTCTTAACTAAACTAACTATTAATTGTATAGTCGACATTGTTGATTTCCTCGTATAATTTCTTCTTACAATTGGTCATAAGTAAACAAAAGAATAAAAATATATAACTTGCAAATAAAACAATCAAATCCAAATATGACTACACAATTCTTAAGTTCATACGAACCACATACAAACAATATATAAAACAAATTAAACCAAACTCGTAGTTATCATGAAAGAAAACTCAAATCAAATCAAACACACTACGTTGTTTTCATCAAAAAGAACCATCAGCGATGAGTATGAATGAAACAAAAGTTTTCGTGACTGAATCTTCATATCAAGGTTTTGTGGTTATGTGGTATCAACTCATTCATTCCATTCTAGTGCAAAAGTGTTTGCTTCTTTGAAATTATAGTCATATAAAACCACAAAAAAAAAATTACATTTAAATGCTACGTAATCAACTTACACTTACAAAATTCAAAATTCACAATCACATTTATAGGAGATAATCACCAATAATGAAAGAAAAAAATACCAATTAATATCTTTTTACCAAATGCAACCCTTAAAAAAACCTTTTTTTAAATATTTTCTGCAAAATTATTTTTGGAGACGTTCATTTTAAGTTGGTTGTAGGGCCAAAAACAAATATTGTTGACCAGCCCAATTATTTTTCACTTCTCGTATTAGTAATTTAGTATAAGTGGGAGTCGAAGGCCGAAAGAAACACCATAAACTAATTTTTAATGCAACAATCTATGGATTTAGAATTAAATAAAACTTTTTGTAGTGCCACCCAACCATATGAATTTTAACTAACTGAAGTTGCAATACTAATGCATAAAAATGGTTTAAAGTTGAACCCGTCGATTAATAGCAACATGTTACATTAGTAAAGGACCTTTAAAAAAAATAAACTCAAAGTTACGAGTGTCTTTAAATATTTTTTAAGTTGATATTAAATAAAAGTTAATATTATTAAAATTCAATAGCTCATATAATCAATATATCGGATAATTCAGTTTAGGAATCTGCTACTGATAAATCTAATAATTAATTAGTTATGATCTTAATTAACTAATACTTGAGTTATCCAAGAAAGTTTTATAAATTAAGCATTAACCCTAATTCGTTATTTGATTAAATGTAACCAACTTTGAGTCTATATTCAACTTTGTCGTCGTCCAGCCTTCTCAGGTCCGTTCTCTGGCGGCTACCATCTATCGTCACCTTAAATTTATCTCCAATTAGTCAAGTAGTTCAGATTAGGAGTTGTAAATTGACAGGTTTCAGGGTGCAAAAGTTTTAGATTGACGGACACGATGGCTGATGTAAGATTTCAACTTTCTGCTTAGTATTTTGATCACATAAGTAGTCCTCATAATCAAAATCTAACAGAATTAACTCATAGTTAGTAATGGATCGTTACATAAAAAAATCTCAAAGTTGAAAGTGTCTATAAACATTTTTTAAGTTGGGATTAATCCCGGCCAATAGATGAAAGTTGTAATTATTAAAATCCAATAACCCATTAAATATTGATTTGTATACTTAATTATATGAATGTTACTATAAGTGTTAAAGAGGGGCGTACACAAGTCGAGGTGAGCCTAAGATTGTCTAGGCTTTTGCGGAATCATTTTGATTTAAGAGAATTTGAGCTTTAACTCAGTTCGTGTAAAGCATTATTTCTAATACTCAAGCTTAGCTAGGTGAGAAAAATTTTTAACCTCGAGCCTGGCTTAGGTTCCATTATTAATTATTTAGTTATTTTTATCATAGTTTATATATAATAATAATTATTTACATAAATAGAGTTAATTACACAAATGGTCCCTATGGTAGGGCCATAGGGGTGTGTATGTGTCGGTTTGGTTCGGTTTTAGCCTAAAACCTAAACCAAAACCAATATTTTAGTTTCTAGGTTTTTAAGACCGTTCGTTTTCGGTTATTTCGGTTTTTAGTTTTCGGTTTTCACTTCGGTTTTGGTTTTACCATTTAGGCTTCAAATTTTAAAGAAAAAATTGGTTTAAAGTAATGTATTTAAATTAAAAACTTTGTGCTTACATCATTTTATTGATATTATATATATATACTAATTATCAACTTTAGTGTGCATTATAAGTTGTATTATATGTTTTAGTTGGTTGTACACATATTTTTTGACTTTTATTTTTACTTTTTGACTTTTATATTACTACTTTTACATATTTACAATTTAGCTTAATTTTTTTATTTTCAACTTTGGTATCATATTTTTTCATATATTACATTTTTTTCAATTTAAGTTTAATACTAATTATCAACTTAGTTATGCATTATGGTTTGTACCTTATGTTTTATACATTGTACCTCATTTTGTTTTTTCTTCATTTTCACTTTTAACCCTATATTTTTCATCTTTTACATTTAACCCTAATACATTTTTTATTTTCAACTTTGGTCTCAATACTTTTTATCTTTTATAATTTTATGCTTTATGTCTTGAACTAAAATTTTCAAGTTAACATACATGCACATGCATATGTGGTTTAACGTTTTGTATCTATTTTTTTCTGTTTCACGATCATGTTGTGTAATACACTTCGTTCTAATTTATACATATTAACGTGCCACAACGCGCATGCATGGTTTAAAGTTTTCATGTCTATGTTTTGTTTGGTTTTATTTCTTTTGTTTTACGAGCTTTTTTGGTGTTGGTGGATGCTAGCGACGGTGGCAGATTGATGTTATTTGACACGGTTTTACACTCCCCATCGCAACGCGTGGGGTTAAATACTAGTATATACTAATTACCAACTTTAGTGTGCATTATAAGTTGTATTATATGTTTTAGTTGGTTGTACACACATTTTTTGACTTTTATTTTTACTTTTTGACTTTTATATTTTAACCCACTACTTTTACATCTTTACAATTTAGCTTAATTTTTTTTATTTTCAACTTTGGTCTCATATTATTTTCATATATTACATTTTTTTTCAATTTAAGTTTCGGTCTAAATTTTATCAGTTTTCACGCCACAACGTGCATGTATGGTTCAACGTTTTTACACTTATTTTTTCTTCATTTAATGGCCTCGTTGCATCGTGTTGGTTATAGATCGACTTACTTATTGTTCTATATGTTTTACGTTTCGCCTGCGTGGTAAAACGTTTTTACGTATAGTTTTCGTTCGGTTTTATTGTTTTCGTTTTTTATGTTTTTTCTTAATACGAGTTTTTTAGGAGTTGGTTATCATTGACGATGGTGTGTCACTGGTGCTAATTGACACCGTTTTACCCCCACTGCAACGCGGGGGCTTAATCCTAGTTTAAATATGATTTACATATTTTTCTAAATTACTTGACATTAAAATGAATTGCAATTCATAAAATACAATAACAAAAAATTCAATAAAATATTTTAGTCTATCAATTCAAATTTATTCTTGAAACCTAAATATTCAATAAAATTTTATATATCATAAGTTAAGTAAATAACTAAAAGGCGAATCATGTTTATAAGAATATACACCTCTAAATTTACAATATGGTTTCGGTTCAATTTTTTTAGTTTTTGTTACTGTAACATCCGCCATTTTCAAGTTATAAACCCGAACCCGAACTAAAATTGAACTTTCTTACGATATGAATTTCTTTATTTAACTTATTTTATTTATATTAATAAATTATATAAATTAGACGTGTAGTTTAAATTGATTTATTCAATTTATCATTTAAACAACTTATAATAACTTGTTGATTTATAAATAATTCTTTTTCATAAAATTATAAAGTTTATTAATCATGCTACAACAAATAACTAAATGGAAAAGACTTATTAAAACTTATAAAGTTATAAAATGAATTTTATTAAACTTATAAAGTTTTATAAGTAATTATGAATTTTAAATATTGAAAATAAATAATCAAATTATAAAGTTTAGAAGTTTTATAAAAGTTATAAAGATTAACAAATAAATAATTTGATTGATTATTTAAATTGGTCTTATAAAGTCTATAAATATTTTATAAAAATTTGTTAAAATTAGAGTCTTCAAGAATTTAAATTTTAAATTATAATTATTCTTTTATTTATTTAAATTATTTAATTTTATATTTATTTCAAATTCCAATCATAACCCCCTTTTAAAAGACTTATAAATCACCATTAACACCATTCATAACCTCCTCCTAATCTCAAGTATAAAAGCAAGGCTTAGGCCTCACTTTTCATTTGCTCATTCTCTAAAAACCTCACTATCATATCTTTCTTTCATCCATTGGTTATGATGAATTTGAAGAATTTTATTTTACAAGAAATTTCAATAATTCTTAATACTAAGGTAATCCTTTATTTCTTTTATATTATACATTTTAATCATCCTAACATCCAATTGTTCTCATGACTTTATGTTCTTACTATTATTCTTTCTTCTACCAAATCTCTTTTTATTTTAATCATTATCATTTGATCATTAATATTTTAATAATCACTAATCTTATAACAATCACTAACATTCCTAAATCAAGCTAACAACACACTAACATAAACAAAGAATCCCGTTTGCATATGGACGGCTATGCCGCCGCATTCGGTTATTCCGCAAGATTATTGTTCTAAATGATGGCTATGCCAAAGTCTTAGAATATTTTTATAACTCAAATGAAGACTAATATACCATATATCAACATAATAAATTGTTCTAACCCGTTTCATGTATTAACAATTTTAAAAGTACACATAAGTGCCTTACTACAATTCTGGTAGAATATAGTCTTACTTCAACCGACCATAACTTGATCATAACAAACTAAATTTGGGTAAAATCAGACTCCAATGTTAAGTTCATTGAATTACCTTTTCAACGACAGTTTATACATCTTCAAACTCAATCGGACGACTCAACAACAGCCTTCACAAGATAAGTGCGCATTTCAGCACCTTCTGTCTTGTGATGCTTGTTTGACCTATCTAAAGATGTTTTCATAAAAATGTTTCTGAATGAAAGTTGTCCGGGAGACTTTGAACTAGTCAAGTATAAATTTTTATAATTTTATGAAACCGTTTGCTATTTTTAAAACCTGTTCAAACACATACCAAACATTCTGTCCAGAATCTAAAATTGATGCAATAATCCTTTTTCAATCTACCTTTCGCTTTTTAGCATTCTCTAAACGTCCTAACTTCTTGTAATGAATTCCAACCTCAAGTTATTGTTTTTTATCATTTAGGACATCACCTTTGACTCTTGACATCCAAGCTTTCTTATGTACTCTACAACCATCACTATACTTGTGAGTTTTCCATGTGAGTTCTCCATGCCCCTTTTTACTTTATTTCACACCTTTTGGGGTGAAACATGTTAACCTTATAAACTTACACTTGTAAACATCTTGATACTTGTAAATGCACATGCAATTCATCTTTACTTTTTATCATGGTTATTTGTGTTATTGTAAGTCTTATATGAGATACATATTTTGTTTACAATCATTAACTATTGCTAGCCTGGCGACGTCTTAGATCTTTGGGTCTGACAAGCCTATTTGGTGCTAAAGTCGATGTATTGCCGAATCCTGATGACGTATGCTTGTTCATCATGGGAACCAAATACACTTAGCCAATCTTATATACTTGTAATCAAGTCGAGGTTTGGTTGTAACTGTATGTGTTCTATGAGCTTGCTAACTTATAACCATGGACATGAATTGCTACTTGTAACCCTTTTATATATATACATATATGCGTGCGTTTAAACCATGGGAACTCACCAACTTTATAGTTGACCCTTTATTTTTAACATGTTTCAGGTTTGATACTTGAAGATCTTCTTGTGCTCATATAAGACTTGGACCTAGTTTAACTAAATATGTTATTTCTTTGTTTGAAGTTCTTGTATTGTAATTACTTATTTGTCTTGTAATGTTTAATGAATAATATATTTAATATTATTTCAACTTAATTAGTTCCATGTGCTATAAGCAATCGTCTCCCATTCGTCCGCCCCGATGATTCCGCCGTCGGTCAGGGTGTGACAGTTACAATCAAAACCAAAACAAAACTGTCGGTTTCTTATTGATTTCAGCTTTTTTCGTTTTGCTTCGTCGGTTTTCCGGTTATGGTTTGGTTATTATGGTTTCCTGCACACCTATATAGGCCCATATTGCAGTATTGATCCCAACTTTTATAAAATTACATCATTGGTCTCAACTATTTGTGAAAGCACAACACGATTGATCCCTAGAGTGCATGGTCGTTAGTTTTTGTTGTTAGAATTTTTTAAAAATTACTATTTTACCCCTGAGATATTAATTGTTGTTGTTGTTGTTATTGTTGATGTTGTTGTTATTGTTGATGTTGTTGTTGTTGCTATTGTTGGTGTTGGTGGTGGTGGTGTTGTTGTTGTTACTGTTGTTATTGTTGTTGCTACTGTTGCTACTATTGTTGCTTCTGCTGTTGGTGTTGTTATTCATAACACCACTATACCACCACCATCACCACCTGCCAACCATGACCACCACCGGCCACCACCATACCACCACAATACCATCATCATCATCATCATGTAACAACACAATCACCTTACCACCGACCATCATATCTATACCATTAGGACCTCCGCCTGAACCATCACCGGAACTACCATCACCATACCACCATAGCCATCGCCTAACCACCATCATCGTCGTTCACTGTCACCCATCGCATGCATCAGTCAACCACCATCACCATCGCCAGATCTAACCACCAAAATCGATCAACATAATCATCATCAGCGTCAACCACCGCCGACCACCACCACCATCAACATCAAACCCACTCCCTCTGTTTAATATCACCGCCACTTGCAACCTTCACCATCAACGGCCAACCACCGCCGCCTGAAGCCTGCATCAAGAGAATCTCCAGCCACACCATCACAACCTTCAATTGTGACCATCGCAACCCCTACCGCCTCTGTAGCACACCAAATCGGACGCTAGATTGCACTCCAAACCCCTACCGCCGTTATAGCACACCAAATAACGGCCAACGAAACACTAACATGCTCTTTTACACAAAGTTCTGTCATTTTATTTTAACAGTAGAATAGATTCCTATCTATATGAGAGTGGTCTTTATTCTGATTCAATACACATGATTTCTAGTATGTTTCCAGATAACATTAGGCATACTTGTTGTTGATGTCTCTTTGAATTATCTGGGTAAAGATTTCGAAGTACCGTTTAAATATTTTAATCTGAAATTAGTTACGGTTCCATTTAGGAGATCTAACAGGCAAACTAAAAATATAAAACCTACAACCAATTACTCAAAATCTGGAATCAAATAAACACCCTCTTGCAAGTTTAAGTTAACAAAATATACAGGCAAATCTCTTGTCCCTAACATTCGAACAATTGCCAAATCAAAATATCAAATAATGAATAAAGAACTTTTAGACTTTCAAAGCAACCTTTAATTATTACCATTTCATTATCACTCCACCAACGAGTTTACAAGAATGCCCTTTGAGGCTTTGGTATCATCATATGGAATAAGATCTGCATCTCTTATATAGTAAAAAAAAAAAAGATTTGGTGTCTTTTAGAAACTTTTATGAGTGACAAAAGTGATTATCCCTGCTCTCTAAATAAATCAAAATACATTTTATAAAAATAATAACCAACCCATCAAAGATAGGTAAAAAAAACTGGATTTCATGAAACCCACAAATGCAACATGAGTGTCTACCAATCCCATGGCTTTAAAACTTTGAATATAAGGTTGACACTTATAGAAACATCATCTTCTTTCATTCTTAGCTCGGACTACTTGATCTCATATCGATTTTCAAAACTAATTAACACGCCCTTTGCAACTACTTAAGGAGATCGTCACAATTATTGATTTACATCTTGCTCGGTGTAGGAATCCAAATAACCTTTTCGCTGTTTAGGTTACAAACAAAGTCAATAACATGTGAAACAACCAACTTAGTTATTCCACATATTCATATCTATCTAATTTAAACATACTAAATACAATACAATACAATACAAAATTCGAAATTAAAGGTGTGCATAAATGTAATTGGCAATAACTACTAAACTATTTGCGTTTAAGTCCTAATCAAGACCACATTAACATTGGTTATTCTACATATTCTACCGAATGTAATTTAAGCCTACTAAGTCAACATGCATACGTTAGAAAGATAATTACGTTCACATACATAAAATGTTCAATTAACCTACCAACTAAAGTTTACAACACAAAGCATATTCTTTCTCATGCAATGAAATATTCTAAATCAGCAATTAGTCATGGAGTTCTCAATATTTTGATATGCTTAAATATACTAGCCCACCTATCGTTTGAATCGCCAATCGTTTTGAATATCTAACGTTCATTTCAGAGCACCTAGCGTCCATAAACCCTATAGCGGGCACAACATTAAAAATATTGATTGTCTAGATAAGCTAATAGGCAATTCTACCATCATATAACATAGCGGTTAATACCTTGAACAACTATATATGTATATTGTATAGTCGTTAAAGATAGAATAATCCAGAGGACCACACGTATAATACTTCTCGTCTAAGAGAGTAATGAAATTCAATATGTTCCACTAGTCTTCGATGCTTAATTATGATTTTTTTTCTTTTCTTTTTGGTGTTGTTCATGGATTGTAGATGGTTTCTCGTAGAGTCTTGGAATTTTTTGGTTTTGGATGTGTTACAAAAGGAAGTAACCCAATCATTGGGTGGCAGGTCTTAGTGGGTTCCTTTTCCGCTACATCACCGACTTTGGTAAACGGAGTTCATGAAACCTTTAAAAATCAAAGAATTTTCAGAACAACACCAAAAACCATTTGCAATTCATAAACAACACCAACAAAGAAAAATAATCGCTTATTATTAACTACTTACACACGCTCGTCATTTTTTCTCATTTTATATACAATACTAGATAACATAACAAAAATTGTTTTCTAATAATAATATTAACAATAAACTACTATTACTATTAGTACTACATAGTAGATAGACCAAATACAAAATCTGCAATTATGATGTTGTTATAATTATTATTTTTATATAATTTGTTTTACTAATAGTTCATAGAAAATATGTCGGATCCATGTTATCAGCTTTGATAACATTCGATGTTTATGATTCAATCCTGTGATTGATTTTAAATATTCCATCACGTCGAAATCAGGAATTAATTTTGTGTTTTGTTCAATGTTCCATAATTTCCAATATTAGAAATTTAATCGTGTTCCCTTTGTCTTTTTCATCCTGATTCCCCAAATTTGAATAACTAAACGACCCTAAATATTTAACTAAAACACAAATTAATATTATAACAATTATAACAATAAAAATATATCCAATGTCGAGTTAAAACGTT